>CM022178.2:5883949-5908949 GCA_011420285.2 Erysimum cheiranthoides
TTCAAGCTCAGGGAAAGGAATCTGGAGCTAAGTTGTGCTACAATTGCAATGAACCGGGGCACTTCAAGATGTAGTGTCCGAAGCTGGTGCAACAAACTGGGAAACGGGCAAGTGATGGACTGGTACTGCCACCACCGCCAAAAAGGAAAGCGATAATGCCGCGAGTGTATGCGATGTCCGAGGAGTCAATGGACCCAAGCACTTCTCGCCCGATCACTGGTAAGTCCTATCACTTACCTTAAAGAATTTCTGTGTGAAATTGGTTGTTGCGTGTTGCACTAGGGTCTTAGCATTCTAGGTGAATGTGTAGGGACCTTAACCATGGGTGGTGTGGAAACCCATGTACTGTTTTATTCCAGGGCAACACATTGTTTTGTTAGCCCAGATATGATTGGGAATGGAGGGTTTCAGAAGGAACCCGGGCAGAACTTTGGAATGGTGCAAGCAGTTGGTGGACAAGTCATGTTCACTTATGGAATTGTCTGTAACATCTCTGTGATGATCTGACATGTGAACATGCCAGCTGACTTGGTGATCTGTCCTGTGAAGTCCTATGATGTAATCTTGGGCATGGACTGGCTTGGGAAGTACAAGGCACACTTGGACTGTCTCCGCGGACGAGTAAAGTTTGAGACAGATGATGGGAAACCGTTGGTGTATCAGGGAATCAGACCAACGTCCGGCAGCTTGGTCGTGTCGGCGATCCAAGCAGAACGGATGATTCATAAGGGATGCGAAGCATACCTGGCCACGATCACAACTGCGGAAGTTGGGCCGGATGCTAAGATTGAGAACATCCCGGTGGTAAAGGACTTTGAGGACGTGTTCAAGTCATTGACTGGACTGCCACCTTCACGTTCTGATCCGTTTACCATTGAGGTAGAACCGGGAACAAATCCGATATCTAAGGCACCATACCGCATGGCGCCGGCAGAGATGGCCGAGCTAAAGAAGCAGTTGACGGAGCTAATGGAAAAGGGTTTTGTAAGGCCGAGCAGTTCACCGTGGGGTGCACCGGTACTGTTCGTGAAAAAGAAAGATGGGAGTTTCAGACTTTGCATCGATTACCGTGGGCTGAACAGAGTGACAGTAAAGAACAAGTATCCTCTTCCATGGATAGACGAGCTGTTGGACTAGCTCAGAGGTGCTACTTGGTTCTCAAAGATCGATTTGGCTTCGGGATACCATCAGATTCCGATAGCAGAGTCAGACATCCGGAAGACGGCCTTTCGGACAAGGTACGGGCACTACGAATTCGTTGTCATGCCATTTGGGCTGACCAATGCACCGGCTGCATTTATGAAACTGATGAATAACGTGTTCAGGGAACACTTGGACGAATTCGTGATCATCTTCATTGATGATATCTTGGTTTACTCTAAGACCCCGGAAGAACACAAGGTTCACTTGGTGAAGGTCATGAGGAAGCTAAGGGAGCACAAACTGTTCGCCAAACTCAGTAAGTGCAGCTTTTGGCAAAGGGAGATTGGATTTTTGGGTCATGTGGTCTCGGATAAGGGAGTGTCCGTGGACCCTGAGAAGATAAAGGCCATAGCAGAGTGGCCAAGACCTCAGAATGCATCGGAGATAAGAAGTTTTCTCGGATTGGCTGGGTACTATCGAGGGTTTGTTAAGGGTTTTGCGAGCATGGCGCAACCAATGACCAAGTTGACTGGGAAAGATGTGCAGTTTGTTTGGACAGCAGACTGCGAGAACAGCTTCAGCAAGCTGAAGGAGATGCTTACAAGTACACCGGTGTTGGCCTTACCGGAACCGAATGAACCATACGTGGTTTACACGGATGCATCACGGATGGGACTGGGATGTGTACTGATGCGGCAGGGTAAGGTGATCGCCTATGCATCAAGACAGTTAAGGAAGCATGAAGGGAACTACCCAACGAATGACCTTGAGATGGCTGCGGTAGTGTTTGCACTTATGATATGGAGATCTTACCTTTATGGTGGAAAAGTGCAAGTGTTTACGGACCACAAGAGCTTGAAGTACATCTTCACGCAGCCGGAACTGAATCTGAGGCAGCGGCGATGGATGGAACTGGTCGCGGATTATGACCTTGAGATTGACTATCATCCGGGTAAAGCAAATCTTGTGGCAGATGCCTTAAGCCGTAAGAGAGTGGCAACGACTACAGAGAAAGACATGGAAGGTTTGGTCAGTATGGTCGGAACCTTAAGACTAGCCGCGATCACTGATGGACTGGAACCGTTGGGACTTGGTGCAGCAGATCAAGCAGACTTGTTGACCCGCGTCAGGTTGGCGCAGCAGGACGATGAGAATCTGGTCAAAGTGTCGAAGAATGACAAGACTGAGTACCAGACTTCGAACAATGGGACTATCTTGGTGAATGGACGGGTGTGTGTTCCAAAGGTCAAGGAACTGCGGGAAGAAATCCTTAAGGAAGCACATCAGTCTAAGTTTTCTATTCACCCTGGCGCGACCAAAATGTACAGAGACTTAAAGCGGTACTACCATTGGGTTGGTATGAAGCACGATGTTGCTAAGTGGGTCGCTGTATGCGAGACTTGTCAGATGGTTAAGGCGGAACATCAAGTTCCGAGTGGACTGTTACAAAGCTTACCTATTCCTGAGTGGAAATGGGACTTGATCACAATGGACTTTGTGACCGGATTGCCCATGTGTGACAAGAAAGATGCGATCTGGGTGATCGTGGATAGACTGACCAAGTCTGCACACTTTGTGGCAATAAACCGTAAAGATGGATCAGAAAAGCTTGCAGAGATTTATGTGAAAGAAATTGTTAAGTATCACGGCGTACCGGCAAGCATTATATCAGACCGTGACTCTAAGTTTGCTTCGACATTCTGGATTGCCTTGCAGAAAAAGTTTGGGACCAAGGTCCATATGAGTACTGCCTACCACCCGCAGACTGATGGGCAGTCGGAGCGGACCATCCAGACGTTGGAAGACTTTCTGCGTGCGAGTATACTGGACTGGGGTGGGCAGTGGGTTGAGTACTTGCACTTGGCCAAGTTCGCGTACAACAATAGCTATCAAGCTAGCATTGGGATGTCACCGTATGAAGCGTTGTATGGTAGACCTTGCAGAACACCGCTGTGTTGGACCCAAGTGGGGGAGCGTCGGTTGTTTGGTCGAGACTTTGTGGAGGAAACCACGGAAAAGATAAGGCTGTTAAAGGTCAAGATGAAGGAAGCTCAGAACAGACATAAAAGTTATGCGGACAAGCGTCGTAAGGAGCTTGAGTTCGCAGTTGGTGACTTGGTTTACCTTAAGATGGTCACATACAAGGGTAAGGAAAGATCGACCCAAACAGCAAAACTGAGTCCAAGGTACATGGGACCGTACAAGATTCTGGAAAGGATCGGTCCAGTGGCTTACCAGTTAGAGCTGCCACCGGCACTAAGTGCTTTTCATAAGGTGTTCCACGTCTCTATGCTAAGAAAGTGCATACGGGACCAAGACAATGTCATAGTGGAACCACCGGCAGACTTAAGAGAAAATCTGACAGTAGAAGGTCGACCTGTTCGGATCATTGACCGACGGGTCAAGGCGGATAAGAGGAAAAAGACCAAGATGATCCAAGTGGTCTGGGACTGCGATGGTGAAGAGGAGATAACATGGGAACCGGAAGCCAGGATGAAAGCTCAGTATCCTAAGTGGTTTGAGAAGACTGCAATGGTTAAGTCTTAGATTCGAGGACGAATCTCATCTAAGTGGGGGAGAATTGTAATGACCGTGTTTGGAAAATTCTAAGGAAAAGGTCGAAAAAGGCTAAGGGAATCCGAATGTGAAGTACTTAGGTGGTTTTGGGAGGAACCGCCGACCTAAATCAGCTCAAAACGTCGAGTCCGGATTTTTCGGACCAAGGTCGACGGTTATTCGGACATACTGCGCTTTTCAGACAAGGCCGGTCGGTGTTCGGACAAGGCAGTTGGGACTGTCGGGGACTGACTGCGGATCCGTGTGTCTTCACACGTGAGAGTGTGCGAGACGGTTACTTCCGCGCAAGCAAAAACGCGGAGTTTCATTTAGACGGTTACTAGGGACACGTGTAGACGCGGAAGCGTGTCCATGGACGGTTACTGGACGGTTTTCGTAGAGAAACCGCATTTTCTCGACACTTAGAAGGATTTGCGTGTTCTTTCTCCATTATTCTACGAGAGAAACCTTAAGAACTCTGAAAGAGAAAGAAAAGAAAGAGTTTCGTCGAGAGAAAACGGTTAAGGGTCGAGAATCTGAGTTTGATCGACGGCGAGTGTTGACAGACTGTACCGGCGACCGTATCTGTGTGATCCAAGCGACTGTCTGCGGTGCGTAGCCGACTGTAACGGTTATCTGTGCGAGGGATCGTCGTGTTCCTTGTGTTTTCTGGGTAAGTGTCGGCTAACTTTGTGTTTTCTCGACATTTACTGGGTTTTACCGAAGGGTGATCATTGATCTGTAGCCTTTGTGGCAGATTAGTGTTCATCGGTGCTAACTGATCAAGCAGTTGGCATGACTGTTTGCGACAAGAGGTGTCAGAGACTGAATCACCTTACTGAATCCGACCTTTTAAGGTGAGTGCGTGACCGTAGTCGCATGTCTAGAGTCGTTTTCTTGTAAGGTTCACTGAGTCTAAGTAGATCCGACTGATTGCTTGTCTTTGACTGATGTTTACTGATGGCTCTGTCACGGTGGTCGACTCCTTGTACCGGGGGTGACTATGCGTGATGAGTTACTGGCCGGACTGGCAATGCTTGACTGTTTGAACTGGTTACTGTGATTATGACTGTTTGACTGTGACTTGGTGAGACGGGACGACCGCTCTCACTAAGCAATTCGTTTGCTTATGCCTCCTTTGTGGATGCAGGTAAAGGTAATGAAAGTGGCTGAACCAGTTCGTGGGACTAAGGCAGGAAGGAAGGATGGTGGTGTAAATGGGTAGTTTAACTAAGTAATGGACTAGTATAACGATGTAATAGCTTATAAGCAAACTTACCGTTGTATTAGAACCCTACTTTGATTAATTCAAGTAATCTGTTTCATGCACTAAGTCTTGTCTAATTGACCAAATGCCTAAGAAATGCTAAGTAAAATGGAAGTAAAACCTGACTAAGTGTAAACTGGACTGTCGGGTTGGTGACAACCTCTGGCCCAGGTTAAGGAAAACTGGGTCAGGGTGTTTCACATCCCTTCACGACCGACTTCTTAGAGGGACTATGGCTGTTTAGGCCAAGGAAGTTTGAGGCAATAACAGGTATGTGATGCCCTTAGATGTTCTGGGCCGCACGCGCGCTACACTTATGTATTCAATGAGTTCACACCTTGGCCGACAGGCCCGGGTAATCTTTGAAATTTCATCGTGATGGGGATAGATCATTGCAATTGTTGGTCTTCAACGAGGAATTCCTAGTAAGCGCGAGTCATCAGCTCGCATTGACTACGTCCCTGCCCTTTGTACACACCGCCCGTCGCTCCTACTGATTGAATGATCCGGTGAAGTGTTCTGATCGCGGCGACGTGGGTGGTTCGCCACCCGCGACGTCGCGAGAAGTCCACTAAACCTTATCATTTAGACGAATGAGAAGTCGTAACAAGGTTTCCGTAGGTGAACCTGCGGAAGGATCATTGTCGATACCTGTCCAAAACAGAACGACCCGTGAACTAACGATCACTACTCACGGTAAGCCGGGTTCTTAGTCGATCCCGTGCTTGCCGATTCTGTGGTTTCGCATGTTGTCAAGATCGAGAGTAAAGTTTCGATCTGGTCATAGGCGTTGCTTCCAGATATAACAAAACCACGGCACGAAAAGTGTCAAGGAACATATAACCGAACAAACTGCATTAGTCGACCCGGAGATGGTGTTTGTGCGGATGTTGTGCTGCGATCTAAAGTCTAAAACGACTCTCGGGAACGGATATCTCGGCTCTCGCATCGATGAAGAACGTAGCAAAATGCGATACTTGGTGTGAATTGCAGAATCCCGTGAACCATCGAGTCTTTGAACGCAAGTTGCGCCCCAAGCCTTCTAGCCGAGGGCACGTCTGCCTGAGTGTCACAAATCGTCGTCCCCCTCTTCATCCATTGCGGAGATGGGACGGAAACTGGTCTCCCGTGTGTTACCGCATGCGGTTGGCCAAAATTCGAGCCAAGGATGCTGGGAGCGTCCCTGTAATGACCCATGCATGGAAGAAAAATAGTCAGGATACTTGGGACAAAAAGAAATCTGAAAGGAAAGAAGGAAAACAATGCATCAGTCCAGAGGTAAGTACAGAAGAAATCAAGTCACAAAAAGAACGAAGGAGATTCACTGATTCGAGGAACCTTGGGTCAAAAGCCGGTACGTGAGATCATCGGGACGGATAGTACGGTGCAAATGTTGACCGTACTTCTCCTCTTATTCGAGTAGAGAAGATGTTTGAGGATGTCCGGTCTAAACTCCCAGGTGTCAGGGGATATTCAGTCACATTTGGTATTAAGAAAATCTGTGGGGACATCCGAGGAAGGAGAAAAGTATCACAATGGTCAGAAAGTGAACATCGGGTCAATGCATGTAACCTTAAGACACGGGTACCGACTGTATATGACTGACGGACAGTCAAAGGAACGAAGTTGGTTAAGAAGAGGAGCAAGGGGTCAGTACCGGATATGGTATTCGACAGACGGGCAGTCGGATGAACGGACCACGCTGGGACGATGACCAAGGGACTTAGAAAATTCTCGAAAAGAAAAGGAGTAAAGTAAAGGGAGAAGAATGTCTTATATAAGAAGAACGATCGGTTGCGTGAAAGATGATGGCCACCTGCGAATACACTTGTCACCAAAGTTTCGTTAGTGGGACACGTGTCGCCACCGCACACACCAACAGAACACTTGGCCACCTTGTCGGACGAACGCGGACTCGTGCATGGCGTGTTGACGACAACTAAGGAGAGTTCTTGGCTACTTGCATGGCAGCTGCTTCCCACTTGTCACAGGCCGCTCATGTACGTTGACACCTCGCGCGACACTTAACACGGAACCAGTGACCCGAGACCTCTATAAATTGAGCCCTTCGTCCTCAGTTGCTCACTTTTGACCCTTAGAAAGAAATCGAGAGATTTAAAGAGAGCTAAAGAGAGCAAAGTCAGCAGTGAGGCAAGGAACTTGGCGGTAAAGAGCGAAATCGGGTGAAGTCGCGGCTAAGGGACGGCGGGTGTTTTCGGATGGGACTAGCAGGCGGATTCGAGTCATTTCCCTCTGTTATCTCTGTGAGTAGTGAAGCTGGTGGAGTAGCACCAGATGGGTTAATTCTGGCCGTTGTTTGTTTTTCTTGCTTGTTTGAATGCTGGATTGTTGTCATAGGCCGTTTAGCTCATGCATGCACCTTTGATTCGAATCCGGACCTAATTTTACTTGACCTTAAGAATTGGATGCATATAGAAATGGCACGGTTATTAACTATTGCCGCTAAATCAAATCCGGACTAGGTTGCATGTGATTGTGGAGCATTTGTTTCGGTATTAGATATATGTGGGAAGGTATGGTTGTGAATTGCGGAATTTGGTGCTTTGGCAGAAGTTGGTTAGTTGTATCGATTGTGTGTGGGTGATGGTGGTTATTAAGTGGCTTGAGTTATTGAATGTCTTTAGTGTCAAGCATATAGTGGTTGGAGATGGTACAGGTTCCGTAACATGGTGTTCGGACTTGGTAAATCCATGGTGGTGTGACTGTCTTCCGGTTATCATACAGTGCCGAGCGTATGTGCCGTGAAGGCCTGCGTTTTCGAAGGGCATGGTGGGCTGGCAACCTTACCGTGTCGAGATGTACCCGACGAGGTATGTGGGTTCGTTGCTGCAACCTTTGTGGTCCGGCACGAACGAGAACGGACCTTAGCGGTTCGGGTCATTGGTTACGGCTCCGGCAGTACCATGACGATATACAGAGGGAAGACAGTACACCAGGGGCCCGTAGGTTGCATTGTGTCGCATGTTTAGCTTCCGCTTGCGTTATTGAATGATTGGCTGATTGTTGGAGTGTTTGTTCATTATGTGATTGCTTGTTGTGCGAATGTTGTTTGTTTTGGGGATGGGCGCGAACCGTAGACTTTCTATGTGTCTTTAGTGGGCGTTCCACGCTCACTGAGTAACCCTCGGGTTATTCATGATGCTACCTTTTGTTGCAGGAAGCCGTAGGTCGAGCTTAGACCAAGACGAACACTAGGACCCGGAAGCTAGGGTATTTTATTTCGTTGTTTTTGCAAAGGTTATGTTTACATGATGGTTTTGCAATCGGTACCAAGAAAATGGATTTCAATCGAGATTTCTAATCCTATTATGTATCCGTGTATTTTCAGATAATCCGTTTGGGTGATCACGGTGCCATGAGATCCTTGTCCGGGACCAGCTCAACGCGGGATCATTGCGAGGGTTGAAAAGCCTAAGTAGTGGTCTTCGTGGGAGACTCCGTGGACAGACTTGCTAAGGTTTCGGATGAGTTCCTTAACCTCGGCGGGTTGGTTCATGGCTGTCTCATGTAACGTGTCTGACTTGCCCGTGACTTGTCCGGTCTCTAGGGCGGGTCAGGGGCGTTACAGTAAAGGTGGTATCAGAGCATGGTTAAACATGCTCGTGATCACTCAAGTTTTCAACGTTTTATCGAGTCTAAATTGAGTCGCAAAAACAACTTTAGAACCGGTTGTTCGTCTTTTAAACTTAGGACTAGACTCACCTTTTCAGTGGATGCAGATGTCAAGTGGATCGAGCAAAGGCAGCATATCGAGTGGGCAGTCGTCCAGTCTTCGTGCATCCCTGTCCCGTCCCTTTCGACACGCTTTCCTTAAGCGGAAGAATCAAGAAGCCGGTCAGTGATCTAGCTCCAGCAAACCAGCTCCAGAGTCCTTATCGGTCGGTAATCAGAATGAAGAAATGAGAATTGCGAACTTAGCTGAACACGCCAAGATTGAACCTGATCCTACATACGACTCTCCTGGGTCGGAGGCATACACGCATTCTGAACCAAGTAGATCGTTTCCTAACACCGGGAGAAAAGAAGTGCTCAGTCCCATTCGGGTTACGCTGGATGAACATGGCGATCTTGTGAACTCGCGGCCTATCACCAACGATGAAGACAGAGCCCAAGTCGTTCAATGCATAAGGGACTTCATAAGCGAAACCTTCGGAGATTCATCAAACTATACTATGCAAACTGAGAATAGCAAGACCGAGATTATGCAAACCATCGGTGCGGAAGACTACTTAGCAGATATCTCGGAGTATGACATGAGCAGATTAAGCGCTGAAAGAGGCAAGACGGTAAACTTTGACATGGGCAAGGAAATCATCTACATCACGGATTCACCTCTCCCACCCGAGAAAGATGTCATTGAGATCTAATCCGGTAGTTCGCAAACACTTCTCATGGACATCCATTGCAATCGAGAACGATCTCCAAGCGTGACCATGGGAGGCAACGGAGAAGATGACCCAATGGAAGTCGATGAAGAACCACGACGGAAAGATTTGGAAAGCCTTGAGGATAACATTAACAATCAGATGGCCTGGGCACGAGTACGACAAGGCATAGAACCAAACCAGGATCCGTTCATGAATATGGTAGCAAGAACCGTAGCTAGAGGCGAAAGTACGGTGGAGACTGTAAAACTGAGAGAAGCGCCGGGACGAAACATACCCATACCAAGGAAACCGAGAATGACTGTGTGTACACCACAAGAATTGGAAATGGATGCATTGAGACGGGGAAGGCCGAGAACCGAAGCAACGACAAGGAAGTCTGTGAGTTACCAGGCCAGTACTCCGATGTATAACCCCATGTGTACAGCTTGCGGGAGCATGTCACATGAGTTTTATGGGTGCCCATACCTTCAAGAATTTGAACCTTCGACACCAAATCTTGCTCAGTGTGAGGTCTGTTGCGGATATGGGCATTGGGGCGCAATCTGTCCTTACTATTTTCAAGGAAGGGGAAGTGGGGACGGAGCTAGACCGTCAGGGACCGCACTGGCTGTGACTTGCCCATTCGCTCATCTGCCGTTCATCAATCAAATCTCCCTGTGTGGTTGTATCGTTTGTTGGAACCCTTAGAAGCCTTCAGAACTAGGGGGAAACAACGGTAAAAAGGGTGCTTATCTTCTCTTGTGTGTTGCCTCGGTTATAGCCAGGCCTTGTATAGTGTTGTGGGGAGTGTGCCGCGGTTAAGTTTGGCTTGTGTGATAGTGTTGTGTGTGGAGCCTGGGTAAAACCATGGCCTGTGCAATAAGACTTGTAATATATGTGGTACCCATCATTTTCCTTTGTGGTAATGAACGGTTGTTTGATAAGAGAGAGCCGTAAGTTTGTCGTGGATCATTGTTGTTTGAAGTGCAATTGGTTAATACGTAACGCGGCAATGGCTTGCGTATGAAACCACCATTGCTATACTCGGGACTAACGATCGATTGTTGAATGTTGTTGTTTCTAATGGTATGATGCAGGACGATGAAGCCTCGCGGTCCCGAAAACACCTCTTCTATTAGACCTTGATGAAGCATGTCCAAAGATCAGGGAGAAAGGAAAAGAAGATGAGTGTCATCGGCTAGAGAAAGAATGTATGGTGTCATAAGGACGCCAAAAAAGGGTCACGGTTAAGGCAGAACTAGGAAAGGCTGACGAAGCTACAAGAATTCGAGGACGAATTCTATTAAGGGGGAAGAATGTAATGACCCATGCATGGAAGAAAAATAGTCGGGATACTTGGGACAAAAAGAAATCTGAAAGGAAAGAAGGAAAACAATGCATCAGTCCGGAGGGAAGTACAGAAGCAATCAAGTCACAAAAAGAACGAAGGAGATTCACTGATTCGAGGAACCTTGGGTCAAAAGCCGGTACGTGAGATCATCGGGACGGACCGTACGGTGCAAATGTTGACCGTACTTCTCCTCTTATTCGAGTAGAGAAGATGTTTGAGGATGTCCGGTCTAAACTCCCAGGTGTCAGGGGATATTCAGTCACATTTGGTATTAAGAAAATCTGTGGGGACATCCGAGGAAGGAGAAAAGGATCACAATGGTCAGAAAGTGAACATCGGGTCAATGCATGTAACCTTAAGACACGGGTAGCGATTGTATATGACCGACGGACAGTCAAAGGAACGAAGTTGGTTAAGAAGAGGAGCAAGGGGTCAGTACCGGATGTGGTATTCGACAGACGGGCAGTCGGATGAACGGACCACGCTGGGACGATGACCAAGGGACTTAGAAAATTCTCGAAAAGAAAAGGAGTAAAGTAAAGGGAGAAGAATGTCTTATATAAGAAGAACGATCGGTTGCGTGAAAGAGGATGGCCACCTGCGAATACACTTGTCACCAAAGTTTCGTTAGTGGGACACGTGTCGCCACCGCACACACCAACGGAACACTTGGCCACCTTTTCGGACGAACGTGGACTCGTGCATGGCGTGTTGACGACAACTAAGGAGAGTTCGTGGCTACTTGCTTGGCAGCTGCTTCCCACTTGTCACAGGCCGCTCATGTACGTTGACACCTCGCGCGACACTTAACACGGAACCAGTGACCCGAGACCTCTATAAATTGAGCCCTTCGTCCTCAGTTGCTCACTTTTGACCCTTAGAAAGAAATCGAGAGATTTAGAGAGAGCTAAAGAGAGCAAAGTCAGCGGTGAGGCAAGGAACTTGGCGGTAAAGAGCGAAATCGGGTGAAGTCGCGGCTAAGGGACGGCGGGTGTTTTCGGATGGGACTAGCAGGCGGATTCGAGTCATTTCCCTCTGTTACCTCTGTGAGTAGTGAAGCTGGTGGAGTAGCACCAGATGGGTTAATTCTGGCCGTTGTTTGTTTTTCTTGCTTGTTTGAATGTCGGATTGTTGTCATAGGCCGTTTAGCTCATGCATGCACCTTTGATTCGAATCTGGACCTAATTTTACTTGACCTTAAGAATTGAATGCATATAGAAATGGCACGGTTATTAACTATTGCCGCTAAATCAAATTCGGACTAGGTTGCATGTGATTGTGGAGCATTTGTTTCGGTATTAGATATATGTGGGAAGGTATGGTTGTGAATCGCGGAATGTGGTGCTTTTGCAGAAGTTGGTTAGTTGTATCGATTGTGTGTGGGTGATGGTGGTTATTAAGTGGCTTGAGCTATTGAATGTCTTTAGTGTCAAGCATATAGTGGTTGGAGATGGTACAGGTTCCGTAACATGGTGTTCGGACTTGGTAAATCCATGGTGGTGTGACTGTCTTCCGGTTATCATACAGTGCCGAGCGTATGTGCCGTGAAGGCCTGCGTTTTCGAAGGGCATGGTGGGCTGGCTACCTTACCATGTCGAGATGTACCCGACGGGGTATGGTGGGTTCGTTGCTGCAACCTTTGTGGTCGGGCACGTACAAGAACGGACCTTAGCGGTTCGGGTCATTGGTTACGGCTCCGGCAGTACCATGACGATATACAGAGGGAAGACAGTACACCAGGGGCCCGTAGGTTGCATTATGTCGCATGTTTAGCTTCCGCTTGCGTTATTGAATGATTGGCTGATTGTTGGAGTGTTTGTTCATTATGTGATTGCTTGTTGTGCGAATGTTGTTTGTTTTGGGGATGGGCGCGAACCGTAGACTTTCTATGTGTCTTTAGTGGGCGTTCCACGCTCACTGAGTAACCCTCGGGTTATTCATGATGCTACCTTTTGTTGCAGGAAGCCGTAGGTCGAGCTTAGACCAAGACGAACACTAGGACCCGGAAGCTAGGGTATTTTATTTCGTTGTTTTTGCAAAGGTTATGTTTACATGATGGTTTTGCAATCGGTACCAAGAAAATGGATTTCAATCGAGATTTCTAATCCTATTATGTATCCGTGTATTTTCAGATAATCCGTTTGGGTGATCACGGTGCCATGAGATCCTTGTCCGGGACCAGCTCAACGCGAGATCATTGCGAGGGTTGAAAAGCCTAAGTAGTGGTCTTCGTGGGAGACTCCGTGGACAGACTTGCTAAGGTTTCGGATGAGTTCCTTAACCTCGGCGGGTTGGTTCATGGCTGTCTCATGTAACGTGTCTGACTTGCCCGTGACTTGTCCGGTCTCTAGGGCGGGTCAGGGGCGTTACAGTAAAGGTGGTATCAGAGCATGGTTAAACATGCTCGTGATCACTCAAGTTTTCAACGTTTTATCGAGTCTAAATTGAGTCGCAAAAACAACTTTAGAACCGGTTGTTCGTCTTTTAAACTTAGGACTAGACTCACCTTTTCAGTGGATGCAGATGTCAAGTGGATCGAGCAAAGGCAGCAGCTCGAGTGGGCAGTCGTCCAGTCTTCGTGCATCCCTGACCCGTCCCTTTCGACACGCTTTCCTTAAGCGGAAGAATCAAGAAGCCGGTCAGTGATCTAGCTCCAGCAAACCAACTCCAGAGTCCTTATCGGTCGGTAATCAAAATGAAGAAATGAGAATTGCGAACTTAGCTGAACACGCCAAGATTGAACCTGATCCTACATACGACTCTCCTGGGTCGTAGGCATACACGCATTCTGAACCAAGTAGATCGTTTCCTAACACCGGGAGAAAAGAAGTGCTCAGTCCCATTCGGGTTACGCTGGATGAACATGGCGATCTTGTGAACTCGCGGCCTATCACCAACGATGAAGACAGAGCCCAAGTCGTTCAATGCATAAGGGACTTCATAAGCGAAACCTTCGGAGATTCATCAAACTATACTATGCAAACTGAGAATAGCGAGACCGAGATTATGCAAACCATCGGTGCGGAAGACTACTTAGCAGATATCTCGGAGTATGACATGAGCAGATTAAGCGCTGAAAGAGGCAAGACGGTAAACTTTGACATGGGCAAGGAAATCATCTACATCACGGATTCACCTCTCCCACCCGAGAAAGATGTCATTGAGATCTAATCCGGTAGTTCGCAGACACTTCTCATGGACATCCATTGCAATCGAGAACGATCTCCAAGCGTGACCATGGGAGGCAACGGAGAAGATGACCCAATGGAAGTCGATGAAGAACCACGACGGAAAGATTTGGAAAGCCTTGAGGATAACATTAACAATCAGATGGCCTGGGCACGAGTACGACAAGGCATAGAACCAAACCAGGATCCGTTCATGAATATGGTAGCAAGAACCGTAGCTAGAGGCGAAAGTACGGTGGAGACTGTAAAACTGAGAGAAGCGCTGGGACGAAACATACCCAGACCAAGGAAACCGAGAATGACTGTGCGTACACCACAAGAATTGGAAATGGATGCATTGAGACGGGGAAGGCCGAGAACCGAAGCAACGACAAGGAAGTCTGTGAGTTACCAGGCCAGTACTCCGATGTATAACCCCATATGTACAGCTTGCGGGAGCATGTCACATGAGTTTTATGGGTGCCCATACCTTCAAGAATCTGAACCTTCGACTCCAAATCTTGCTCAGTGTGAGGTCTGTTGCGGATATGGGCATTGGGGCGCAATCTGTCCTTACTATTTTCAAGGAAGGGGAAGTGGGGACGGAGCTGGACCGTCAGGGACCGCACTGGCTGTGACTTGCCCATTCGCTCATCTGCCGTTCATCAATCGAATCTCCCTGTGTGGTTGTATCATTTGTAGGAACCCTTAGAAGCCTTCAGAACTAGGGGAAACAACGGTAAAAAGGGTGCTTATCTTCGATTGTGTGTTGCCTCGGTTGTAGCTAGGCCTTGTATAGTGTTGTGGGGAGTGTGCCGCGGTTAAGTTTGGCTTGTGTGATAGTGTTGTGTGTGGAGCCTGGGTAAAACCATGGCCTGTGCAATAAGACTTGTAATATATGTGTGTGTGCTAGAACCCATCATTTTCCTTTGTGGTAATGAACGGTTGTTTGATAAGAGAGAGCCGTAAGCTTGTCGTGGATCATTGTTGTTTGAAGTGCAATTGGTTAATACGTAACGCGGCAATGGCTTGCGTATGAAACCACCATTGCTATACTCGGGACTAACGATCGATTGTTGAATGTTGTTGTTTCTAATGGTATGATGCAGGATGATGAAGCCTCGCGGTCCCGAAAACACCTCTTCTATCAGACCTTGATGAAGCATGTCCAAAGATCAGGGAGAAAGGAAAAGAAGATGAGTGTCATCGGCTAGAGAAAGAATGTATGGTGTCATAAGGATGCCAAAAAAGGGTCACGGTTAAGGCAGAACTAGGAAAGGCTGACGAAGCTACAAGAATTCGAGGACGAATTCTATTAAGGGGGAAGAATGTAATGACCCATGCATGGAAGAAAAATAGTCGGGATACTTGGGACAAAAAGAAATCTGAAAGGAAAGAAGGAAAACAATGCATCAGTCCGGAGGGAAGTACAGAAGCAATCAAGTCACAAAAAGAACGAAGGAGATTCACTGATTCGAGGAACCTTGGGTCAAAAGCCGGTACGTGAGATCATCGGGACGGACCGTACGGTGCAAATGTTGACCGTACTTCTCCTCTTATTCGAGTAGAGAAGATGTTTGAGGATGTCCGGTCTAAACTCCCAGGTGTCAGGGGATATTCAGTCACATTTGGTATTAAGAAAATCTGTGGGGACATCCGAGGAAGGAGAAAAGGATCACAATGGTCAGAAAGTGAACATCGGGTCAATGCATGTAACCTTAAGACACGGGTAGCGATTGTATATGACTGACGGACAGTTAAAGGAACGAAGTTGGTTAAGAAGAGGAGCAAGGGGTCAGTACCGGATGTGGTATTCGACAGACGGGCAGTCGGATGAACGGACCACGCTGGGACGATGACCAAGGGACTTAGAAAATTCTCGAAAAGAAAAGGAGTAAAGTAAAGGGAGAAGAATGTCTTATATAAGAAGAACGATCAGTTGCGTGAAAGAGGATGGCCACCTGCGAATACACTTGTCACCGAAGTTTCGTTAGTGGGACACGTGTCGCCACCGCACACACCAACGAAACACTTGGCCACCTTGTCGGACGAACGTAGACTCGTGCATGGCGTGTTGACGACAACTAAGGAGAGTTCGTGGCTACTTGCTTGGCAGCTGCTTCCCACTTGTCACAGGCCGCTCATGTACGTTGACACCTCGCGCGACACTTAACACGGAACCAGTGACCCGAGACCTCTATAAATTGAGCCCTTCGTCCTCAGTTGCTCACTTTTGACCCTTAGAAAGAAATCGAGAGATTTAGAGAGAGCTAAAGAGAGCAAAGTCAGCGGTGAGGCAAGGAACTTGGCGGTAAAGAGCGAAATCGGGTGAAGTCGCGGCTAAGGGACGGCGGGTGTTTTCGGATGGGACTAGCAGGCGAATTCGAGTCATTTCCCTCTGTTACCTCTGTGAGTAGTGAAGCTGGTGGAGTAGCACCAGATGGGTTAATTCTGGCCGTTGTTTGTTTTTCTTGCTTGTTTGAATGCTGGATTGTTGTCATAGGCCGTTTAGCTCATGCATGCACCTTTGATTCGAATCCGGACCTAATTTTACTTGACCTTAAGAATTGGATGCATATAGAAATGGCACGGTTATTAACTATTGCCGCTAAATCAAATCCGGACTAGGTTGCATGTGATTGTGGAGCATTTGTTTCGGTATTAGATATATGTGGGAAGGTATGGTTGTGAATCGCGGAATGTGGTGCTTTGGCAGAAGTTGGTTAGTTGTATCGATTGTGTGTGGGTGATGGTGGTTATTAAGTGGCTTGAGCTATTGAATGTCTTTAGTGTCAAGCATATAGTGGTTGGAGATGGTACAGGTTCCGTAACATGGTGTTCGGACTTGGTAAATCCATGGTGGTGTGACTGTCTTCCGATTATCATACAGTGCCGAGCGTATGTGCCGTGAAGGCCTGCGTTTTCGAAGGGCATTGTGGGCTGGCTACCTTACCGTGTCGAGATGTACCCGACAGGGTATGGTGGGTTCGTTGCTGCAACCTTTGTGGTCGGGCACGAACGAGAACGGACCTTAGCGGTTTGGGTCATTGGTTACGGCTCCGGCAGTACCATGATGATATACAGAGGGAAGACAGTACACCAGGGGCCCGTAGGTTGCATTGTGTCGCATGTTTAGCTTCCGCTTGCGTTATTGAATGATTGGCTGATTGTTGGAGTGTTTGTTCATTATGTGATTGCTTGTTGTGCGAATGTTGTTTGTTTTGGGGATGGGCGCGAACCGTAGACTTTCAATGTGTCTTTAGTGGGCGTTCCACGCTCACTGAGTAACCCTCGGGTTATTCATGATACTACCTTTTGTTGCAGGAAGCCGTAGGTAGAGCTTAGACCAAGACGAACACTAGGACCCGGAAGCTATGGTATTTTATTTCGTTGTTTTTGCAAAGGTTATGTTTACATGATGGTTTTGCAATCGGTACCAAGAAAATGGATTTCAATCGAGATTTCTAATCCTATTATGTATCCGTGTATTTTCAGATAATCTGTTTGGGTGATCACAGTGCCATGAGATCCTTGTCCGGGACCAGCTCAACGCGGGATCATTGCGAGGGTTGAAAAGCCTAAGTAGTGGTCTTCGTGGGAGACTCCGTGGACAGACTTGCTAAGGTTTCGGATGAGTTCCTTAACCTCGGCGGGTTGGTTCATGGCTGTCTCATGTAACGTGTCTGACTTGCCCGTGACTTGTCCGGTCTCTAGGGCGGGTCAGGGGCGTTACAGTCCCGACATGCGGTGGTGAAATCAAAACCTTCATACCATCGATCGCTCCTGTCCGAAAGCTCTAGATGACCCAAAGTCTTCAAGGCGACCCCAGGTCAGGCGGGATCACCCGCTGAGTTTAAGCATATCAATAAGCTGAGGAAAAGAAACTAACAAGGATTCCCTTAGTAACGGCGAGCGAACCGGGAAGAGCCCAGCTTGAAAATCGGACGTCTTTGATGTTTGAATTGTAGTCTGGAGATGCGTCCTCAACGACGGACCGGGCCCAAGTCCCTTGGAAAGGGGCGCCGAAGAGGTTGAGAGCCCCGTCGTGCCAGGACCTTGTCGCACCACGAGGCGCTGTCTACGAGTCGGGTTGTTTAGAAATGCAGCCCCAATCGGGCGGTATATTCCGTCCAAGGCTAAATACGGGCGAGAGACCGATAGTGAACAAGTACCGCGAGGTAAAGATGAAAAGGACTTTGAAAAGAAAGTCAAAGAGTGCTTGAAATTGTCGGGAGGGAAGCGGATGGGGGCCGGCGATGCGTCCTGGTCGGATGCAGAACGGAGCAATCCGGTCCGCCGATCGATTCGGGGCGTGGACCGACGCGGATTACGGCGGTAGCCTAAGCCCGGGCTTTTGATACGCCCGCAGAGACGTCGCTGCCGTGATCGTGGTCTGCAGCACGCGCCTTAACGGCGTGCCTTGGCATTTTCGTGCTCCGGGCGTCGGCCTGTGGGCTCCCCATTTGACCCGTCTTGAAACACGGACCAAGGAGTCTGACATGTGTGCGAGTCAACGGGTGAGTAAACCCGTAAGGCGCAAGGAAGCTGATTGGCGGAATCCCTCGCGGGTGCACCGCCGAATGACCTTGATCTTTAGAGAAGGGTTCGAGTGTGAGCATGCCTGTCGGGACCCGAAAGATGGTGAACTATGCCTGAGCGGGGCGAAGCCAGAGGAAACTATGGTGGAGGCCCGCAGCGATACTGCATGCAAATCATTCGTCTGACTTGGTTATAGGGGCGAAAGACTAATCGAACCATCTAGTAGCTGGTTCCCTCCGAAGTTTCCCTCAGGATAGCTGGCGCCTAACTGCGCGCTAACCTAGAACCCACAAAGGCTGTTGGTCGATTAAGACAGCAGGATGGTGGTCATGGAAGTTGAAATCCGCTAAAGAGTGTGTAACAACTCACCGCCGAATCAACTAGCCCCGAAAATGGATGGCGCTGAAGCGCGCGACCTATACCCGGCCGTCGGGGCAAGAGCCAGGCCTCGATGAGTAGGAGGGCGAGGCTGAAGGAATTTCTAACAGGTTTTTACCAGATTAATCTCTATTAATCAACCTAAGACAATTCCTGAAGCCTAGGATCTAAGGTTTGTAAACTTGAATCTAATAGATCTCGATGATACCTGGAGATTGCAGCGGAGTAAGGTTAGGTATTCAGAGATCTGGAAGCGTCTCACGTGCTACGCCTCTACTGGAGTCCACACTCACACAAACAGGAATCTGCAGGGATGCTAGTGCCTGGAATCAGATCTTGCAGAGGAACCTGTGTTAACTGGAGAGGAGAGACAAAACTTAGGTCAAAATCTCGTGTCTCATATCCTTTATATAGGCACAGGATAAGGCCCAATCGTTCACGGGCCGAGCCGAAACAATTTTAAGTCATTGGGCCGAAATCTCTATTTCAGTCCGCACTTAGTGTCGATCGATACCACCATGTTGGTGTCGATCGACACCTTTCCTCATTACACATTCCTTGCTTAAGTGCATCCTGTTTGCTTAGGTGTGTGACCCTTTAGGATCAAATGATACTAGTAATGAGTTCATAACTCACTAGTCATGAGAAGCTTCTAGCAAAGCGTCATGATTACCTAGTATCAGATGATAGTATGATCTCGACAAACAACTACATCTAGAGTAAGTACTGAGATGATTTCGGGACATTCCCAACAATCTCCCACTTGTACTGGAATCATCTATTCCCATAATCCCTTCGTCTTTATATCTCGATAAGGCATAAGGCAAAAACCGTGTCATCCTTATTAAGCCAATATCATGTTCATCGAACTCTGATTTACACTGACAAGACAAACAACTGACATTCAGTTCGTTCGAGTGTGGCCACACATTTCTCAGTATCAAATCTCTGATGGGCCCTGAGATATTTATCTCCCGTTTTACAGGAGGGACAAATTCCATCTTGTTCCATCCCTGTTCCTTCACACACTTCATGATACACCCAATCAATGCCTTTATAGTCACCTGTTACGGCTGACGTTTGACAATGTCAAAGCGGACCAATTCATATGTAAGAAATCATGATGAACTCAGGTCTAAGGACTATACTCTATAGTCGCAATGAGAACCTCTCATGACACTTTATTATCCTGTAGAGTTCTCATTAGCGGGTCATGTCCGATCATATGTTCTCTAACATATATCTATGTGATTGACTTTAATACTCTTATTAATGACTCCATGAAACTTAGTCATCAGTCAACTCACAATCTAGTCTCACGCGGTTGTCATTGTCCCACTTTGACAACCTTGACTAGGGACAAAATTAATCTATGTCATTTATTTCTTATAGGGTCTCATGATCAAGTCCTCAACTTGATGACCTATTAAGTGACATAAATTATTTTGGGACCTTTTATTTAAAGACACATTGAAATTATGCTGAAATCAAATTTCATTAATGTAATCAAAATGTCTACATGAACACCAAAATTAACTAAAATAAGACAACTCCCACTAAAATCAAGATCTCATCTTAATATCCCTAATGCCTATAGCAGCCGTATGACTCTCATGCTTAGGCCTCGGGAGTGGCTTGGTCAGAGGATCAGCGACATTCTCATCCGTTGGAACTCTGCTGATCTTCACGTCTCCTCTATCAATGATATCGCGAATCAAGTGATACCGCCTCTCAATGTGTTTGGACTTCTGGTGTGATATGGGTTCTTTTGCCTGAGCAATGGCTCCATTGTTGTCACACAACAACACCACTGGCTCCGAGATGCTAGGAATCACACCAAGTTCGGTCATGAACTTCTTGATCCAAACAGCTTCCTTCGCTGCTTCAGAAGCAGCAATGTATTCAGCCTCTGTAGTGGAATCCGCTACGGTGCTCTGCTTGGAACTCTTCCAACTTACCGCACCGCCATTCAGACAAAAGACATATCCGGACTGGGACCGGAAATCGTCTTTATCCGTCTGAAAACTTGCGTTAGTGAATCCACTAACAACCAGCTCATCACTTCCTCCATAGATCAAGAATTTATCCTTAGTATTTCTCAAATACCTGAGAATATTCTTGACAGCTGTCCAGTGACTCTCACCTGGATCAGATTGGTATCTACTCGTCATGCTCAAAGCACAAGCAACATCTGGACGAGTACAGAGCATGGCATACATGATAGATCCCACAGCCAAAGCACAAGGAATCCTATCCATCCGCTCCCGCTCAGCTTGTGTCGAAGGACACTGCTTCTTGCTGAGAGTAACGCCATGCAACATTGGCGTGAAGCCTTTCTTGGAATCATGCATATTGAATCTGTGCAAGACCTTATCGATATAAGTATCTTGACACAATCCAATTAGCCTGTTCACTCTATCTCTATAGATTCTTATTCCAAGAATGTATGCGGCTTCACCCATGTCTTTCATGGAAAAACAACTTCCAAGCCAAGCCTTGACGGACTGAAGCAACGGAATGTCGTTTCCGAGAATGAGTATGTCATCTACATACAGTACGAGAAATGCAATTCCGCTCCCACTAGTCTTCTTGTATACACATGGTTCCTCTTCGTTTTTGATGAAGTCAAACTTTTTGACCGCTTCATCAAAACGAATGTTCCAACTCCGTGATGCTTGCTTCAATCCATAAATTGATCGATGAAGCTTGCATACTTTCCCAGCATTTTTAGGATCCGTGAAACCCTCAGGCTGTGTCATGTACACATCCTCCTCCAGAATTCCGTTAAGGAAAGCTGTTTTCACATCCATCTGCCAAATCTCATAATCGTAATAAGCGGCAGTTGCTAGGAGAATCCGAATGTTTTCCGTTATGGCTTTTACACCATCATGCAAATCTACCAAGGACCATACTTGGTTTTCTGACATGGATCCCATTTCAGATTCAGCGGCATTAAGCCACTTTTCGGAGTCTGGGCCCAACATTGCTTCTTTGAAAGTCGCAGGCTCGTCACTGTCAATGATCAACAAGTCATGACAATCGGTTATGAGAAATCCTTGATATCTCTCGATCTCGTGACGGATCCTTCCGGATCTGCGAACTTGAGGCTCCACAGGTGTGGGTTCTACAACTCTTTGTATTTCCACTGGCTGCTCTTCCTCTACAGGTTGAGTGGCCTCCTGTGATTCTCGAATTTCTTCGAGTTGTACTTTACTCCCACTACTCTTCTTGGAAAGAAACTCTCTCTCCAGGAAAGTACAATCCCGAGCAACAAACACTTTGTTCTCAGAACGGTTGTAGAAGTAGTACGCCTTGGTTTCCTTAGGATAACCAACGAAGAAGCACTTGTCGGATTTGGGTACGAGCTTATCGGATATCAACCGTTTTACATAAGCCTCACAACCCCAAATTTTTAGGAAAGACAAACTTGGAACATTTCCAGTCCACATCTCATGTGGTGTCTTTTCAGCTGATTTTGTAGGAACTCTATTTAGTGTAAACATAGACGTTTCTAGAGCGTATCCCCAAAAGGATAATGGAAGGTCTGTTTGACTCATCATTGATCGAACCATATCCAATAGGGTCCGATTCCTCCTCTCGGAAACTCCATTCCATTGGGGCGTTCCAGGAGGAGTGAGCTGTGAAACAATTCCACACTCTCTCAGATGGTCATTGAACTCTTGGCTTAAGTATTCTCCTCCGCGATCTGATCGAAGAGCTTTAATACTTTTGCCAAGTTGGTTCTGTACTTCATTTTGGAATTCCTTGAACTTTTCAAAGGATTCCGACTTGTGTCTCATCAAATAGACATAGCCGTACCTACTAAAGTCATCAGTAAAGGTAATGAAGTACTGATAATTTCCACTAGCACTTGTGCTCATCGGGCCGCACACATCTGTATGTATTAGGCCCAATAAGTCACTGGCCCTTTCATTTGGTTTGTTGAAAGGGGCCCTAGTCATTTTGCCCATTAAACAAGATTCACATTTCTCACATGATTCATAATCAAATGAGCCCAAAAGCCCATCTTTATGGAGTTTCTGTATGCGTCTCTCGTTTCTGTGACCCAAACGACAATGCCAGAGAAAAGTCGGGTTTTCGTCATTTGACTTAAACCGTTTAGTATTTATTTTGTTAACGGGTATAGATTGGTTTAAGACATAAAGCCCATTTTCTAATGGGGCGCTACCATAAAACATATGATTAAGATTAAAAGAACAACACTTGTTTTTAATCATAAAATCAAAACCATCCAAATCCAAACAGGAAACTGAAATGATGTTTCTGCTTATAGCAGGTACAGAGTAGCAATTATGTAAATTCAAAACCAAGCCCGAAGGCAGTGACATTTTGTAGACGCCTACAGCCAATGCAGCAACTCTTGCTCCATTCCCGACTCGCAGCTCTACTTGTCCTTTTTCCAGCGTTCTACTCTCACTTAGCGCCTGCATATTAGTACAAATATGAGCACCACAGCCGGTATCCAATACCCATGAGTTAGAACCTGATGAAGTAACATTTACTTCAATAACATAAATACCTAGAGAAGCCGTCTCGTATGACTTCTTCAATTTTTCGTAACCTTCCAGGAATTTCTTGCAGTTTCTCTTCCAATGCCCGGGCTCCTTACAGAAGTGGCACTTATCAGCTTCAGAAGGACCAGCCTTTGGCTTAGGAGTGGGCGCCGGCTTGTCCTTGTTCTCAACCTGGACAGCCTTGCCTTTTCCTTTGCCCTTGCCAGATTTCTTTTGCTTTTTACCCTTTTGCACCATAAGTACACTCTGGGTGGCCTTCTTAAGGTTAGGCTCAGCAGTCTTAAGCATCCCATGCAACTCAGCCAACGTCTTCATCAAGTTGTTCATATTGTAGTTCATAATGAACTGATCAAAGCTTGACGGCAGTGACTGCAGTATGATGTCAGTAGCCAACTCTTGGCTAATGGGACAGTCCAGTCTCCCCAGATTATCAATATAACCCATCATCTTAATGACGTGAGGACTGACTGGAGCATCCTGCGGCAGCTTGCACCCAACTAGAGACTTCACCAACTGGTGTCTCTCAGTTCGTGCTTGCTCCTGAAACAACGCTTTCAGGCTAGTGATCATCTCGATGGGCGACGCCACGTTCTCATATTGCTTCTGCAATTCCGAGTTCATGGTAGCCAACATCAGACAAGTCACATCGACCACATCATTAGAATGCTTATCCCAAGCATTCTTTTCAGACTGCGGGGCATTGGCACGGTACTTCTCAGGGAGAGCTTTCTCAAGGACATAGTCCTTCTTCTCCTGCTTGAGAACGATTCTCAAGTTCCGATACCAATCGAGAAAGTTAGATCCATTCAATTTGTCCTTCTCAAGGAAAAAGTGTTTGAATTTGAGCTTGACATGGCTGGGAAAAAAAAAAAAAAACAAACAAAATAGAGGTTTAGTTAAGGTGTTCAAGAAAAGAGAAATCTTAACAATTAAGAAAACTCACATTATATTCAACACAAATGTTTCCTCAATGAATATAACGTTCCAAAATCCATAGTTCATAAAGCTTGAGTGAGCCACTGGCTATCACCCAAATCTTAATTATTTAGGTAAGCAACTCTTTGCTAATCATATCCAATATGACTTTTGGTTGTGGACAGAACATCTTATGTTTCATCCACCTGATGTCTATGGGCCCAGAACTTCTGATGGCCCACTCAAGTCAACCAAATCTATCAATCATGTAATAGCTGATGTCATGCACTGCAAGCCCATCAGCCCTATTACTAACTGCCTTACTCATGTAACTACAGATACCTTGCACTGCAAGCCTATCACGTAGTGAAACGAGTCTTGACAGCTGACTAGATTCGGGAAGACATCAAGAAAACTTGATATTTAGTTTGAGGAACTGAACTTTTAATCTTGATGTATATCTCATATGCAATCAAGAAGGCTTAGATTTCATTTAAAACAATCAGTTTAATCTAGGTTTTAATTAATCTAAGAAGTGGGTGAAATTTTGTTCGGTTGTGACTTCTGCAGTGCACCGATGCTAGCATCGATCGACACTCGTCAGTGTAACCAAAATAATTTCGATGACTGGTTGGTGTCGATCGACACTACCTCGTTAGTGTCGATCGATACTCAATCAATCAAACCGATTTGCGATAACCAGTCAATCCAATTGATCTGGATCGATAATCGGTCAATCAAATTGAACCGTACCGATTTCC
>CM022178.2:5913949-5917026 GCA_011420285.2 Erysimum cheiranthoides
ATTATAAGAGTTAGAGATGGATACGGAGTGTTTAGACAACACTTATACCCATTTTCTCCCAAAAGAGGCAAACCAACAAAAACATTGCTTAGAAGTAGTAAACCGCTTTGTTAGTGTTTCTATTGTCAAAATGTATCACAATCCAATGCATTTGACTAATTATAAGAGTTAGAGATGGATACGGAGTGTTTGGACAACACTTATACCCATTTTCTCCCAAAAGAGGCGAAAACCAACAACAAATTCTTTAGAAGAAGTAAATAGCTTTGTTACTATTTCTATGGTCAAAATGGTCACAATCCAATGTATTTGACTAATTATAAGAGTTAGAGATGGATACGGAGTGTTTAGACAACACTTATACCCATTTTCTCCCAAAAGAGGTGAAAACCAACAACAAATTCATTAGAAGAAGTAAATAGCTTTGTTACTGTTTCTATGATCAAAATGGTCACAATCAAATGTATTTCACTAATTATAAGAGTTAGAGATGGATACGGAGTGTTTAGACAACACTTATACCCATTTTCTCCCAAAAGAGGCTAAAACCAACAAAAACATTGCTTAGAAGTAGTAAACCGCTTTGTTAGTGTTTCTATTGTCAAAATGCTCACAATCCAATGTATTTGACTAATTATAAGAGTTAGAGATGGATACAGAGTGTTTAGACAACACTTCTACCCATTTTCTCCCAAAAGAGGCTAAAACCAACAAAAACATTGCTTAGAAGTAGTAAACTGCTTTGTTAGTGTTTCTATTGTCAAAATGTATCACAATCCAATGCATTTGACTAATTATAAGAGTTAGAGATGGATACGGAGTGTTTAGATAACACTTATACCCATTTTCTCCCAAAAGAGGCTAAAACCAACAAAAACATTGCTTAGAAGTAGTAAACCGCTTTGTTAGTGTTTCTATTGTCAAAATGGTCACAATCCAATGTATTTAACTAATTATAAGAGTTAGAGATGGATACGGAGTGTTTAGACAACACTTATACCCATTTTCTCCCAAAAGAGGCTAAAACCAACAAAAACATTGCTTAGAAGTAGTAAACCGCTTTGTTAGTGTTTCTATTGTCAAAATGTATCACAGTCCAGTGCATTTGAGTAATTATAAGAGTTAGAGATGGATACGGAGTGTTTGGACAACACTTATACCCATTTTCTCCCAAAAGAGGCGAAAACCAACAACAAATTCTTTAGAAGAAGTAAATAGCTTTGTTACTGTTTCTATGGTCAAAATGGTCACAATCCAATGTATTTGACTAATTATAAGAGTTAGAGATGGATACGGAGTGTTTGGACAACACTTATACCCATCTTCTCCCAAAAGAGGCAAAAACCAACAACAAATTCCTTAGAAGAAGTAAATAGCTTTGTTATTGTTTCTATGGTCAAAATGTGTCACAATCCAATGCATTTGACTAATTATAAGAGTTGGAGATGGATACGGAGTATATAGATAACTCTTATACCCATTTTCTCCCAAAAGAGGCGAAAACCAACAACAAATTCCTTAGAAGAAGTAAATAGCTTTCTTAGTGTTTCTACGGTCAAAATGTGTCACACTCCAATGCGTTTAACTAATTATAAGAGTTAGAGATGGATACGAAGTGTTTAGACAACACTTATACCCATTTTCTCCCAAAAGAGGCGAAAACCAACAACAAATTCTTTAGAAGAAGTAAATAGCTTTGTTACTGTTTCTATGGTCGAAATGGTCACAATCCAAAGTATTTGATTAATTATAAGAGTTAGAGATGGATACGGAGTGTTTAGACAACACTTATACCCATTTTCTCCCAAAAGAAACTAAAACCAACAAAAACATTGCTTAGAAGTAGTAAACCACTTTGTTAGTGTTTCTATTGTCAAAATGTATCACAATCCAATGTATTTGACTAATTATAAGAGTTAGAGATGGATACAGAGTGTTTAGACAACACTTCTACCCATTTTCTCCTAAAAGAGGTGAAAACCAACAACAAATTCTTTAGAAGAAGTAAATAGCTTTGTTAGTGTTTCTATGGTCAAAATTTGTCACAATCCAATGCGTTTAACTAATTATAAGAGTTAGAGATGGATACGGAGTGTTTAGACAACACTTATACCCATTTTCTCCCAAAAGAGGCAAACCAACAAAAACATTGCTTAGAAGTAGTAAACCGCTTTGTTAGTGTTTCTATTGTCAAAATGTATCACAATCCAATGCATTTGACTAATTATAAGAGTTAGAGATGGATACGGAGTGTTTGGACAACACTTATACCCATTTTCTCCCAAAAGAGGCGAAAACCAACAACAAATTCTTTAGAAGAAGTAAATAGCTTTGTTACTATTTCTATGGTCAAAATGGTCACAATCCAATGTATTTGACTAATTATAAGAGTTAGAGATGGATACAGAGTGTTTGGACAACACTTATACCCATTTTCTCCCAAAAGAGGTGAAAACCAACAACAAATTCCTTAGAAGTAGTAAACCGCTTTGTGGAACAAGCTTTTTATGGTGGTAGACACACAAGCAGAGGAGCAAGCAACAGGGGTGTTTCAATTCCCTTATGCAATCATTGTAGCACAAAGGTATCAATCCATAAGAGTGAGCTATTGACCAATCAGGATACAATCATTTCACTTAATCCAAGTCAAACAGAGAGAATTGGGTATCTAGCAACCTAAGTGAGCAAATAAGAAAACAAGAATAAGAACTAACAGAGAACTAGCAGAAGCAGAAACAAAGCAATCGATCAAAGAAGTAACAATCAGATGAAGAAATAGAGCCCTTGAGAATGGGAATAATTGGTCAGTGAATCCTCCTAGATCAACTAAGGTGTCTAACAAAAACTCATACAGAGCTAATCCCTTGACGAAAGATTCGAATATAGGTCAATCCACTCTCGTGACAGAGACCCCTCTAAACTATGCTACCTCCAAACCTAGATCTCTCTAGAGAAGCATAACATAGCAGGCATTAATAATCAATCAATCAAAGCCAATAAACACTCTAAGCAACCAATCTCTTGGGTTAGACATGTAAATCTCTGGAAAAAGTTGGTTCAGGCATTTCAACAAACAC
>CM022178.2:5917126-5959626 GCA_011420285.2 Erysimum cheiranthoides
GACCATAGAACACTAAAAAAGCTATTTGCTCGTTCTAAGCAATTATTTGTTGGTTTTAGCCTCTTTTGGGAAAAAATGGGTATAAGTGTTGTCTAAACACTCCTAATCCATCACTAACTCTTACAATTAGTCAAATGCATTGGATTGTGACACATTTTGACCATAGAAACACTAAAAAAGTTGTCTACTACTTCGAAGAAATGTTTTGTTGGTTTTAGCCTCTTTTAGGAGAAAATTGGTATAAGTATTGTCTAAACACTCCTAATCCATCTCTAACTCTTATAATTAGTCAAATGCATTGGATTGTGACACATTTTGACCATAGAAACACTAAAATAGCTATTAAGTCGTTCTAAGCAATTTTCATGGTTTTAGCCTCTTTTGGGAGAAAATGGGTATAAGTGTTGTCTAAACACTCTAATCCATCACCAACTCTTACAATTAGTCAAATGCATTGGATTGTGACACATTTTGACCATAGAAACACTAACAAAGCTGTTTACTATTTCGAAACAATGTTTTGTTGGTTTTAGCCTCTTTTAGGAGAAAATTGGTATAAGTATTGTCTAAACACTCCTAATCCATCTCTAACTCTGATAATTAGTAAAATGAATTGCATTGTGACACATTTTGACCATAGAAACACTAACAAAGCTGTCTACTACTTCGAAGCAATGTTTTGATGGTTTTAGCCTCTTTTGGGATAAAATTAGTATAAGTGTTGTCTAAATACTTCTAATCCATCTCTAACTCTTATAATTAGTCAAATACATTTTATTATGACACATTTAGACCATAGAAACACTAACAAAACTGTTTACTACTTCGACGCATTGTTTTGTTGATTTTAGCCTCTTTTGGGAGAAAATGGGAATAAGAATTGTCTAAACACTCCTAATACATCTCTAACTCTGATAATTAGTCAAATGCATTGGATTGTGACACATTTTGACCATAGAAACACTAAAAAAGTTGTTTACTACTTTGAAGCAATGTTTTGTTGTTTTAATCTCTTTTGGGAGAAAATGGGTATAAGTGTTGTCTAAACACTCCTAATCCATCACTAACTCTGATAATTAGTCAAATGCATTGGATTGTGACACATTTTGACCATAGAAACACTAACAAAACTGTTTACTACTTCGAAGCAATGTTTTGATCGTTTTAGCCTGTTTTGGGAGAAAATTAGTTTATGTGTTGTCTAAACACTTCTAATCCATCTCGAACTCTTATAATTAGTCAAATACATTTGATTATGACACCTTTTGACCATAGAAACACTAACAAAGCTGTTTACTACTTCGAAGCAATGTTTTGTTGTTTTAACCTCTTTTGGGAGAAGATTAGTATAAGTGTTGTCTAAACACTTCTAATCCATCTCTAACCCTTATAATTAGTCAAATACATTTGATTATGAAACATTTCGACCATAGAAACACTAACAAAGCTGTTTACTACTTCGAAGGAATGTTTTGTTGATTTTAGCCTCTTTTGGGGGAAAATGGGTATAAGTGTTGTATAAACACTCCTAATCCATCACTAACTCTTACAATTAGTCAAATGCATTGGATTGTGACACATTTTGACCATATAATTACTAACAAAGCTGTTTACTACTTCGAAGAAATGTTTTGTTGGTTTTAGCCTCTTTTAGGAGAAAATTGGTATAAGTATTGTCTAAACACTCCTAATCCATCTCTAACTCTTATAATTAGTCAAATGCATTGGATTGTGACACATTTTGACCATAGAAACACTAAAATAGCTATTAAGTTGTTCTAAGCAAATTTTTCATGGTTTTAGCCTCTTTTGGGAGAAAATGGGTATAAGTGTTGTCTAAACACTCCTAATCCATCACCAACTCTTACAATTAGTCAAATGCATTGGATTGTGACACATTTTGACCATAGAAACACTAACAAAGCTGTTAACTACTTCGAAGCAATGTTTTGTTGTTTTAACCTGTTTTGGGAGAAGATTAGTATAAGTGTTGTCTAAACACTTCTAATCCATCTCTAACCCTTATAATTAGTCAAATACATTTGATTATGAAACATTTCGACCATAGAAACACTAACAAAGCTGTTTACTACTTCGAAGCAATGTTTTGTTGATTTTAGCCTCTTTTGGGGGAAAATGGGTATAAGTGTTGTCTAAACACTCCTAATCCATCACTAACTCTTACAATTAGTCAAATGCATTGGATTGTGACACATTTTGACCATATAATTACTAACAAAGCTGTTTACTACTTCGAAGAAATGTTTTGTTGGTTTTAGCCTCTTTTAGGAGAAAATTGGTATAAGTATTGTCTAAACACTCCTAATCCATCTCTAACTCTTATAATTAGTCAAATGCATTGGATTGTGAAACATTTTGACCATAGAAACACTAAAATAGCTATTAAGTCGTTCTAAGCAAATTTTTCATGGTTTTAGCCTCTTTTGGGAGAAAATGGGTATAAGTGTTGTCTAAACACTCCTAATCCATCACCAACTCTTACAATTAGTCAAATGCATTGGATTGTGACACATTTTGACCATAGAAACACTAACAAAGCTGTTTACTATTTCGAAACAATGTTTTGTTGGTTTTAGCCTCTTTTAGGAGAAAATTGGTATAAGTATTGTCTAAACACTCCTAATCCATCTCTAACTCTGATAATTAGTAAAATGAATTGCATTGTGACACATTTTGACCATAGAAACACTAACAAAGCTGTCTACTACTTCGAAGCAATGTTTTGATGGTTTTAGCCTCTTTTGGTAGAAAATTAGTATAAGTGTTGTCTAAATACTTCTAATCCATCACTAACTCTTACAATTAGTCAAATACATTTGATTATGAAACATTTCGACCATAGAAACACTAACAAAGCTGTTTTCTACTTCGAAGCAATGTTTTGTTGGTTTTAGCGTCTCTTGGGAGAAAATGGGTATAAGTGCTGTCTAAACACTCCTAATCCATCTCTAACTCTTATAATTAGTCAAATACATTGGATTGTGCATATTTTGACCATAGAACACTAAAAAAGCTATTTGCTCGTTCTAAGCAATTATTTGTTGGTTTTAGCCTCTTTTGGGAAAAAAATGGGTATAAGTGTTGTCTAAACACTCCTAATCCATCACTAACTCTTACAATTAGTCAAATGCATTGGATTGTGACACATTTTGACCATAGAAACACTAAAAAAGTTGTTTACTACTTCGAAGCAATGTTTTGTTGTTTTAATCTCTTTTGGGAGAAAATGGGTATAAGTGTTGTCTAAACACTCCTAATCCATCACTAACACTGATAATTAGTCAAATGCATTGGATTGTGACACATTTTGACCATAGAAACACTAACAAAACTGTTTACTACTTCGAAGCAATGTTTTGATCGTTTTAGCCTGTTTTGGGAGAAAATTAGTTTATGTGTTGTCTAAACACTTCTAATCCATCTCGAACTCTTATAATTAGTCAAATACATTTGATTATGACACCTTTTGACCATAGAAACACTAACAAAGCTGTTTACTACTTCGAAGCAATGTTTTGTTGTTTTAACCTCTTTTGGGAGAAGATTAGTATAAGTGTTGTCTAAACACTTGTAATCCATCTCTAACCCTTATAATTAGTCAAATACATTTGATTATGAAACATTTCGACCATATAAACACTAACAAAGCTGTTTACTACTTCGAAGCAATGTTTTGTTGATTTTAGCCTCTTTTGGGGGAAAATGGGTATAAGTGTTGTCTAAACACTCCTAATTCATCACTAACTCTTACAATTAGTCAAATGCATTGGATTGTGACACATTTTGACCATATAATTACTAACAAAGCTGTTTACTAGTTCGAAGAAATGTTTTGTTGGTTTTAGCCTCTTTTAGGAGAAAATTGGTATAAGTATTGTCTAAACACTCCTAATCCATCTCTAACTCTTATAATTAGTCAAATGCATTGGATTGTGACACATTTTGACCATAGAAACACTAAAATAGCTATTAAGTCGTTCTAAGCAAATTTTTCATGGTTTTAGCCTCTTTTGGGAGAAAATGGGTATAAGTGTTGTCTAAACACTCCTAATCCATCACCAACTCTTACAATTAGTCAAATGCATTGGATTGTGACACATTTTGACCATAGAAACACTAACAAAGTTGTTTACTATTTCGAAACAATGTTTTGTTGGTTTTAGCCTCTTTTAGGAGAAAATTGGTATAAGTATTGTCTAAACACTCCTAATCCTTCTCTAACTCTGATAATTAGTAAAATGAATTGCATTGTGACACATTTTGACCATAGAAACACTAACAAAGCTGTCTACTACTTCGAAGCAATGTTTTGATGGTTTTAGCCTCTTTTGGGAGAAAATTAGTATAAGTGTTGTCTAAATACTTCTAATCCATCTCTAACTCTTATAATTAGTCAAATACATTTTATTATGACACATTTAGACCATAGAAACACTAACAAAACTGTTTACTACTTCGACGCATTGTTTTGTTTATTTTAGCCTCTTTTGGGAGAAAATGGGTATAAGTGTTGTCTAAACACTCCTAATCCATCACTAACTCTTACAATTAGTCAAATGCATTGGATTGTGACACATTTTGACCATAGAAACACTAAAAAGCTATTATGTCATTTTAAGCAAAATTTTGTTGGTTTTACCTATTTTGGGAGAAAATGGATATAAGTGTTGTCTAAACACTCCTCATCCATCTCTAACTATTATATTTAGTCAAATACATTGGATTGTGACACATTCTGTCCGTAGAAACACTAACAAAACAATTTACTACTTCGAAGCAATGTTTTGTTGGTTTTAGCCTCTTTTAGGAGAAAATATGTATAAGTGCTGTCTAAACACTCCTAATCCATCTCTAACTCTTATAATTAGTCAAATACATTGGATTGTGACATATTTTGACCATAGAACACTAAAAAGCTATTTGCTCGTTCTAAGCTATAATTTGTTGCTTTTAGCCTCTTTTGGGAAAAAATGGGTATAATTGTTGTCTAAACACTCCTAATCCATCACTAACTCTTACAATTAGTCAAATGCATTGGATTGTGACACATTTTGACCATAGAAACACTAACAAAGCTGTTTACTACTTCGAAGCAATGTTTTGTTGGTTTTAGCCTCTTTTAGGAGAAAATTGGTATAAGTATTGTCTAAACACTCCTAATCCATCTCTAACTCTGATAATTAGTCAAATGCATTGCATTGTGACACATTTTGACCATAGAAACACTAACAAAGCTGTTTACTACTTCGAAGCAATGTTTTGATGGTTTTAGCCTCTTTTGGGAGAAAATTAGTATATGTGTTTTCTAAACACTTCTAATCCATCTCTAACTCATATAATTAATCAAATACATTTGATTACGACACCTTTTGACCATAGAAACACTAACAAATTTGTTTACTACTTCGAAGCATTGTTTTGTTGATTTTAGCCACTTTTGGGAGAAAATGGGTATAAGTATTGTCTAAACACTCCTAATCCATCTCTAACTCTTATAATTAGTCAAATACATTGGATTGTGACATATTTTGACCATAGAAACACTAAAAAAACTATTTGCTCGTTCTAAGCAATTATTTGTTGGTAGCCTCTTTTGGGAAAAAAATGGGTATAAGTGTTGTTTAAAAACTCCTAATCTATCACTAACTCTTACAATTAGTCAAATGCATTGGATTGTGACACATTTTGACCATAGAAACACTAAAAAAGTTGTTTACTACTTCGAAGCAATGTTTTGTTGTTTTAACCTCTTTTGGGAGAAAATGGGTATAAGTGTTGTCTAAACACTCCTAATCCATCACTAACTCTGATAATTAGTCAAATGCATTGGATTGTGACACATTTTGACCATAGAAACACTAACAAAACTGTTTACTACTTCGTTGCAATGTTTTGATGGTTTTAGCCTGTTTTGGGAGAAAATTAGTATATGTGTTGTCTAAACACTTCTAATCCATCTCTAACTCTTATAATTAGTCAAATACATTTGATTATGACACCTTTTGACCATAGAAACACTAACAAACATGTTTACTACTTCGAAGCAATGTTTTGATGGTTTTAGCCTTTTTTGGGAGAAAATTAGTATAAGTGTTGTCTAAACACTTCTAATCCATCACTAACTCTTATAATTAGTCAAATACATTTGATTATGAAACAATTTGACCATAGAAACACTAACAAAGCTGTTTTCTACTTCGAAGCAATGTTTTGTTGGTTTTAGCGTCTCTTGGGAGAAAATGGGTATAAGTGCTGTCTAAACACTCCTAATCCATCTCTAACTCTTATAATTAGTCAAATACATTGGATTGTGCATATTTTGACCATAGAACACCAAAAAAGCTATTTGCTCGTTCTAAGCAATTATTTGTTGGTTTTAGCCTCTTTTGGGAAAAAAATGGGTATAAGTGTTGTCTAAACACTCCTGATCCATCACTAACTCTTACAATTAGTCAAATGCATTGGATTGTGACACATTTTGACCATAGAAACACTAAAAAAGTTGTTTACTACTTCGAAGCAATGTTTTGTTGTTTTAATCCCTTTTGGGAGAAAATGGGTATAAGTGTTGTCTAAACACTCCTAATCCATCTCTAACTCATATAATTAATCAAATACATTTGATTACGACACCTTTTGACCATAGAAACACTAACAAAGCTGTGTACTACTTCGAAGCATTGTTTTGTTGATTTTAGCCACTTTTGGGAGAAAATGGGTATAAGTATTGTCTAAACACTCCTAATCCATCTCTAACTCTTATAATTAGTCAAATACATTGGATTGTGACATATTTTGACCATAGAAACACTAAAAAACTATTTGCTCGTTCTAAGCAATTATTTGTTGGTAGCCTCTTTTGGGAAAAAATGGGTATAAGTGTTGTCTAAAAACTCCTAATCTATCACTAACTCTTACAATTAGTCAAATGCATTGGATTGTGACGCATTTTGACCATAGAAACACTATGAAAGTTGTTTACTACTTCGAAGCAATGTTTTGTTGTTTTAACCTCTTTTGGGAGAAAATGGGTATAAGTGTTGTCTAAACACTCCTAATCCATCACTAACTCTGATAATTAGTCAAATGCATTGGAGTGTGACACATTTTGACCATAGAAACACTAACAAAACTGTTTACTACTTCGTTGCAATGTTTTGATGGTTTTAGCCTGTTTTGGGAGAAAATTAGTATATGTGTTGTCTAAACACTTCTAATCCATCTCTAACTCTTATAATTAGTCAAATACATTTGATTATGACACCTTTTGACCATAGAAACACTAACAAACATGTTTACTACTTCGAAGCAATGTTTTGATGGTTTTAGCCTTTTTTGGGAGAAAATTAGTATAAGTGTTGTCTAAACACTTCTAATCCATCACTAACTCTTATAATTAGTCAAATACATTTGATTATGAAACAATTTGACCATAGAAACACTAACAAAGCTGTTTTCTACTTCGAAGCAATGTTTTGTTGGTTTTAGCGTCTCTTGGGAGAAAATGGGTATAAGTGCTGTCTAAACACTCCTAATCCATCTCTAACTCTTATAATTAGTCAAATACATTGGATTGTGCATATTTTGACCATAGAACACCAAAAAAGCTATTTGCTCGTTCTAAGCAATTATTTGTTGGTTTTAGCCTCTTTTGGGAAAAAAATGGGTATAAGTGTTGTCTAAACACTCCTGATCCATCACTAACTCTTACAATTAGTCAAATGCATTGGATTGTGACACATTTTGACCATAGAAACACTAAAAAAGTTGTTTACTACTTCGAAGCAATGTTTTGTTGTTTTAATCCCTTTTGGGAGAAAATGGGTATAAGTGTTGTCTAAACACTCCTAATCCATCTCTAACTCATATAATTAATCAAATACATTTGATTACGACACCTTTTGACCATAGAAACACTAACAAAGCTGTGTACTACTTCGAAGCATTGTTTTGTTGATTTTAGCCACTTTTGGGAGAAAATGGGTATAAGTATTGTCTAAACACTCCTAATCCATCTCTAACTCTTATAATTAGTCAAATACATTGGATTGTGACATATTTTGACCATAGAAACACTAAAAAACTATTTGCTCGTTCTAAGCAATTATTTGTTGGTAGCCTCTTTTGGGAAAAAATGGGTATAAGTGTTGTCTAAAAACTCCTAATCTATCACTAACTCTTACAATTAGTCAAATGCATTGGATTGTGACGCATTTTGACCATAGAAACACTATGAAAGTTGTTTACTACTTCGAAGCAATGTTTTGTTGTTTTAACCTCTTTTGGGAGAAAATGGGTATAAGTGTTGTCTAAACACTCCTAATCCATCACTAACTCTGATAATTAGTCAAATGCATTGGAGTGTGACACATTTTGACCATAGAAACACTAACAAAACTGTTTACTACTTCGTTGCAATGTTTTGATGGTTTTAGCCTGTTTTGGGAGAAAATTAGTATATGTGTTGTCTAAACACTTCTAATCCATCTCTAACTCTTATAATTAGTCAAATACATTTGATTATGACACCTTTTGACCATAGAAACACTAACAAACCTGTTTACTACTTCGAAGCAATGTTTTGATGGTTTTAGCCTCTTTTGGGAGAAAATTAGTATAAGTGTTGTCTAAACACTTCTAATCCATCTCTAACTCATATAATTAATCAAATACATTTGATTACGACACCTTTTGACCATAGAAACACTAACAAAGCTGTTTACTGCTTCGAAGCATTGTTTTGTTGATTTTAGCCACTTTTGGGAGAAAATGGGTATAAGTATTGTCTAAACACTCCTAATCCATCTCTAACTCTTATAATTAGTCAAATACATTGGATTGTGACATATTTTGACCATAGAAACACTAAAAAAACTATTTGCTCGTTCTAAGCAATTATTTGTTGGTAGCCTCTTTTGGGAAAAAAATGGGTATAAGTGTTGTTTAAAAACTCCTAATCTATCACTAACTCTTACAATTAGTCAAATGCATTGGATTGTGACACATTTTGACCATAGAAACACTAAAAAAGTTGTTTACTACTTCGAAGCAATGTTTTGTTGTTTTAACCTCTTTTGGGAGAAAATGGGTATAAGTGTTGTCTAAACACTCCTAATCCATCACTAACTCTGATAATTAGTCAAATGCATTGGATTGTGACACATTTTGACCATAGAAACACTAACAAACCTGTTTACTACTTCGAAGCAATGTTTTGATGGTTTTAGCCTCTTTTGGGAGAAAATTAGTATAAGTGTTGTCTAAACACTTCTAATCCATCTCTAACTCTTATAATTAGTCAAATACATTTGATTATGAAACATTTCGACCATAGAAACACTAACAAAGGTGTTTTCTACTTCGAAGCAATGTTTTGTTGGTTTTAGCGTCTCTTGGGAGAAAATGGGTATAAGTGCTGTCTAAACACTCCGAATCCATCTCTAACTCTTATAATTAGTCAAATACATTGGATTGTGCATATTTTGACCATAGAACACTAAAAAAGCTATTTGCTCGTTCTAAGCAATTATTTGTTGGTTTTAGCCTCTTTTGGGAAAAAAATGGGTATAAGTGTTGTCTAAACACTCCTAATCCATCACTAACTCTTACAATTAGTCAAATGCATTGGACTGTGACACATTTTGACCATAGAAACACTAAAAAAGTTGTTTACTACTTCGAAGCAATGTTTTGTTGTTTTAATCCCTTTTGGGAGAAAATGGGTATAAGTGTTGTCTAAACACTCCTAATCCATCTCTAACTCATATAATTAATCAAATACATTTGATTACGACACCTTTTGACCATAGAAACACTAACAAAGCTGTTTACTACTTCGAAGCATTGTTTTGTTGATTTTAGCCACTTTTGGGAGAAAATGGGTATAAGTATTGTCTAAACACTCCTAATCCATCTCTAACTCTTATAATTAGTCAAATACATTGGATTGTGACATATTTTGACCATAGAAACACTAAAAAACTATTTGCTCGTTCTAAGCAATTATTTGTTGGTAGCCTCTTTTGGGAAAAAATGGGTATAAGTGTTGTCTAAAAACTCCTAATCTATCACTAACTCTTACAATTAGTCAAATGCATTGGATTGTGACACATTTTGACCATAGAAACACTAAAAAAGTTGTTTACTACTTCGAAGCAATGTTTTGTTGTTTTAACCTCTTTTGGGAGAAAATGGGTATAAGTGTTGTCTAAACACTCCTAATCCATCATTAACTCTGATAATTAGTCAAATGCATTGGAGTGTGACACATTTTGACCATAGAAACACTAACAAAACTGTTTACTACTTCGTTGCAATGTTTTGATGGTTTTAGCCTGTTTTGGGAGAAAATTAGTATATGTGTTGTCTAAACACTTCTAATCCATCTCTAACTCTTATAATTAGTCAAATACATTTGATTATGACACCTTTTGACCATAGAAACACTAACAAACCTGTTTACTACTTCGAAGCAATGTTTTGATGGTTTTAGCCTCTTTTGGGAGAAAATTAGTATAAGTGTTGTCTAAACACTTCTAATCCATCTCTAACTCTTATAATTAGTCAAATACATTTGATTATGAAACATTTCGACCATAGAAACACTAACAAAGCTGTTTTCTACTTCGAAGCAATGTTTTGTTGGTTTTAGCGTCTCTTGGGAGAAAATGGGTATAAGTGCTATCTAAACACTCCTAATCCATCTCTAACTCTTATAATTAGTCAAATACATTGGATTGTGCATATTTTGACCATAGAACACTAAAAAAGCTATTTGCTCGTTCTAAGCAATTATTTGTTGGTTTTAGCCTCTTTTGGGAAAAAAATGGGTATAAGTGTTGTCTAAACACTCCTAATCCATCACTAACTCTTACAATTAGTCAAATGCATTGGATTGTGACACATTTTGACCATAGAAAGACTAAAAAAGTTGTTTACTACTTCGAAGCAATGTTTTGTTGTTTTAATCCCTTTTGGGAGAAAATGGGTATAAGTGTTGTCTAAACACTCCTAATCCATCTCTAACTCATATAATTAATCAAATACATTTGATTACGACACCTTTTGACCATAGAAACACTAACAAAGCTGTTTACTACTTCGAAGCATTGTTTTGTTGATTTTAGCCACTTTTGGGAGAAAATGGGTATAAGTATTGTCTAAACACTCCTAATCCATCTCTAACTCTTATAATTAGTCAAATACATTGGATTGTGACATATTTTGACCATAGAAACACTAAAAAACTATTTGCTCGTTCTAAGCAATTATTTGTTGGTAGCCTCTTTTGGGAAAAAATGGGTATAAGTGTTGTCTAAAAACTCCTAATCTATCACTAACTCTTACAATTAGTCAAATGCATTGGATTGTGACACATTTTGACCATAGAAACACTAAAAAAGTTGTTTACTACTTCGAAGCAATGTTTTGTTGTTTTAACCTCTTTTGGGAGAAAATGGGTATAAGTGTTGTCTAAACACTCCTAATCCATCATTAACTCTGATAATTAGTCAAATGCATTGGAGTGTGACACATTTTGACCATAGAAACACTAACAAAACTGTTTACTACTTCGTTGCAATGTTTTGATGGTTTTAGCCTGTTTTGGGAGAAAATTAGTATATGTGTTGTGTAAACACTTCTAATCCATCTCTAACTCTTATAATTAGTCAAATACATTTGATTATGACACCTTTTGACCATAGAAACACTAACAAACCTGTTTACTACTTCGAAGCAATGTTTTGATGGTTTTAGCCTCTTTTGGGAGAAAATTAGTATAAGTGTTGTCTAAACACTTCTAATCCATCTCTAACTCTTATAATTAGTCAAATACATTTGATTATGAAACATTTCGACCATAGAAACACTAACAAAGCTGTTTTCTACTTCGAAGCAATGTTTTGTTGGTTTTAGCGTCTCTTGGGAGAAAATGGGTATAAGTGCTGTCTAAACACTCCTAATCCATCTCTAACTCTTATAATTAGTCAAATACATTGGATTGTGCATATTTTGACCATAGAACACTAAAAAAGCTATTTGCTCGTTCTAAGCAATTATTTGTTGGTTTTAGCCTCTTTTGTGAAAAAAATGGGTATAAGTGTTGTCTAAACACTCCTAATCCATCACTAACTCTTACAATTAGTCAAATGCATTGGATTGTGACACATTTTGACCATAGAAACACTAAAAAAGTTGTTTACTACTTCGAAGCAATGTTTTGTTGTTTTAATCCCTTTTGGGAGAAAATGGGTATAAGTGTTGTCTAAACACTCCTAATCCATCTCTAACTCATATAATTAATCAAATACATTTGATTACGACACCTTTTGACCATAGAAACACTAACAAAGCTGTTTACTACTTCGAAGCATTGTTTTGTTGATTTTAGCCACTTTTGGGAGAAAATGGGTATAAGTATTGTCTAAACACTCCTAATCCATCTCTAACTCTTATAATTAGTCAAATACATTGGATTGTGACATATTTTGACCATAGAAACACTAAAAAACTATTTGCTCGTTCTAAGCAATTATTTGTTGGTAGCCTCTTTTGGGAAAAAATGGGTATAAGTGTTGTCTAAAAACTCCTAATCTATCACTAACTCTTACAATTAGTCAAATGCATTGGATTGTGACACATTTTGACCATAGAAACACTAAAAAAGTTGTTTACTACTTCGAAGCAATGTTTTGTTGTTTTAACCTCTTTTGGGAGAAAATGGGTATAAGTGTTGTCTAAACACTCCTAATCCATCATTAACTCTGATAATTAGTCAAATGCATTGGAGTGTGACACATTTTGACCATAGAAACACTAACAAAACTGTTTACTACTTCGTTGCAATGTTTTGATGGTTTTAGCCTGTTTTGGGAGAAAATTAGTATATGTGTTGTCTAAACACTTCTAATCCATCTCTAACTCTTATAATTAGTCAAATACATTTGATTATGACACCTTTTGACCATAGAAACACTAACAAACCTGTTTACTACTTCGAAGCAATGTTTTGATGGTTTTAGCCTCTTTTGGGAGAAAATTAGTATAAGTGTTGTCTAAACACTTCTAATCCATCTCTAACTCTTATAATTAGTCAAATACATTTGATTATGAAACATTTCGACCATAGAAACACTAACAAAGCTGTTTTCTACTTCGAAGCAATGTTTTGTTGGTTTTAGCGTCTCTTGGGAGAAAATGGGTATAAGTGCTATCTAAACACTCCTAATCCATCTCTAACTCTTATAATTAGTCAAATACATTGGATTGTGCATATTTTGACCATAGAACACTAAAAAAGCTATTTGCTCGTTCTAAGCAATTATTTGTTGGTTTTAGCCTCTTTTGTGAAAAAAATGGGTATAAGTGTTGTCTAAACACTCCTAATCCATCACTAACTCTTACAATTAGTCAAATGCATTGGATTGTGACACATTTTGACCATAGAAACACTAAAAAAGTTGTTTACTACTTCGAAGCAATGTTTTGTTGTTTTAATCCCTTTTGGGAGAAAATGGGTATAAGTGTTGTCTAAACACTCCTAATCCATCTCTAACTCATATAATTAATCAAATACATTTGATTACGACACCTTTTGACCATAGAAACACTAACAAAGCTGTTTACTACTTCGAAGCATTGTTTTGTTGATTTTAGCCACTTTTGGGAGAAAATGGGTATAAGTATTGTCTAAACACTCCTAATCCATCTCTAACTCTTATAATTAGTCAAATACATTGGATTGTGACATATTTTGACCATAGAAACACTAAAAAACTATTTGCTCGTTCTAAGCAATTATTTGTTGGTAGCCTCTTTTGGGAAAAAATGGGTATAAGTGTTGTCTAAAAACTCCTAATCTATCACTAACTCTTACAATTAGTCAAATGCATTGGATTGTGACACATTTTGACCATAGAAACACTAAAAAAGTTGTTTACTACTTCGAAGCAATGTTTTGTTGTTTTAACCTCTTTTGGGAGAAAATGGGTATAAGTGTTGTCTAAACACTCCTAATCCATCATTAACTCTGATAATTAGTCAAATGCATTGGAGTGTGACACATTTTGACCATAGAAACACTAACAAAACTGTTTACTACTTCGTTGCAATGTTTTGATGGTTTTAGCCTGTTTTGGGAGAAAATTAGTATATGTGTTGTCTAAACACTTCTAATCCATCTCTAACTCTTATAATTAGTCAAATACATTTGATTATGACACCTTTTGACCATAGAAACACTAACAAACCTGTTTACTACTTCGAAGCAATGTTTTGATGGTTTTAGCCTCTTTTGGGAGAAAATTAGTATAAGTGTTGTCTAAACACTTCTAATCCATCTCTAACTCTTATAATTAGTCAAATACATTTGATTATGAAACATTTCGACCATAGAAACACTAACAAAGCTGTTTTCTACTTCGAAGCAATGTTTTGTTGGTTTTAGCGTCTCTTGGGAGAAAATGGGTATAAGTGCTATCTAAACACTCCTAATCCATCTCTAACTCTTATAATTAGTCAAATACATTGGATTGTGCATATTTTGACCATAGAACACTAAAAAAGCTATTTGCTCGTTCTAAGCAATTATTTGTTGGTTTTAGCCTCTTTTGGGAAAAAATGGGTATAAGTGTTGTCTAAACACTCCTAATCCATCACTAACTCTTACAATTAGTCAAATGCATTGGATTGTGACACATTTTGACCATAGAAAGACTAAAAAAGTTGTTTACTACTTCGAAGCAATGTTTTGTTGTTTTAATCCCTTTTGGGAGAAAATGGGTATAAGTGTTGTCTAAACACTCCTAATCCATCTCTAACTCATATAATTAATCAAATACATTTGATTACGACACCTTTTGACCATAGAAACACTAACAAAGCTGTTTACTACTTCGAAGCATTGTTTTGTTGATTTTAGCCACTTTTGGGAGAAAATGGGTATAAGTATTGGCTAAACACTCCTAATCCATCTCTAACTCTTATAATTAGTCAAATACATTGGATTGTGACATATTTTGACCATAGAAACACTAAAAAACTATTTGCTCGTTCTAAGCAATTATTTGTTGGTAGCCTCTTTTGGGAAAAAATGGGTATAAGTGTTGTCTAAAAACTCCTAATCTATCACTAACTCTTACAATTAGTCAAATGCATTGGATTGTGACACATTTTGACCATAGAAACACTAAAAAAGTTGTTTACTACTTCGAAGCAATGTTTTGTTGTTTTAACCTCTTTTGGGAGAAAATGGGTATAAGTGTTGTCTAAACACTCCTAATCCATCATTAACTCTGATAATTAGTCAAATGCATTGGAGTGTGACACATTTTGACCATAGAAACACTAACAAAACTGTTTACTACTTCGTTGCAATGTTTTGATGGTTTTAGCCTGTTTTGGGAGAAAATTAGTATATGTGTTGTGTAAACACTTCTAATCCATCTCTAACTCTTATAATTAGTCAAATACATTTGATTATGACACCTTTTGACCATAGAAACACTAACAAACCTGTTTACTACTTCGAAGCAAAGTTTTGATGGTTTTAGCCTCTTTTGGGAGAAAATTAGTATAAGTGTTGTCTAAACACTTCTAATCCATCTCTAACTCTTATAATTAGTCAAATACATTTGATTATGAAACATTTCGACCATAGAAACACTAACAAAGCTGTTTTCTACTTCGAAGCAATGTTTTGTTGGTTTTAGCGTCTCTTGAGAGAAAATGGGTATAAGTGCTGTCTAAACACTCCTAATCCATCTCTAACTCTTATAATTAGTCAAATACATTGGATTGTGCATATTTTGACCATAGAACACTAAAAAAGCTATTTGCTCGTTCTAAGCAATTATTTGTTGGTTTTAGCCTCTTTTGGGAAAAAAATGGGTATAAGTGTTGTCTAAACACTCCTAATCCATCACTAACTCTTACAATTAGTCAAATGCATTGGATTGTGACACATTTTGACCATAGAAACACTAAAAAAGTTGTTTACTACTTCGAAGCAATGTTTTGTTGTTTTAATCCCTTTTGGGAGAAAATGGGTATAAGTGTTGTCTAAACACTCCTAATCCATCTCTAACTCATATAATTAATCAAATACATTTGATTACGACACCTTTTGACCATAGAAACACTAACAAAGCTGTTTACTACTTCGAAGCATTGTTTTGTTGATTTTAGCCACTTTTGGGAGAAAATGGGTATAAGTATTGTCTAAACACTCCTAATCCATCTCTAACTCTTATAATTAGTCAAATACATTGGATTGTGACATATTTTGACCATAGAAACACTAAAAAACTATTTGCTCGTTCTAAGCAATTATTTGTTGGTAGCCTCTTTTGGGAAAAAATGGGTATAAGTGTTGTCTAAAAACTCCTAATCTATCACTAACTCTTACAATTAGTCAAATGCATTGGATTGTGACACATTTTGACCATAGAAACACTAAAAAAGTTGTTTACTACTTCGAAGCAATGTTTTGTTGTTTTAACCTCTTTTGGGAGAAAATGGGTATAAGTGTTGTCTAAACACTCCTAATCCATCACTAACTCTGATAATTAGTCAAATGCATTGGAGTGTGACACATTTTGACCATAGAAACACTAACAAAACTGTTTACTTCTTCGTTGCAATGTTTTGATGGTTTTAGCCTGTTTTGGGAGAAAATTAGTATATGTGTTGTCTAAACACTTCTAATCCATCTCTAACTCTTATAATTAGTCAAATACATTTGATTATGACACCTTTTGACCATAGAAACACTAACAAACCTGTTTACTACTTCGAAGCAATGTTTTGATGGTTTTAGCCTCTTTTGGGAGAAAATTAGTATAAGTGTTGTCTAAACACTTCTAATCCATCTCTAACTCTTATAATTAGTCAAATACATTTGATTATGAAACATTTCGACCATAGAAACACTAACAAAGCTGTTTTCTACTTCGAAGCAATGTTTTGCTGGTTTTAGCGTCTCTTGGGAGAAAATGGGTATAAGTGCTGTCTAAACACTCCTAATCCATCTCTAACTCTTATAATTAGTCAAATACATTGGATTGTGCATATTTTGACCATAGAACACTAAAAAAGCTATTTGCTCGTTCTAAGCAATTATTTGTTGGTTTTAGCCTCTTTTGGGAAAAAAATGGGTATAAGTGTTGTCTAAACACTCCTAATCCATCACTAACTCTTACAATTAGTCAAATGCATTGGATTGTGACACATTTTGACCATAGAAACACTAAAAAAGTTGTTTACTACTTCGAAGCAATGTTTTGTTGTTTTAATCCCTTTTGGGAGAAAATGGGTATAAGTGTTGTCTAAACACTCCTAATCCATCTCTAACTCATATAATTAATCAAATACATTTGATTACGACACCTTTTGACCATAGAAACACTAACAAAGCTGTTTACTACTTCGAAGCATTGTTTTGTTGATTTTAGCCACTTTTGGGAGAAAATGGGTATAAGTATTGTCTAAACACTCCTAATCCATCTCTAACTCTTATAATTAGTCAAATACATTGGATTGTGACATATTTTGACCATAGAAACACTAAAAAACTATTTGCTCGTTCTAAGCAATTATTTGTTGGTAGCCTCTTTTGGGAAAAAATGGGTATAAGTGTTGTCTAAAAACTCCTAATCTATCACTAACTCTTACAATTAGTCAAATGCATTGGATTGTGACACATTTTGACCATAGAAACACTAAAAAAGTTGTTTACTACTTCGAAGCAATGTTTTGTTGTTTTAACCTCTTTTGGGAGAAAATGGGTATAAGTGTTGTCTAAACACTCCTAATCCATCATTAACTCTGATAATTAGTCAAATGCATTGGAGTGTGACACATTTTGACCATAGAAACACTAACAAAACTGTTTACTACTTCGTTGCAATGTTTTGATGGTTTTAGCCTGTTTTGGGAGAAAATTAGTATATGTGTTGTGTAAACACTTCTAATCCATCTCTAACTCTTATAATTAGTCAAATACATTTGATTATGACACCTTTTGACCATAGAAACACTAACAAACCTGTTTACTACTTCGAAGCAAAGTTTTGATGGTTTTAGCCTCTTTTGGGAGAAAATTAGTATAAGTGTTGTCTAAACACTTCTAATCCATCTCTAACTCTTATAATTAGTCAAATACATTTGATTATGAAACATTTCGACCATAGAAACACTAACAAAGCTGTTTTCTACTTCGAAGCAATGTTTTGTTGGTTTTAGCGTCTCTTGAGAGAAAATGGGTATAAGTGCTGTCTAAACACTCCTAATCCATCTCTAACTCTTATAATTAGTCAAATACATTGGATTGTGCATATTTTGACCATAGAACACTAAAAAAGCTATTTGCTCGTTCTAAGCAATTATTTGTTGGTTTTAGCCTCTTTTGGGAAAAAAATGGGTATAAGTGTTGTCTAAACACTCCTAATCCATCACTAACTCTTACAATTAGTCAAATGCATTGGATTGTGACACATTTTGACCATAGAAACACTAAAAAAGTTGTTTACTACTTCGAAGCAATGTTTTGTTGTTTTAATCCCTTTTGGGAGAAAATGGGTATAAGTGTTGTCTAAACACTCCTAATCCATCTCTAACTCATATAATTAATCAAATACATTTGATTACGACACCTTTTGACCATAGAAACACTAACAAAGCTGTTTACTACTTCGAAGCATTGTTTTGTTGATTTTAGCCACTTTTGGGAGAAAATGGGTATAAGTATTGTCTAAACACTCCTAATCCATCTCTAACTCTTATAATTAGTCAAATACATTGGATTGTGACATATTTTGACCATAGAAACACTAAAAAACTATTTGCTCGTTCTAAGCAATTATTTGTTGGTAGCCTCTTTTGGGAAAAAATGGGTATAAGTGTTGTCTAAAAACTCCTAATCTATCACTAACTCTTACAATTAGTCAAATGCATTGGATTGTGACACATTTTGACCATAGAAACACTAAAAAAGTTGTTTACTACTTCGAAGCAATGTTTTGTTGTTTTAACCTCTTTTGGGAGAAAATGGGTATAAGTGTTGTCTAAACACTCCTAATCCATCACTAACTCTGATAATTAGTCAAATGCATTGGAGTGTGACACATTTTGACCATAGAAACACTAACAAAACTGTTTACTTCTTCGTTGCAATGTTTTGATGGTTTTAGCCTGTTTTGGGAGAAAATTAGTATATGTGTTGTCTAAACACTTCTAATCCATCTCTAACTCTTATAATTAGTCAAATACATTTGATTATGACACCTTTTGACCATAGAAACACTAACAAACCTGTTTACTACTTCGAAGCAATGTTTTGATGGTTTTAGCCTCTTTTGGGAGAAAATTAGTATAAGTGTTGTCTAAACACTTCTAATCCATCTCTAACTCTTATAATTAGTCAAATACATTTGATTATGAAACATTTCGACCATAGAAACACTAACAAAGCTGTTTTCTACTTCGAAGCAATGTTTTGCTGGTTTTAGCGTCTCTTGGGAGAAAATGGGTATAAGTGCTGTCTAAACACTCCTAATCCATCTCTAACTCTTATAATTAGTCAAATACATTGGATTGTGCATATTTTGACCATAGAACACTAAAAAAGCTATTTGCTCGTTCTAAGCAATTATTTGTTGGTTTTAGCCTCTTTTGGGAAAAAAATGGGTATAAGTGTTGTCTAAACACTCCTAATCCATCACTAACTCTTACAATTAGTCAAATGCATTGGATTGTGACACATTTTGACCATAGAAACACTAAAAAAGTTGTTTACTACTTCGAAGCAATGTTTTGTTGTTTTAATCCCTTTTGGGAGAAAATGGGTATAAGTGTTGTCTAAACACTCCTAATCCATCTCTAACTCATATAATTAATCAAATACATTTGATTACGACACCTTTTGACCATAGAAACACTAACAAAGCTGTTTACTACTTCGAAGCATTGTTTTGTTGATTTTAGCCACTTTTGGGAGAAAATGGGTATAAGTATTGTCTAAACACTCCTAATCCATCTCTAACTCTTATAATTAGTCAAATACATTGGATTGTGACATATTTTGACCATAGAAACACTAAAAAACTATTTGCTCGTTCTAAGCAATTATTTGTTGGTAGCCTCTTTTGGGAAAAAATGGGTATAAGTGTTGTCTAAAAACTCCTAATCTATCACTAACTCTTACAATTAGTCAAATGCATTGGATTGTGACACATTTTGACCATAGAAACACTAAAAAAGTTGTTTACTACTTCGAAGCAATGTTTTGTTGTTTTAACCTCTTTTGGGAGAAAATGGGTATAAGTGTTGTCTAAACACTCCTAATCCATCACTAACTCTGATAATTAGTCAAATGCATTGGAGTGTGACACATTTTGACCATAGAAACACTAACAAAACTGTTTACTTCTTCGTTGCAATGTTTTGATGGTTTTAGCCTGTTTTGGGAGAAAATTAGTATATGTGTTGTCTAAACACTTCTAATCCATCTCTAACTCTTATAATTAGTCAAATACATTTGATTATGACACCTTTTGACCATAGAAACACTAACAAACCTGTTTACTACTTCGAAGCAATGTTTTGATGGTTTTAGCCTCTTTTGGGAGAAAATTAGTATAAGTGTTGTCTAAACACTTCTAATCCATCTCTAACTCTTATAATTAGTCAAATACATTTGATTATGAAACATTTCGACCATAGAAACACTAACAAAGCTGTTTTCTACTTCGAAGCAATGTTTTGCTGGTTTTAGCGTCTCTTGGGAGAAAATGGGTATAAGTGCTGTCTAAACACTCCTAATCCATCTCTAACTCTTATAATTAGTCAAATACATTGGATTGTGCATATTTTGACCATAGAACACTAAAAAAGCTATTTGCTCGTTCTAAGCAATTATTTGTTGGTTTTAGCCTCTTTTGGGAAAAAAATGGGTATAAGTGTTGTCTAAACACTCCTAATCCATCACTAACTCTTACAATTAGTCAAATGCATTGGATTGTGACACATTTTGACCATAGAAACACTAAAAAAGTTGTTTACTACTTCGAAGCAATGTTTTGTTGTTTTAATCCCTTTTGGGAGAAAATGGGTATAAGTAATGTCTAAACACTCCTAATCCATCTCTAACTCATATAATTAATCAAATACATTTGATTACGACACCTTTTGACCATAGAAACACTAACAAAGCTGTTTGCTACTTCGAAGCATTGTTTTGTTGATTTTAGCCACTTTTGGGAGAAAATGGGTATAAGTATTGTCTAAACACTCCTAATCCATCTCTAACTCTTATAATTAGTCAAATACATTGGATTGTGACATATTTTGACCATAGAAACACTAAAAAACTATTTGCTCGTTCTAAGCAATTATTTGTTGGTAGCCTCTTTTGGGAAAAAATGGGTATAAGTGTTGTCTAAAAACTCCTAATCTATCACTAACTCTTACAATTAGTCAAATGCATTGGATTGTGACACATTTTGACCATAGAAACACTAAAAAAGTTGTTTACTACTTCGAAGCAATGTTTTGTTGTTTTAACCTCTTTTGGGAGAAAATGGGTATAAGTGTTGTCTAAACACTCCTAATCCATCACTAACTCTGATAATTAGTCAAATGCATTGGAGTGTGACACATTTTGACCATAGAAACACTAACAAAACTGTTTACTTCTTCGTTGCAATGTTTTGATGGTTTTAGCCTGTTTTGGGAGAAAATTAGTATATGTGTTGTCTAAACACTTCTAATCCATCTCTAACTCTTATAATTAGTCAAATACATTTGATTATGACACCTTTTGACCATAGAAACACTAACAAACCTGTTTACTACTTCGAAGCAATGTTTTGATGGTTTTAGCCTCTTTTGGGAGAAAATTAGTATAAGTGTTGTCTAAACACTTCTAATCCATCTCTAACTCTTATAATTAGTCAAATACATTTGATTATGAAACATTTCGACCATAGAAACACTAACAAAGCTGTTTTCTACTTCGAAGCAATGTTTTGCTGGTTTTAGCGTCTCTTGGGAGAAAATGGGTATAAGTGCTGTCTAAACACTCCTAATCCATCTCTAACTCTTATAATTAGTCAAATACATTGGATTGTGCATATTTTGACCATAGAACACTAAAAAAGCTATTTGCTCGTTCTAAGCAATTATTTGTTGGTTTTAGCCTCTTTTGGGAAAAAAATGGGTATAAGTGTTGTCTAAACACTCCTAATCCATCACTAACTCTTACAATTAGTCAAATGCATTGGATTGTGACACATTTTGACCATAGAAACACTAAAAAAGTTGTTTACTACTTCGAAGCAATGTTTTGTTGTTTTAATCTCTTTTGGGAGAAAATGGGTATAAGTGTTGTCTAAACACTCCTAATCCATCACTAACTCTGGTAATTAGTCAAATGCATTGGATTGTGACACATTTTGACCATAGAAACACTAACAAAACTGTTTACTACTTCGAAGCAATGTTTTGATCGTTTTAGCCTATTTTGGGAGAAAATTAGTTTATGTGTTGTCTAAACACTTCTAATCCATCTCGAACTCTTATAATTAGTCAAATACATTTGATTATGACACCTTTTGACCATAGAAACACTAACAAAGCTGTTTACTACTTCGAAGCAATGTTTTGATGGTTTTAGCCTCTTTTGGGAGAAAATTAGTATAAGTGTTGTCTAAACACTTCTAATCCATCTCTAACTCTTATAATTAGTCAAATACATTTGATTAAGAAAACTGTTTACTACTTCGAAGCAATGTTTTGATCGTTTTAGCCTGTTTTGGGAGAAAATTAGTTTATGTGTTGTCTAAACACTTCTAATCCATATCTAACTCATATAATTAATCAAATACATTTGATTACGACACCTTTTGACCATAGAAACACTAACAAAGCTGTTTACTACTTCGAAGCATTGTTTTGTTGATTTTAGCCACTTTTGGGAGAAAATGGGTATAAGTATTGTCTAAACACTCCTAATCCATCTCTAACTCTTATAATTAGTCAAATACATTGGATTGTGACATATTTTGACCATAGAAACACTAAAAAAACTATTTGCTCGTTTTAAGCAATTATTTGTTTGTTTTAGCCTCTTTTGGGAAAAAAATGGGTATAAGTGTTGTCTAAAAACTCCTAATCTATCACTAACTCTTACAATTAGTCAAATGCATTGGATTGTGACACATTTTGACCATAGAAACACTAAAAAAGTTGTTTACTACTTCGAAGCAATGTTTTGTTGTTTTAACCTCTTTTGGGAGAAAATGGGAATAAGTATTGTCTAAACTCTCCTAATCCATCTCTAACTATGATAATTAGTCAAATGCATTGGATTGTGACACATTTTGACCATAGAAACACTAACAAAACTGTTTACTACTTCGAAGCAATGTTTGGATCGTTTTAGCCTATTTTGGGAGAAAATTAGTTTATGTGTTGTCTAAACACTTCTAATCCATCCCTAACTCTTATAATTAGTCAAATACATTTGATTATGACACCTTTTGACCATAGAAAGACTAACAAAGCTGTTTACTACTTCGAAGCATTGTTTTGATGGTTTTAGCCTCTTTTGGGAGAAAATTAGTATAAGTGTTGTCTAAACACTTCTAATCCATCTCTAACTCTTATAATTAGTCAAATACATTTGATTAACAAAGCTGTTTTCTACTTCGAAGCAATGTTTTGTTTGTTTTAGCGTCTTTTGGGAGAAAATGGGTATAAGTGATGTCTAAACACTCCTAATCCATCTCTAACTCTTATAATTAGTCAAATACATTGGATTGTGACATATTTTGACCATAGAACACTAAAACAGCTATTTGCTCGTTCTATGCAATTATTTGTTGGTTTTAGCCTCTTTTGGGGAAAAATGGGTATAAGTGTTGTCTAAATACTCCTAATCCATCACTAACTCTTATAATTAGTCAAATTAGTATAAGTGTTGTCTAAACACTTCTAATCCATCTCTAACTCTTATAATTAGTCAAATACTTTTGATTATGAAACATTTCGACCATAGAAACACAAACAAAGCTGTTTACTACTTCGAAGCAATGTTTTGTTGGTTTTAGCCTCTTTTGGGAGAAAATGGGTATAAGTGCTGTCTAAACACTCCTAATCTATCTCTAACTCTTATAATTAGTCAAATACATTGGATTGTGACATATTTTGACCATAGAAACACTAAAAAAGTTGTTTACTACTTCGAAGCAATGTTTTGTTGTTTTAATCTCTTTTGGGAGAAAATGGGTATAAGTGTTGTCTAAACACTCCTAATCCATCACTAACTCTGATAATTAGTCAAATGCATTGGATTATGACACATTTTGACCATAGAAACACTAAAAAAGTTGTTTACTACTTCGAAGCAATGTTTGGAACGTTTTAGCCTGTTTTGGGAGAAAATTAGTTTATGTGTTGTCTAAACACTTCTAATCCATCCCTAACTCTTATAATTAGTCAAATACATTTGATTATGACACCTTTTGACCATAGAAACACTAACAAAGCTGTTTACTACTTCGAAGCAATGTTTTGATGGTTTTAGCCTCTTTTGGGAGAAAATTAGTATAAGTGTTGTCTAAACACTTCTAATCCATCTCTAACTCTTATAATTAGTCAAATACATTTGATTAACAAAGCTGTTTTCTACTTCGAAGCAATGTTTTGTTGGTTTTAGCGTCTTTTGGGAGAAAATGGGTATAAGTGCTGTCTAAACACTCCTAATCCATCTCTAACTCTTATAATTAGTCAATTACATTGGATTGTAACATATTTTGACCATAGAACACTAAAAAAGCTATTTGCTCGTTCTAAGCAATTATTTGTTGGTTTTAGCCTCTTTTGGGAAAAAATGGGTATAAGTGTTGTCTAAATACTCCTAATCCATCACCAACTCTTATAATTAGTCAAATTAGTATAAGTGTTGTCTAAACACTTCTAATCCATCTCTAACTCTTATAATTAGTCAAATACTTTTGATTATGAAACATTTCGACCATAGAAACACTAACAAAGCTGTTTACTACTTCGAAGCAATGTTTTGTTGGTTTTAGCCTCTTTTGGGAGAAAATGGGTATAAGTGCTGTCTAAACACTCCTAATCCATCTCTAACTCTTATAATTAGTCAAATACATTGGATTGTGACATATTTTGACCATAGAACACTAAAAAAGCTATTTGCTCGTTCTAAGCAATTATTTGTTGGTTTTAGCCTCTTTTGAGAAAAAAATGGGTATAAGTGTTGTCTAAACACTCCTAATCCATCACTAACTCTTATAATTAGTATAAGTGTTGTCTAAACACTTCTAATCCATCAGTAACTATTATAATTAGTCAAATACATTTGATTATGAAATATTTCGACCATAGAAACACTAACAAAGCAATTTACTACTTCGAAGCAATGTTTTGTTCGTTTTAGTCTCTTTTGGGAGAAAATGGGTATAAGTGCTGTCTAAACATTCCTAATCCATCTCTAACTCTTATAATTAGTCAAATACATTGGATTGTGACATATTTTGACCATAGAACACTAAAAAGCTATTTGCTTGTTCTAAGCAATTATTTGTTGGTTTTAGCCTCTTTTGGGAAAAAATGGGTATAAGTGTTGTCTAAACACTCCTAATCCATCACTAACTCTCACAATTAGTAAAATGCATTGGATTGTGACACATTTTGACCATAGAAACACTAACAAAGCTGTTTACTACTTCGAAGCAATGTTTTGTTGTTTTAGCCTCTTTTGGGAGAAAATGGGTATAAGTGTTGTCTAAACACTCCTAATCCATCACTAACTCTGATAATTAGTCAAATGCATTGGATTGTGACACATTTTGACCATAGAACTAACAAAGCTGTTTACTACTTCGAAGCAATGTTTTGATGGTTTTAGCCTCTTCTGGGAGAAAATTAGTATATGTGTTGTCTAAACACTTCTAATCCATCTCTAACTCTTATAATTAGTCAAATACATTTGATTATGACACCTTTCGACCATAGAAACACTAACAAAGCTGTTTACTACTTCGAAGCAATCACTACAAGAATATTGGCTTTTAATAGCGGCCAGAAAACGCTATTGATATATACCATAGTGTTTTACCAAACGCTATATCATCGCACGCTATAATTGCTCCGCGAATTTTTATAGCGGTTTTATGTCCTGCTATTATTGTATTATATTTAATAGCGTTTCTGAACTGTTATGAATTTCTCTTTCATAGCGTTTTGTTTGCGCTGTTAATATGTGTAATGACAGCGTTTTAGAAATGTTATTGTTTTGAGTAACATCGGTTTTTCGCCCATTTTAGCTATGGTTTTCAATAGTGTTTGATAAGGTTTTAATACATTCCTGATGTATTAAGGCCAATAACTCAGTATTTGCAAGAACAAAGAATTTTTACAGGTTTTAAGGGAAAACGACCAAAAAGGGAAAGAAAAGGACTTGGAGGACAGATTCGGATCATCAGAAGTTTGGCATTCGTTGAAGATGTTCCCGGGAACCAAATTGGGAGATTTTGGTGTCATTGGAAAGCTTAAGGAGTCAAGATTCGCCTCGAAGTAGAATCGACCAAATCCAAGTTGTCAATCAGAAGTTATGACCGTTTGAAGACCGACCTGTCCAGCTGCGCGGCCACGCGATGACCATGCGGCCAAGTACCCAACCAACGCACGAAGGGAGCCCGACCATGCGGCCAAGACCCACGTTTCAGTCTCATTAAAGGCCCTGGGGTGCAACATAAGAAGCCCAAATTCGTTTGGCCCAAGACACCGTGTTTTGACCGACGAAAACCCTAACCCTAATTCGCCGATGCCGTGAGCCTATAAATACAAGTCTTAACCTTAGGGTTTCGACATGCTGTTTTTACCCTAAGAACACCACGAGCATCAGCCCTAGAGAAGAAGATCTGAAGCCTTGAGGAGCCTCCTTGGACGTCTCTTCAAGCATCGTTTCCTATTCTCTTTGTCTTTAGTTTCTTTCGCTTTTACTTTGTTGTTGGGGAGAAGATCTAGTTTCTTTACACTTGTTGTTTTGAGATCAGATACGAACCTTCTTTGTCTTCGTCTTTTCGTTATTAGTTTAATAGACATGCTTATTACCTTTATTGTTTTGATGTTTCAACTCGCCATGAGCGAGTAGTCACCCTGTTGGGTTTGATGGGGTGATTCGAAGGGGATCTCATGATTTCGTTGTTTGCTTAGGTATTAGATCTGGATCTCTAGATCCACAAGGTTTATTCCGCGACTCTATCTTCTAGTTTATATCAACCGCGTATTGAAACAGATTGGCCATCCGTAGACAAGCGATATCATATGTAGCTTTTATTAGACAAAACCTTTAGGAGTTATTGGACCCAGCTAGGAAGGCTGAACGAGCTAGTCTCTGTGTGTACTAAGGCACAGGGGTTAGTGTAGACTTCTAGGACATATCGAACTTGATCTTTAAGCTGACTTCATGCCTTTACCAAAAGAGTGACCAGGACACAGTCGGGTCTATGACCGGAGTCTAGGAACCTGTAAGCGAACGTAGGAGGGTTCAATTTAGTGTTCGAGTTAATGAGTCAAATAAACCAAATAATAGATCAATACCTAGCAAACCCCTGAAAGTGTGAGACCCTGGAGATGTTCCCCTAAGAGCCCAACGTTTTTAGTATTGATAGCAACCAGTTTAGGAATAGCGTTTAGTTACCCAGAGATATTTAGTTTTCTTAGTTTAGTTAGTAGTCTTTAGGTTTTAGTTAGCTTTCTTTCTAGTTTAGTTTAGTTAGCTTAGGTTTAGTTTAGCTTAGAATTAGGACAGCCCTAAGAGTGACACTTAGGAAACAACAAAATCCCTTTTTATTTAGTCTTAGCCTATCCTTTTCCTTAGGAATTCGTTGTGCAATCTTAGTCTCTGTGGGATCGACCCTTAAGTACTACAAACGATAGGTTGTGCACTTGCAACCAAATCAATTGTTTTCACCTAAGGTTAAAAGCCTAGATTCGTTTTTAGGTGAAACCCAGTGAGGCTCACATCGAGCCCCATCAAGTTTTTGGCGCCGTTGCCGGGGACTATTTGATTTGCCCACGAGTTTTTGGACTAGGATAAAGTCTAAGGCATTGTGCTACTGATTTTTTTTTTTGATTTCACTTGTTTCAGGTACCCTCGGGATGGATCCCGACGAGCCACTTGGATGGTGGAACAAACATCGCTTCGATGGCTCTAACGCGGAAGTGAAGCCGCAACCATCACCTCTCATCCATGACTGCATGCACGGACCCAACTTCTCGACTAATGGTACTTTCACTGGTCACCACGGACCAGCCAGGACGTCAACTACTAGGCGAACCAATCGCCCATCACCTCGGATATGTGATGACCAATTTGTGGGAGCTGCATACCCACGAGATTTGGAAGGTAGAGCTGTGAGAGCTGCAAACTCATTACGCTCTAACAAACCTTCAGGACTCTTTCACGCTTCTAATGAAGAGGACGTTGAATGTGAGATGATGCGAATCGAATCACACGACAACTACTCTCGCGATGCCTATGAGGCCACCAAACCTAAAAGTGTTGAAAAGGAAACGAAGATTGAAAGTCTCTTGGAGAAACTACTAGACTCACATGAAAAGACTTACTGTAGATTGGAGAACGAGCTCAAGAACACCAAGAAGGAGCTCGTAGCAAAGATCGAAGAAGTCTCTGTACGTGTTTCTAAAGTAGAAGAAGAGCTGCACAACGCTCGATTTGACTTACAAATCGCCCAAGAGGATATTCAACGTCAATGCCAAAAGAGCCTCTCCATGGAAAGAAACCTGGAAAGCTTAGAAGGAAGATATGACTGGGATATAGGAGTTTTACAAAAGAAGCTTACTAATCCTAACCCAAGTGTGGATTGGGAAGAAGACCCTCTACGTGATGACCTTAAGGAGGAGGAAGAAGAAGTCTCAACTAATTCAACCTGTTCGACTCAAGGAACTGTCAAGAGCAAAGTAACTTTCTTCAATGTAATGTCTTTGCAAAGCCCCAAAGAACCAGTACAAAGCAAAGGAGAACTGGTGCGAATCACGAGGTTACTACCACATGACCATGCTTCCGACCCGTGGGACGAGTCTCTCCGACCGCACAGGCAAGCACCGGGCATGCGGTACAAGGACCCATGACCGCACGGTCGGGACGACATCATGCGGCCCGAACTATCTCTTTGTCTGGAACCAAAGGACATACCACCGCATGACGAAGCTTCCAGTGTGCGCCCAGGACCCTCACGGCCGCACACGCGGGACTCCAGCATGCGGCAATCGACCTGTTCGACCCCAAGTTCTGATTCCGAGCCTTTAAGTCCAACCGAAGGCCCACGACCAAAGTTTCTAGCCCAAGTGACCCCTCATCACTTTGGAGACGGCGAGAGTGACCTAGAAGAATCCAGAACCTCGGTGAACAAGTCACAAAACCTAATTCAAAAGGAAAAAGGAGAAGAAACGGAAGTCCTTTACGAAAAAGGAAAACTTCTTCAAGACCCTAGAGAAAAAGGTAAGTCTCTCTCTATAAGTACATGTATTGTTCCCTCACAAATTTTACAGGAAACAAGAGAGAGGGAGACCATAGACAAGAGAGACGAGCTCATGGGAGAATCAAAGGAACTCGCCAAGTCTAATCTCAAGACCAATCGCGCCGCACCGATGGAACGAGAAGAACCAAAACTGATCGAACCAACCCTAGCTACTGATATCTTGAGCACTAGGAACCCCACGCTGCCACATACGGAAGGAGAAGGAAGTGAAACTCCAAAACCTTGCAGCCCAAACGTTTCTCCCTTGCAGGAGAATCAAGAAGGCGAAGCCGTTACAGTAGAAGAAGGAACCGTGGTGGACTTGAAGAAAACCCAGGAGCTGAACCCTAAGTTTTTAGAAACTACGAGTAATCAAAGTTTTGAAGAAACAAAGGAGGAAGGCGAGCTCACCTCTACACCAAAAACGGACCGGACCACGACCCTATGGTCGCCTGACCCGACGGAGGACCCGCGATCGGACCACCATCGAACCGACGGTCGCGTGGTCGGACCGCGGGCAGCACTCTATCGACCGTATGGCCGGGACGGGACCATGAGATTATTCAAAGAGCACAGCACCACTCCACGACTGCCCCACCTTCGACTGGACGACAGCCACAGGCCGCACGGCCAGGCCCCATGCGTACGGCCCAACGGCCGCACAGTCGGCCTGCGAGTATGCGGCAGTCCATCGATCCATCGTACAGCCGGCCTGCGAACCTACGACAGTCACCCGAGCAGTCCAACGGTCCGGAGACTGACCAGCACCAACCCGCCTACCGAACCACCGACCCGTGTACCCACCAGCAGCCCACCAACCTTTAGCCGTGAGACCGCACCACCGACCCGGAAGTCGAATCTCCTCCGGACGTCGAATGGAAAACGAATTGGCAAGAAGTTATGGACATGGATACGAAGGGAAGATGCAGAGCAACAATACTCCCCGAGCCACGTGGCGTGGAGAAGGGAGATGGAGAATCTAGTTACTCTCAGGTATGTACCATTTCAACAACTTCTAACGACTCTTTCTCTCAGGGAAGTGAGAAGGAAGGAATCAGGAGGACTCCTAACGGTTGTGAAGAATGGTCAGAGGGAGAAATCGATGCTTACTATACAGAGCGAGCTATTGAAATGAGTTTTGGCGGCTACTCCCGAGAAGACGCCACTCATGATGATTTCTTTACCGATGAGGATGACGATAGGGAACCTCGAGAGGCATACTCTTACATGGCCACTTAAATTCCCTTGGATAACTCCACTGAAGATGACGATGTGCAGCGATTTCGAAAAGAAGCAGAGGCCATCGAACCAGGCAGTTTCAGGCCTAAGCGTAACGCCCAGCCTAGGACCTAGCCTAAGCGAAAGGTCTGTTCGGAAAGCACAACCAAGATACTCGTTGCCACCATATGGAGAATATCGACCGTACCACCCGTACGCGGCTGACCTTAGAGCCCGCAACGATGACCGGAGCAATTCCGGAAGGTACCAAGAGACTATCCGGATGCCACACGAGATCTTTCGAGAAAGAGGAATGTCTGTCTCACGACCAAGTCCGCGTGAAGACCGCCTAGAGATTCTTATGAGTGGATATTCTGATTACCAGAAGCTACTAGAGAAGACTGTCCATGACAAGATAGACAAGATCAACGTGACTCTTAGTGCGAGGGTCAACGAAATCTGGTCTCATGTTCGACATTGTGGAGGACAAGGCACAGGAAACTCCGAAGCAACTGAAAGGAGACTTGAATGTATTGAAGAAACCCTCAGCAAGCACCTACATGACATACTTGACGGCGGTAGGGAAAACGCTGAAGTGTGTAAGCTAATTGGGAGGTTATTCAACCGTTGCGATTCCATCTCTAAAACAACCCAGGATAGAGAAGACGCGATGGTAGCCAAGATCGAGAAACTTGAGCGACAAATCAAACGCGAGGTAACTTTGAGGGAAGTTATCGAGATGCGTATAAATGATTTGGAAGAGATCTTGTCGGACGAGTTTGCGAGATAAATTAGAAGCCACGATATGCTTAAGGAGATCGACTCCACTCTCAAAGAAAAGTATAGGGAGATCGATAGGAAGCTTAACGAGTTCACATGTCGCATTGCTGAACGCGACAACGATGCAGAAGAAGAAGAGACTTTACCAAGCGATGAAGTAGAGGAAGATGGGCCTGATCTTCTCACAATCTACAACATCATGAAAGCTCGTCACAAATCTAATCAACTCCAAGGACTTGAGAACGGAGAAGCTAGTAAAGAAAGAGGTGATCAACCATTTGGGGGAATGGAAGAGAACCTGATGCGAGACGATAGAAGAACGCCAAAGGAGATAGACCCGGAGACATGCTCTCCATCCGCCTAATCTCTAAGGCACAAACGTCAAGCTAAATGACGTTAAACAAAGCGCTGGATGGGAGGCAACCCATCATTAGGTTATGTTTTTGATTTTTGGTTTTTGGTTTTGATTATGCTTTATGCTTTGATGTGTTTCTTATCCATGTTAAAAAGGAAGCAAGCAGGAAGATTTAGTCGCCACACGGAAAAGTCTCTAAGGCTTTGCGACCGAGCCCCTGCCGCACAGACATGCCACCAGCCCGCGGCTGCAAGGCCATCGACCGCACGGTCGACGATCGAGCATGCGGCCTGTGCCACGACAGACGGGTCAGTCCGGACACGATCGCCGATCGTATCTCCAGCCCGCGACAGCCCACCATCCGTCCCAGCCATGTCCATCTTCCTTTATGATCTTAACAACAGACACATTGAGTGGATCTACAACCACAACCATACCATTAACATAACTATATCTATCTATCTATTTATTTATATTAGGATTTTATTTTTGGTTTTTGTTTTTCTAATTCGTTATTGATGGTTTTAGGTTTTGTAACAAGGAAACACAAGGGCAAAGGTTAGCATTGGAGAAAGAACAATAGAAAGTCACCAACCACAATCCGCCTCACCATCACTCCACCATCGACCAACGGACAAGAATTGGTAACAATTTAAGTCTGGGGGAAGATGACCCATCTAATTACCAAGGTGGCATAGTTATTAAACTTTATCTTTATTTTTATGATTTCCATCCTCTTCCCTTTCTTTTTCACACCGAGGACGGTGTGAGGTAAGTCTGGGGGGAAGGATGTTCATCCTCTACTAACGATTTTACCTTTTGCTCTTGTTGACTTGCGAAATTTTCCATTTTTACATCAATACTGAATTTCTTTTTATCGAGTCGTTTTTATTGAGTCAAATTTAGTAGGGAATTCCGATCTTATTCTAACGGTTTATCTGATTTGATTAACACTCCACTCTTGATCACGCTTGACTACGGAGCCAAGTTTGGACAGGCCGTGAGCTGATTCGACAATCCCCAAAGACCCATGTTCGATGGATATCCAGATGATCTAACGTTGTCTCTAACCTTTATAGGACTTAAACCGGACTTAATTGTCGAGCCTTGGGATCTGAGATATAGTTGAGTAGAGTTCTACTCCGAGCCTCACGAGACATTGCACTTCTTCATCAGTATGGTCCCCTCATCAGTATGGCCGAAGTGAACCAAGGGATGTGCGGCTACACCCGAGCATACTTTGGACCTCATGGAAGTCTATTCTATAAAAAAAAGAAAAGAAAAGAGGATATAGGTCAAAAAGAAGTGAACCGAGGGATGTGCGGTTACACCCGGGCATACTTCGGACCTCATGGAAGCCTGTCCCAAATAAAGAGCAAGGGGTCGATGTCGATCCCTTGGAAGTGAGAAAAGAGAAAGAGGTAGAACTTACGAAGAGAGTCTCGGCTTGGAAAAGACCTACATGCCTCCAATCAATTTTCCCTTGGTAAGATCTCACCATTTTATTATGCTTAATCTATGTAAAGAGATGACAATGGAGAGTTTGGAGATGCCGGAGAACCGTGGGATTGATTAAGGAGAAATCGATGAATCTCATGGAAACTAACGGATGGAAGTTCCGAACATCAGGCAGTGAGGAGTGCAAAGAGGATAACGCGGAAGGTAAGTAGTTCCCGCGATTTTCAAACCTCTTTTCCATGACTTTACTTTCTTGTTTGCTTGAGGACAAGCAAAGTCTAAGTCTGGGGGAGTTGATAACATCGGTTTTTCGCCCATTTTAGCTATGGTTTTCAATAGTGTTTGATAAGGTTTTAATACATTCCTGATGTATTAAGGCCAATAACTCAGTATTTGCAAGAACAAAGAGTTTTTACAGGTTTTAAGGGAAAACGACCAAAAAGGGAAAGAAAAGGACTTGGAGGACAGATTCGGATCATCAGAAGTTTGGCATTCGTTGAAGATGTTCCCGTGAACCAAATTGGGAGATTTTGGTGTCATTGGAAAGCTTAAGGAGTCAAGATTCGCCTCGAAGTGGAATCGACCAAATCCAAGTTGTCAATCAGAAGTTATGACCGTTTGAAGACCGACCTGTCCAGCTGCGCGGCCACGCGATGACCATGCGGCCAAGTACCCAACCAACGCACGAAGGGAGCCCGACCATGCGGCCAAGACCCACGTTTCAGTCTCATTAAAGGCCCTGGAGTGCAACATAAGAAGCCCAAATTCGTTTGGCCCAAGACACCGTGTTTTGACCGATGAAAACCCTAACCCTAATTCGCCGATGCTGTGAGCCTATAAATACAAGTCTTAACCTTAGGGTTTCGACATGTTGTTTTTACCCTAAGAACACCACGAGCAGCAGCCCTAGAGAAGAAGATCTGAAGCCTTGAGGAGCCTCCTTGGACGTCTCTTCAAGCATCGTTTCCTATTCTCTTTGTCTTTAGTTTCTTTCGCTTTTACTTTGTTGTTGGGGAGAAGATCTAGTTTCTTTACACTTGTTGTTTTGAGATCAGATACGAACCTTCTTTGTCTTCGTCTTTTCGTTATTAGTTTAATAGACCTGCTTATTACCTTTGTTGTTTTGATGTTTCAACTCGCCATGAGCGAGTAGTCACCCTGTTGGGTTTGATGGGGTGATTCGAAGGGGATCTCATGATTTCGTTGTTTGCTTAGGTATTAGTGATATGTCTATATTTTACATGTTTTAAGCATTCATTTCTCATCATTTCAGCACTGTTTTATCCTCTGTTCATACCATTTTTAGTCATTTATAGTCACTTTATATGTTTAGTAGGTCTTTGCATGAGTATTGCATACATACTTGCATTTGGAGTTGTTTAGGTACCAAAAGGAGCTGTTTATGGGAAGAAAGGAGCTGGATCGACCAAGCCACTCGAGCAACTGATCGATCTACTGTTCGTGAGCTTCCTACGTACTTTTCCGTTGGGATTCAGCTTCCAACGTCTTCATCAAAGTTGTAGGAAATTGAGTCAGCTTTCCAATGCCGGTGGTTTCAGGTCAATCGGAGTTGTGGTTCGAAAGTTACGCCTGTTTTAACACAGCATCGACCTGCTGCATCGATGTGTGGTCGATCCCGAGGCAAAAAGGTCCCAGCTTTGAAGAATGGCACACCATCGACCAGTTTGGTCGATCTCCTTGCTCGATCTCGTGCCAACCGCCTTTGACTTTTGTCTTTTAGTGAATTAGGGTTTTGACTTTACCTAAAGTACTATAAATACAGCTGTTTAGTGCTGAGACAAATTATGCTACCTAAGCTTTAGTTTTGCTTTATCTTTTCTCTCTTTTCTCTCTTTCTCTCTAAACTCTTTTAAGCTTTTGTAATCCAGATCTCTTCTAATCTATTAATCTTTTGCATTTTCTACATTCACAGTTCTGTTAATCTGATCTTTCTCTTTATGATTATGCTGTTTATTTTATTTTCTGGGTTTTTGCATTTTTTGATGATTGCTGAGTAGTCTCCTTAGGGTTCTTGAGGATGGGTTAGGTTAGTGAAGAATCTTTGATCTTCTAGGGTGTTTAAGCTTAGATCTGTGTAGATCCCTAGGTATTTCCTGCCCGAAAGGTGTTTGATGAAATGCCTGAACCAACTTTTTCCAGAGATTTACATGTCTAACCCAAGAGATTGGTTGCTTAGAGTGTTTATTGCCTTTAATAGGTTGAATCATAATGCCTGCTTTGCTATGCTTCTCTAGAGAGATCTAGGTTTGGAGGTAGTTCTGCTTGAGGATCTCTGTCACGAGAGTGGATTTATCTGTTGTTGAACCTATTGTCTAGGGATTAGCTCTGTGTGAGTTTTGTTAGACACCCATGATTGATTAAGGAGGAATCACTGATCCATGACACCCATTCTCAGGAACTCTATTTTGTCATCTGATCACTTGCTGCTTGCTTCATCTGTTTTAGCTCTTGCTAGTTTTTATTTGTTCTAGGTTCTGTTTCTTTTCTCTTTTGCTCATTTAGGTTGTTAGTTACCAATTTCATATCATTGGCTTAGATTAGATAGTTCCACATAATCCTGGTGCGTTAATCTCTACCCTCCCTTGGATTGACACCTCAAGTACTACGATGGTATTGGGGAATTGATGACCCTTTGGATCCGCGAAAAATCCAACTCATCAATTAGATCTGGATCTCTAGATCCACAAGGTTTATTCCGCGACTCTATCTTCTAGTTTATATCAACCGCGTATTGAAACGGATAGGCCATCCGTAGACAAGCGATATCATAGGTAGCTTTTATTAGACAAAACCTTTAGGAGTTATTGGACCCAGCTAGGAAGGCTGAAGGAGCTAGTCTCTGTGTGTACTAAGGCACAGGGGTTAGTGTAGACTTCTAGGACATATCGAACTTGATCTTTAAGCTGACTTCATGCCTTTACCAAAAGAGTGACCAGGACACAGTCGGGTCTATGGAGTCTAGGAACCTGTAAGCGAATGTAGGAGGGTTCAATTTAGTGTTCGAGTTAGTGAGTCAAATAAACCAAATAATAGATCAATACCTAGCAAACCCCTGAAAGTGTGAGACCCTGGAGATGTTCCCCTAAGAGCCCAACGTTTTTAGTATTGATAGCAACCAGTTTAGGAATAGCGTTTAGTTACCCAGAGATATTTAGTTTTCTTAGTTTAGTTAGTAGTCTTTAGGTTTTAGTTAGCTTTCTTTCTAGTTTAGTTTAGTTAGCTTAGGTTTAGTTTAGCTTAGAATTAGGACAGCCCTAAGAGTGACACTTAGGAAACAACAAAATCCCTTTTTATTTAGTCTTAGCCTATCCTTTTCCTTAGGAATTCGTTGCGCAATCTTAGTCTCTGTGGGATCGACCCTTAAGTACTACAAACGATAGGTTGTGCACTTGCAACCAAATCAATTGTTTTCACCTAAGGTTAAAAGCCTAGATTCGTTTTTAGGTGAAACCCAGTGAGGCTCACATCGAGCCCCATCACTTTCAAAGTTTAATGTAATGACAGCATTTTATAAATGTTATGGTTTTTGAATAATAATAGCGTTAAATAATCGATTTTTCTGTTATTATTGGTACATATGAAATTGTCGTCTTTGATAACCTGTTTTTAAAATTTGAATATACTCCATAAAAATCCAAACATAATATAAATCCAAACATTATGTTTCCAAACACAACAACAACTAGAGTTTCCAAACACTAAGGTTCTCTACTACCACAACTAGAGTTTCCAAACATCATCACATAAAAACAAGTTTATCACTAGGCCAAGCCACAAGACTACCTAATGCATCATCAATGGTCTGAATTTCTGAACCTGGTTTCCACACTTTCGCATTTCCTACTAGTGGCACGTCAACTGATACCTTGCTAGCATTGGGTCCCAATGGTTTAAGATGCACTGTGTCTGTTGGATTAGATGACCAAACTCTGCCTTCTGCAACCTTCAGTCCCGGGTTAGAGCAATCTATCAAGTAGCATTTCTTCTTCTGAGCAGATTGAGTACTGCTTGTGTTGTGGCTGTTAGTACTCTACAAAAAACATTTCTAATATGAAACGAGTACCAAATCAGAGACCAAACATGGATTAAAGAGAGCATGTAAAAGATTGTTTACCACATGTGATGATCTTATTGAAGGAGCAATTATCGGGTCTACTTTGTCTAGTGGCCAAACGATTCTATCATGAAGTGCATCACCAATCACCCGCAGATCAGTACATGGTCTCCACAAACAAGCTTTTTTCTCAATCACCATCTCAACCATCACAACTGCAGCATTGGGATCTATAGGAATATTGTTGACTATTTCTTCAGGATCTGATGATACCATTCGACCCTCAGCAACAATTGTATCAACCAAATTCCAACCGTAGATGTAGATCTTATCCATTGATTCATTTACAGTCTACATAATCATGCATAAAAATATCGTATCAAAATCATTGATTGAGACACAAATCAATAGAAAAAAAATGAGTACTTACTGATGAACTAGTAGCATTATTGTCAGATGCTTCTTTGTATACTTTGACTTTTTGAGGTGGCCATGGAATTTGAGTACCCACAGCTTCGCCAACGTTATTCGCATCAGAGGTAGGCCTCTAGAGAGATGCTACTGCTACTGTTGCAGACTTGAGATAAATAGCTGCAGTATTGGGACCAATTGCAATTCGACCAATCTTATACACTGGATCAACAGAACAGAATTCCCCTTCTCCAACCACAACATCTTCTGATGAATACCAATCCAGTATTTGACACCAAGTTCCTTCTGCAGTGTCTTGGTTTACTTCTCTACTTTCAGCTCTGGAGGCATCATCAATCTGTTTCAACTCACAAAAAAAAAACAGTATTACAAAGCAAACATCATAATGTATGCATTTATATAAGGAAATCAGCCTGTTGTGCTTCAAGATTAAACCTAAATCCCTGTAGCTAATTGATTCTTTACTTCATTCTGAAAGTCTTGAAATTTACGGAGCAAATCAGCATGTTGTGCTTCAAGATTCTTCACATGTGCGTCCTTTGCTTGAAGAAAAGCTAGCTTGGTAGCTGTAACACCTCTGCCTAAACCTCTAATCCTTCCAGGTTTGTCTTTCCCTAACACTTTGCTCACTGCATCTTCTCTAATATTATTACCAGCAGTTGAGGCTACTTCACTATCAATAGACTTTATTTGATCCTGATACAATTAATCAGCTAGAATGTAATTAAACTGAATTACAAAATCTCTAATTATAAAGTTGATTATTACTTACAATAGTGTCCTGAAATTCTGGTCTCACAGGTCTCCCATCTTCATGTGTGTGCCCTGCTAGCCAGATTTTGCTTCTAGTCACATCAGAAGGGTTAGAACTCTTTTTCTTCTACAATCAACAAGTTAAGTGTTTAAAACCATGCATCATTACTAAGTCATTGTGAAAAACAAAACCAATATATTCAAACACCAATATATTCAACCAAAACCAATCATACCATGTCATGAGCAAGCCGGACAAATCCTTTGCGGCTGGAGGTTTGTGGAATCTGACTATGTCTCATTTTCCTGTACATGTCACTTTTTTCCTACAAATAGAAGACATTATTTTAGAATAATAATATTTCCAATAACAGATTTAAAATAAATTCTAATCATAACCTTAAAAGCTGAGCTTTTTCTACTCTTCACCCATTTTTTCCAAGCTGTCACCGACGGTATGTTACTTGGTCTTAACTGCAGAATCTCAGTCTTGCTGGTTGTGGCTCTTACTAGTGTAAACAACTTTGATTTGTGACTTCTCCAACTACAATTCATCTGCTTGAAAACATAGTCTTTGTGCCACTCTTCATTCAATTTAAACATAGCCTACAATCAGTTACAAGAACTACCATTAGTAACTTAAAATGCATAATATACATGTAATAAAGTAGTGAGAAAGAAGAAGATAATGCCTTAATTTCATCCCACATTGCATCTTTTGTCTCAGCTTTTAGATACCTCCAGTCATCAAGCAGAACCGGTACATGTTCTCTCACCAAAATACCAAGAAAAGAGGACAGTGTAACTGATCCACTTCCCACATGCTCACCCACAGATGCAAATTCAATATCCATCAATTCATCAGGTTGTGTAGCAACTCTACGCATCCTAGTTGGTCCCCTTGTTTTCTTTTTCTTGCCATCTGACTTCTCTGGTTGAACTTCATCAGTCCAACCAGCCACAGGTTCTTCTTGAATAGGTGGAGAGACATTTTCTTCAACCTCTTCTTGTTCTTGTTCTTCTTCTACTTCTTCTTCTTGGTCTCTATGTTCTGCTTCTACTTCTTGTTCTTCTACTTCAGTGTCTTGTAATTTATCAATTCTTCCAACAACTTGTGAAGATTCTACATCTCCATCCCCATCACCACCACGTTTCTGACCTCTCGACTTGCGTTTTTTAGTTACCTTCTCTAACATGGGAGTAGGATCATTCCCTTGTTGACGTTTGCTGCGTCGGATATTGTCCGGGTTTCTCTGAGACATGATGTATTACCTGAAAATAACCAACTGTCAAACAATTATTCAACCACACTAACTATATTAATCACCTACTAGTATTCCTTCGCAATCATCTCTAACACAGAAACTCTCATCATCTGAAGATTGATTTCCAATATCTTCAACTTCTAGAATGTATACTGGTGCAGCAGTTAACTCTTCTTCAGTCTCTAACTCATGATAACCCCTTGGTGGCGCCCTCATGACTACATACCAAGGTGAGGAGTCATCTTCTCTGGAATAGAAAACTTGTTTGGCTTGTGAAGCCAAGATATAAGAATCTTGCAGAAATGCAGCTTGATTTAAATGGAGGTTCACAAGGGTGAAGCCTTCTTCTTCTTTCACACCATTACCTCTATTTGCCCACTTACACTTAAATATTGGAACCTGAAATGTGTGATAGTCTAGCAGAATGATATCTTGGACGACTCCATAGTAAGTAACTATGTCTGCTGTATGTCTAGTATCTCTTGCGCTAGACCTACACATACTGAAAGCTTCATATGTTACTCCACTGTTCTGAGTCTTCCTCTTCACATCTTCAGTGTGAAATCGATTACCAGTAATTATGTATCCTTTATAGGACAGAGCAATGTGTCTTGGACCAAATGCCAACCATTTCAGCTTATTTGAATGATCCTTAGAGTTAAAAGGGATCTAGTAAGAGAAAACATACACACAACATCAATATCAAAATTTTGAAAGCTTAACATAGTATAAAAAGTCCTTAGTAATTACCTTCTCATTCACCCACTGAGCAAATCGTTCTCCATGAAGTTTCCATAGAAGAGTCTCACTTTTTGCACATCTGACATTAGTAGTTTGTAATTCTTCTAAGTGCATCCTATTATACAAAAATATTATTCATTAATTGAAAAGCTTCCAAACAAAACAGTTAGATGAAACTACAAGTTATAAGTGAAAATTAACTTACTCAACATATGCATTCATTACAGCCATGTTCATCAAGACATACCGATGTGCTATGTCTCTCTCTTTATTAGTCAATGAAAATTCTTGACCCTGGTTCAATGGACGACCTTCAAGACCAAGATCATCTGCCACACCATTATCTTCATTGCGGTTCATTGTTTCTTGAACAGGTACTGAATTTTGTAGAAACTCTAGACAAAATGCAATACATTCTCTAGCTAAGTATCCTTTTGCCATACAAGCTTCTGGCCTTGCATAGTTTTTTACATAAGCCTTGAGTGTTTTCATGTACCTATTACACATTAAGACAATATGATTACCCATAATGTTGTTTTTAACAAATCAGATATCAATTAATAACAAATTGTTTACCTTTCAAAGGGATACATCCATCTAAAATGCACTGGACCTCCCAAACGAGCTTCTCTTGAAAGATGTACAGGAAGGTGGAACATGATATCAAACAGTGAAGGAGGGAAGAACCTTTCTAGCTGACACAATGTCTCTACAATCTCAGATTCCATTGACATGAGCTTCTCAGGGTCAATCACACGCTGACATAATCTATTGAAGAAGTTGCATATTCTATTAATTGCAATTGTACGACCCTTAGGCAGCAAACCTCGGAGAGCAACATGCAGCAAATTTTGCAGCAAAACATGATGATCATGTGACTTCAAGCCACCAATCATAGGGGGTTCCACTGAAACACAACTGCCAATATTTGAAGCATATCCATCAAGGCCTCTAAATTTTGCTAGCCTATTGCAGAATCTTCTTTTTTCTGCTTTGGACAACCAATAAGAAGCTGGAGGTAAGTATTGTCTCTTACCTCGATTCTGAACATGTAATTTTTTCCGAATTCCCATGTCTTCTAAATCTCTCCTTGCCTTCAGTCCATCCTTAGATTTAACACTTTGCATCAACAAAGATAATAAGGCATCAGACACATTCTTTTCAACATGCATCACATCAATGTTGTGCCGCACCGGCATATCCTGAGACATTAAAAACGGATTAGTTACTAGTTAGTTATCAGATAAATTACACAAAATTATCAAAGCTATACAAAAGACTAACCTTCTAATATATTAACTTAAAAAGGATAGACCTTTTCTTCCATCTCCATATGTAACAATCTTCTGTAGGTTCTTCTTCTTCAATAACCTCATCTTAAACTGGTTCTGTTCTTGTTCTTTTGCTCTTCTTTGGTAATGGCCTTCCAAAATCATTCTTAAACTCTTTCAATATCTCAAATATATCAGCTCCAGTTTCAATCCTTTTGGCAGTCCCTTCCTCTATAGTGTTATCAAACCAAAATTTTCTGCGTCTATAAATATGATCAGGTCTTAGCCGTTTCCTATTACCCATATAAACAAATTTCCTACTGAACTTCAGCCACTTAAATGGTGTGTCTTTCCCACAGACATTACAAGCTTGTTTTCCTTTAACTTTGTAACCAGCTAAAGTACCTAAGGCTGGATAATCACTAATAGTCCACAGCAACATTGCTTTTAGTGTGAATGTCTCCTTCATGAATGAGTCATACACCTCAATGCCATCATTCCACATATCATTTAAATCATCAACTAATTGTTCTAGATAGACATCAATGCTGTTACCTGGAGCAG
>CM022178.2:5964626-6402285 GCA_011420285.2 Erysimum cheiranthoides
GATAGGTCAACCCATGCACCATCCGGTATAGGCAAAGGCTTGTAGAGTCCGTGTGGCCGCGGTGTGGCTTTAGCGGTCCGGCAAGTAATGCAACGGCCTACGAACCTTTCGACCATGCGCTTCATCTTTGGCCAATAGAAATGCTCCTTTAAGACTACCAAAGTCTTGGCGACCCCAAAGTGTCCGGTAAGACCCCCTCCATGAGCTTCTTGCATCAATAAGGTCCGAATAGAACCGGCGGGTATACAAAGCCTCTTGTCCCGAAATAAAAATCCATCTTGTACGAGAAACCGTGTGTGAATCCCTTTGCCATGGTCCCTATAGTTCTCTCCAAACTCCGGATCCGTTGCATAAGCCTCCTTAAGTCCCTCAAATCCTAGAACCCTTGCTTCCATAGTCGTGATCAAAACATGTCTTCTTGACAAAGCATCGGCTACCACATTCTCTTTGCCTTTCTTGTACTTGATAACATATGGAAAGGCCTCAATGAACTCCAACCATTTGGCGTGCCTCTTCTTGAGATTTGTTTGGCCCCGGAGATGCTTCAATGTCTCATGATCCGTGTGGATCACAAACTCTCTTGGCAAAAGATAGTGTTGCCAAGTCTCCATGGCTCGAACCAAAGCGTATAACTCCTTGTCGTAAGTCGGGTAGTTGAGGGTAGGGCCATGTAGCTTTTCACTAAAGTAGGCCACGGGTTTGCCTCCTTGGGTTAGGATGGCCCCAATCCCGATGTCGGATGCATCACACTCAACCTCAAATGTCTTCTCGAAATTAGGTAGGACTAGGAGTGGCGCTTGTGTCAATCTTTTCTTGAGCTCTTTGAAGGACGCTTCTTGGTTAGGTCCCCATGTAAACTCTTCATTTTTCTTGGTGATGGCGGTAAGAGGCGTGTCTATTGTGCTAAAATCCTTGACAAACCGGCGGTAGAAACTTGCTAAGCCGTGAAAACTCTGAACTTGGCTTACAGTTGTTGGTGTAGGCCACTCTTCTATCGCCCGAATCTTCTCTTGGTCCACTCTAAGCCCCTGCTCACTTACAACAAAACCTTAGAAGACTAGTTCAGTAGTACCAAAGACACACTTCTTGAAGTTAGCGTATAGCTTTTCTTCTCGAAGTGTTGTCAAGACCGCATCAAGATGGACCAAGTGATCCTCTAGGCTACGGCTATAAATCAAAATGTCATCAAAATAAACCACAACGAATTTATTGATGAAAGGTGTAAGGACGTGATTCATTAACCGCATAAAGGTGGATGGGGCATTGGACAATCCGAAGGGCATGACCAACCACTCGTAAAGGCCTTGCTTGGTCTTGAAAGCCGTCTTCCATTCGTCGCCTTCTTTCATTCGCACTTGGTGATAGCCACTCTTGAGATCAATCTTGGTGAAAATAATAGCTCCATCCAACTCATCTAGCATGTCGTCAAGTCTTGGGATAGGATGTCTATACTTCACGGTTATGTTGTTGATAGCTCTACAATCCACGCACATTCGCCATGTTCCATCTTTCTTGGGTACTAAGAGAACCGGTACGGCACAAGGGCTAAGGCTCTCTCGGACATATCCTTGCTTCATGAGGTCTCCCACTTGTTTCTCTAACTCTTTGGTTTCGGTTGGGTTGACTCTATAGGCGGGTCGGTTTGGTAGTTGAGCTCCCGGAATAAGGTCTATTTGATGTTCAATCCCTCGGATAGGTGGCAAGCCATGCGGTAGCTCTTCCGGAAACACATCTTGAAAACACTTGATGATGGCCTTGATCTCTTCCAGAATGGTCTTATCTGCGCAATCTATAGTCAAAACATCTTTGAAAACCATTAGTAACACTTGGCAAGTGGAGTCACAAAGTGATCTCAAAATATCACTAGAGTTAATCAAGAAATTTGACTTGGAGCTAGGTTCACTAGACATTTTCGATTGCATTTCATTGACTTGGGTGGGTGACAAAGGTTTTAAGCAAATCCGTTTATTGTTATGGGTGAAGGTATATTCATTGGTAAGGCCACAATGCGATGTCCTCTTATCATATTGCCAAGGCCGACCCAATAATAGGTGGCTAGCTTGCATAGGGACAACATCGCACAAGACTTGGTCTTGGTAGGGGCCAACACTAAAAGAAACTAGCACTTGTTCCGAGACTTGGATTACGGATTTATTATTCAACCATTTGAGTTTATAAGGTTTGGGATGGCTTGTGGTAGCCAAAGAAAGTGTCTTGACCATATAGGAACTCGCAACATTGGTGCAAGAGCCCCCATCTATGATCAAGCCACAAACCTTCCCACTTACCATGCACCGGGTGTGGAAGATGTTGTCGCGTTGGTTGGAGTCGTCCATGGCTTGACTTGTGTTTAGCATTCGGTGTATCATAAGAAGTTCTCCAACTTCCGGTTCGGCAATGGCTTCTTCGATCTCGGAGTCAATGGTTTGGTCTTGCGTGTCTTCGGCTTCATCTTGAGATTCATAGTCCCCGGTGGTGGTAATGATCATGGCTCGTTGGTTGGGACAGTCACGGGCATAGTGCCCTCGGCCTTGACACTTAAAGCAAATGATGTCTCGAGTCCGTGAGTCGGTGGGTGGAGGTCGTGGGTCAGAGCGGTGGTCGTTGTTAGGCTCTCGAGGCTTGAACCGTGAGTCTACGCGGGCAGCTTTTGGATCGGTGGTCCCTCGGGTGGTCTTGTTGGAACCGCGGTTGGTTCCATGGGAGGGTGAAGCGTTCGGTGACCAGAAATGTGAACGATTTTCAAAATGGTATCAGATGCTCAAAGATCTTTTCAAATTCGTTTTTATTTTTAAGGTTTTCTCTTTGAACGATTTTCAAATAAGGATTTCATGTGTTAACCAAACAAAGACTTTTCTAGTAAAGCCCCAATCTCTCTACTAGATCCTGTTGGTGTTCCAGGCCGTAAGTGAAGATTTATGCGGAAATTATAAGATAAATACTAAGAGAAATAGAAACCAAGACTAGAACAAGTATAAAATGTAACCAGTAACCAAGATTAGATGAAGATTTAAGGTGGGTAAGAATAGAAAAGATGGAGAGACATGTTTAGGAACCAAGAATAGGAAATGTATTAAAGAGTAAAAGATTACAAATGAATGAGAGGGTGTGTGGCTTTTACAGAACATATTCTAGGGTTGAATGGGTTACGAATCTATCCTATATTTCGTCCACATTCACCCTTAATAAGCCACACACTTGACAGCCTAGCATAGCTCACAACAAGACAAAATGGGACCACTTGCACAAGAGGACGAGCTACTTTAAGTCACGCCCTTTCTTTGCCTTGACCCGTACTGTCCTTTAGTCTAACTAGCCGTTGCTCTCTCTTATCCTCTCTTATCTTTTACTAAAAGACCCAAACAGACCCGAGGTCCTCTTTTACTAAATGACCCGAGCTGACTCGAGGGTTTCTTTCCTCTTTTCCCATTCGAATCCTAACTTGTTGCACAAGCAACTTGTGTTTAATACCTAACTATTAATTAGTTAGTATTAAACACCCTCTTGATTAACACTCCCCCTCATGTCTATACTACAATGATCATTGTATATAGACTTGACACTTATGCGAGTAACCTCATTAAAAACCCTATGATTGGCAAACCACGTGGGACAAAACCAATCATAGGGAAAAGAGTATTACTGACATAAGCGAGGAAGGGTTTTCAAGGAAACTTAAGGTCTACCTGACTTGAAACCATTCGGCCTTATAACCTTGATGAGATATCAGCCTTCTTTCTCTAATTCTTGATACGCCTCCTTCATTCCCTTAGCTCCTCTTGTCTTTATTTCTCCTTCTATGTACTCCTCCTTTGACACTTTAAGCTTCTTTGAGGCTCTCATAGTCTTCTTTACCTTTCAACAAGTGATAAAGAAGAAAGAATAAGTGTTTGCTATGAGGAATATCAAAACGCTTTCAATGTCATAAGGTAAGAAAACTTATTAGAGAAAAATGACAATGATAAACTATGGGAATGAACTTAATATCAAATAAGTAGAGTTTAGAAGACAGCCTTTTAGGTTGGATGATGGTAGAGTCTTGCTTGTGGCCTTGACTCTTCTTCCTTGCCATGACTCTTATCAATGTTTTGGTGTGCGATTATTCAAGAAGCTCCCCCTGCCATCAATTGACCTTTCTTGAGCTTAGTTTCTGACTTGTAGCCCAATTCTTGACCGGTTCTTGATTGACACCTCTAGCTTCTATCTCCATTCACACACTGATTTTCCCTCCACGGCTTGATCCTTTTCCGAGCTTAATGTGGAGTCTAATTCTTGACAACTCTTTACGGTTTGTCCCATCCAACAACCTTGATTTGCTTCTTCGAACAAACTTGGTGTTGATCTTCTTCTTTTTAGCTTCACGGTTTGCTTCTTCGAACAAACTTAGTGTGAACTTCTTCTTTTATCCACTTTGAATCTTCTAGATATACTCTCCCTTTACTCCATTCGTTCTTATATCAGCTCAGCCTTCTTCACTTTCTTTGCCTTTCATTGCTTTTCATGGATTTTCCTCCTCTTTATTTTGCTTCAATGGTGATCCCCGTATGCTTATATCTCAGACCTCCATATTCTCTTGACACTAGTTATTCTTCATGAGCTTCTACCTCTTCTCTAAAGCGCCTTTTAAGAATTCTCACAACAATGCTTCTTCGATACCTTCCACAACAAGAAAGTATAGACTTTTAAAGTAAAGTTGTGAGGGGTTGAGCAATTTAGATATCCAGGTATGAGCTAATAAGAAGAGGACAAGAGAATCCTTAGGTTCTAAACTCAGCAAGCAAAACAAGCAATTCAACAAACAGATGATCAAGTATAGAAGAGTGCGATCAAATGTTTCATTCTCCCCCTCAAGCTTAGCCGAGAGTTACAAAACAAAGGCTAAGCTTGAAGGCCAATTGAGCAAAGAACAATCCAATTTTGAGCATGATAGGCAAACGCATGAATAACTAAGCAGATTCTAAAACGAATAAGGGTTTTAGAGAGTAGCCCTTTGCGATTTGTAGTGGTCGGTTTTGATGAGCTCTCTTGGTCTTGGAGCTCTAGTTTTGGAGTTGAGAAACAGTCCATGTCAGTAGATCTAGCTGCTAGCATTTAACAAGCAAGCTCTTGGCTGCTGGACTTTGACCCGACACCCCACCGGTCATGGTTTGACCGCTATATATGGCCGCTAGCCTCTCGGCTTTCTCCTTGGAATTCTTCAAGTTAATGATCCTAACCTGTTTACTTAAAACATTCAAGAAAGATCAGTGGTGAAACTTCCTAGTGAGGGCACACACTCACGCTTGTGGAAGTTCCAAATGTGCCAAACCTAAGGCATTAAAGCAATTAGCACAAATAAGACTTGTAAATAAGTGATTAAGTAACCAGAGTTTTAGATACTTCTCTGGATTGATTTAGTGACTTGTATGTGATTCTGAATAGGTGACTCGATCAGTCTTCATATGGAAAGTACTTGACTGGTGAATCTTGAAGATGGCTTGAGAATGTCTTCGTTTGGTCGAGCACCATGATCTCGGCCTACTCCGAACACTCCTTTGTAAACCAACTCTCTATTCAGCTTGGTTGATCATGACTTCCTATGAACTGTCGGTTTTCTTATGATTGAGAACTAGTCAGCCCTATGTCTTTTGCTCGATCAAAGTTTCTTCTAGACACCATCCCTTCTTGGATTACCGAGAGAAGCCCTTGGATTCGTCGAGTTGAGACTAGAGTATCCTGACAAACAAAGGAGAGTTAGACTTCTTTACCTAGATAACCCGAAGCCTTAGATGTTCTAATGTTCATATGAACAAAGACAGACTCGGTTTTATCTTGATCTTTCCTTATTTGGAAAGTAAACAAGAGATCCTTCACGATTTTATAGGTAAAAGTTCACAAAGGACTTTACAAATCATGATATATCTCCATTAAAGGCTAGAGTAGACTATGGTCTTAGATGTATTCACATTCACTAAGAAAGTGATACGGACCAAGCTTTCTCTAGTGTTGTAAGTCATTAACCAAGGACTTAGATACACAATCATGGTCCATGATTTCATTACTTCAAGGACTTTGGATTCAACATGACCTTTCTACCAAGTCTTTTAAGACTAAAGATAGTCATGGCTCACTTCCTTTCTTACAAGTCTTTGTTAAGGACTTTTGGATCCATCATGACATCACCTTCTTCCTCTCTTAAGAGTCTAGAATCTGTCATGGTTCACTTCCCTTTCTACAAAGACTCAACCATGCCATGGACACTTAAGCTTCTACAAGCAAAGCGACCCGAGGCATTTAAACCGGGATTCACTAAGACCATTTACTCACCTATGAGCATTGGGTCTTTCTTTCCCTTAACTTTAATCTTTACAAAGGGATTCATCAAGGTCTTTGAACTATAAGTATCATAGACCCTTCTTCTCCTTTAAAGACAAACCGGAATTTTGGATTCATCAAAATCTACTTAAACTTTATAGAGTTAAGTAGATTAAGGCTCTCATTCCTTAAACCGGAATCTGGATTCATCAAGACCCACTTATACTTCATAAAGTTAAGTTGATCAAGGTTCTCATTCCTTCAATGTTCCCCTCCTCTTCCTCAATTTAAAATTTTGAAATCTAAAGCATAAAACTTGGAGCCAAACCGCTTTTTGAAATCCCTTAAAACACAATGAACTTAAGTGTCTCTTCACCTTATTTTGATGAAGCAACGGTCCAAAGTTTTAAAACATAAACTCTTAGCGGTTGGTTTTCAAATATGAGAGTAACTATGATCTTTGATAGCTTTGTATCTAGAAGAGACAAGCCAACAAGTCTATGTTACTATCATAAACGAATCCATAATCCTTCAAAGAGACTTAGTAGCCTTTGTATTCATAAGAACACAAGACTAACAACTCAATGTCATATGGTTATTATCTAAATCGATCTTCAAGCTTAACTAGGCTTTAACATGTTCTGATCTTCCAAAGATAGATCTGATACATGGCCAAAGATTAGAGCTTTTGATCATTAGATAATAAGAAAACAAAACAAAACAAAAAACAACTAACTAAGCCCAAGCAAAGGTGACTTAGGGATCGAGATGGGGCTTAAGGTGTGGTTCTTTACCACAGCCACCATCTTCTTCCCTTCATTGTCAATAACAAACAAGAACTAGGAAGCGACTCAGAGATTTGAATGGGGCTTAAGTATGGTTCTTCACCATGGCCACCATTTCTTCCCTTCATTGTCTTAACAAATAAAGACTTAAACCAAAGATAAGTAACTTAGAGGTTCATCGAAATGGGACTTTAAAATATGGTTCTTCACCATAGTCACCACTTCTCTCTCTTCATTGTCACGAGATAAGGATAAGCAAAAGAACTAACTAGTGACTTAGAGATTTCATGGAAATGGGACTTAAGGTCTGGTTTTCACCAAGGTCACCACTTCTCTCTCTTCATCGTCACACAAACAAGAGAACAATACCTTGGAGAGTGACCCGAGGCTTAACAAGTGGTTTTTCACCACAGCCTCAGTCTTCTCTCTCTCTTCATTGTCTCAAAAACAAAACAGAGACTTAGAGAGTTTGGGATTTGGCATGAGGGTGAGAGATTTCTCTCTTCCCTTGGTGATTTTTCATCACAGCCACCATAACCCATCTCTTCATTGTCTAAAACGAATAAAACCAGAGACTTAGAGATTAAAATGGAGCTTAAGAAGTGGTTCTTCACCACAGCTTCCATCACCTTTCTCTTCATTGTCTAAAACAAAATAAAACAGAGATTTGGAGATTGAAATGGGCGTAACATGTGGTTCTTCACCACAACCTTCATTTCCTTTCTCTTCATTATCTCAAATAAACCAAAACAGCATAAAAAACAAAGCTTTTCTTTTCAAAATAAACCGATTGAAAACAGAGGAGGAAGAACAAAACTATGGATCTAGAGATTGCTCTGATACCATGAAGATTTATGCGGAAATTATAAGATAAATACTAAGAGAAATAGAAACCAAGACTAGAACAAGTATAAAATGTAACCAGTAACCAAGATTAGATGAAGATTTAAGGTGGGTAAGAATAGAAAAGATGGAGAGACATGTTTAGGAACCAAGAATAGGAAATGTATTAAAGAGTAAAAGATTACAAATGAATGAGAGGGTGTGTGGCTTTTATAGAACAGATTCTAGGGTTGAATGGGTTACGAATCTATCCTATATTTCGTCCACATTCACCCTTAATAAGCCACACACTTGACAGCCTAGCATAGCTCACAACAAGACAAAATGGGACCACTTGCACAAGAGGACGAGCTACTTTAAGTCACGCCCTTTCTTTGCCTTGACCCGTACTGTCCTTTAGTCTAACTAGTTGTTGCTCTCTCTTATCCTCTCTTATCTTTTACTAAAAAACCCAAACAGTCCCGAGGTCCTCTTTTACTAAATGACCCGAGCTGACCCGAGGGTTTCTTTCCTCTTTTCCCATTCGAATCCTAACTTGTTGCACAAGCAACTTGTGTTTAATACCTAACTATTAATTAGTTAGTATTAAACACCCTCTTGATTAACAGTAAGACCCCAGGGAGGCAGCAAGTCCGTATGCAAGCCATAGAAGGTTTTTTTTTTTTTTTTTGAATGCGTAATTCATTGATAAAGTAAAGTTATGTACAGGTAGAGAGATTACAAAATAACTTTGAAATTGAGTGCGATAAACTGACTTTTAATTAACTAAGATATCGGCGAGGCCGCAAACCAGTATTGGAGCAGCGGACGAAGGCGTGGTCGGGATTCATAATGAAGGGACATGATCCTGTTGCGGATGAGGCGATCGATTTGACGGATCATCACGTGTGTGGTTGTGTAACCACTTCGGTGTATTCTGGCATTTCGTTCCCGCCATATGAGATAGATAGTGGTTTGGAAATAGAGACGAAGGAGAATGTCCCGCAAGTAGCTTCCTGTACCCGAGATCATAGTCGCTAGAGTAATGTCCCATTCAGGGTCCTGTTGTTGGCTGAGAAGTGACCCGGCGACAGCAGACCAAACCGTGAAGGAAAAAGGACATGCAAAGAAAAGATGGTCGCGAGATTCGTCTCGCTCCCCACATAAAGGACATGACTGCGTTAGACCCCAATTGCGCATGCGCACTCCCGTCGCTAAGCGATCGCGAACCGTAAGCCAAGTGATGAAACCGCACTGTGGGATACTCTGACCGAACCACACCACTTTATGTCAAGCCATAGTTGGTGAGGGAGTTCTAAGATGCTCCCAAGTGTGACTAGTCGAAAAAACTTGTTTAAAATCATCCGGTCCCCATTGCCAGAGGAAGCGATCAGAACCGTGTGTAGCTTGTGGAAGCCGATGGGAAGGTATTTAGTAGGACCTGATTAGAAACTTCCTAGAATGAGTCTAAGTTTAGATTAAACCATGGCATCCTCAATTAGAAAATTGTTTAAATCTAAACATGCATCAACATCTGCAACAACAATTAATTCAAGAGAAATTATGACAAAATTAAATTCGTTTAATCAAGATATTACAAAGAATAGTTTACCTCATGTTAATTATATATCAAATTGGAGCTTTTGATTTTAAAACCGCTTATTCAATTAAAGAACATGAACAAACCTTATCTCTTCAAAACGAATTTGAAGAAATTAAATTATTATCATCAATAGCTTTAGATAAATATAAACAAAAATGATTTAATTATATTCATTTCGGTTTAATTCAAATAGCAATAAAACCTTTATCAAGAACCGGAATAGATTCACCCATACTTATGCTTTTAAGGGATAAAACCTTATTAAATTGTGAAGACTCGCTCCTTGGAGCAGTCCAATCAAATTTATGCAACAGAGCAATATTTCAATGTCCAGATAACAAAGAGGCTCTACAAGGAAAAGATAGCTGAGACTTATCTGTTTTAGGGCTTTGGTTATTCAGGTAAGATACATTGTTATTCAGAATGTTTTGGTATCTCCTTGGGTTAGAAATTGTGAGTCTCGATCTGATTCCTTAGAAACTTTTGGCCGGACTGGAGTGGTTTATGTTGTGTAAACTGATGATGCTTTCATGCCGTCCAGGTGTTCGACGAATTGCCTCATAATTGGTTTGCTTGTTTCTTGACATTGTTTTATTTGCTGAACTTGTTTCTCTTAATATTATTTCACATAGTTGTAATGTTTTTGGTCATTAAAGTTCAGAGACAATCTTGCTTAAGTTCTTTAGAGTGTGTATTTGTTATTTATGGTTCCATTTTTTCTCTAACAAACTCTAGAAATGTGTTCAATACCTCAATACCTCGATTAGCTTTTTTTTCAACTTCAGTAGTTCTCATTTTACTTACTAAATTTGTTCTTCTGTGTTTCAAGCAAGGGATAACAAAGAAGCCAGTTGTTTTAGTACATGTTTAAATCAGATATTAAGGGAGAAAGAAGGTGAAAAAGGTCTTGAGGGTTTGGGAGCGTGATAGAAGATCAAAGTATACTAACCAATGTATAGAGAATGGGGTTCGAAGCCTGTTGGTGGTAGAGGCGCCGCCTCTGGCCAGAACGACGCCATATATCAAATTGAAAGGTATGTTTATGTATGGTTTATTACATTTAGTTCATTATTGAACTTAGTTGTAACAACCAGCCCCGTAGGACCCGAATGCCACCGTGGCACCGTCTGCCACATGGCATCCGAATTCGCGCCTGAGAAAACGTGTCTCACGAAACTGCCAATAACTCATCGAGTTTAAACCCAAATTCACTTCTGTAAAAAGGAGAATGACGATAAAAGCGTTGGGAATAACTCCACCAAATTTCGTTATCTTTGACAACGATTTGGTATGCCGAAACCGATTTCTCCCAAACCCTAACGATTCTGTTCTTTCTCTTCCTTTCTCCTTTTTTCTCTTTTTCCCCCTTACAGAACGAAAAGTGGCTAACTAAAGCCCTAATTTCGAGTTTCCTTCTTTTATAGGCATCCTCTAGGGTTTCCATTACCCTAAACCAATTAAACCAAGCAATTTAATCATAAACCCTAACCGATTTCCGGTTCACGGGAGTTACAATTCTCCCCCACTAAAAATAGATTCGTCCTCGAATCTAGCTCCACGCTTCCACTGCGCAACTCTGTGCAACCGTCACTACGGCCTGCACTTCATCCACTCCGACCACTCTAGGTCTCTCTATCCGCCCCTTCAGTCAAGGACCCCGTGCAACCGACACTACGGTCTACAGATCCTCCGACTGAACCGGCCAACCACTAGTCAAGGACTCCTGTGCAACCGACACTACGGTCCGCACCTCCTCCGACTGAACCTCAAACCGAATTTCCGTCCAGTCAATATACTTCACAATTTACTAGTCATTGTTGTTCACTACTCCGACTCCACTCTCAGACCGCAGTCTTCGAGCACAACCGTCTCTCCCAGGCCTCGGCCTAACGGTATCACAGGTATGAACATACTATTCTCTCCACTCCAAATAAAAAAAATCAGAGTTGTGTTAGCTCGCTTTCAGACACAAAGTCATCAGGTCGCGACACTTAGAGAGAATAATATCACAAAACTCGCTGTCGGGTCGTCACCCTAAAGCATGCTCTCGGATCGTCACCCGAAGCCACCGTACCCACGCACTCTAAAGACACCAAGTCCCTCGAGCTGACCGTACCACTGGAGCATACCCCACTCCCCTCGAGTCATCAGGACACCAAGTCCCCATTAGAGCAACAATACTAAACGCATTCTAGCCTATCTCCTGGCTAGACCTCCCAAACATGGTTCGCGCAAGACATCGCGATGCCTCACCAACCATCATACCCACAGGAACATCACCATGACTCGCGCGAAACACAGTAGTGTCTCACCAGTCACCATATTCCCCTCGGGAACATCAACCATGACTCGCGCGAAACACCTCTGTGTCTCACCAGCCAACATATTCCCTCGGGCATCACTCTGACCAACCCCAGGTCACCACGTAAACAACCCCATACTCCGGCTGTTTACCCAACACTTCCAAAAATAGACAAGTCTTAACTCCAGACTTTCCATTTTTAGAAAACATACCGCCATCCCTGGCCACCCCGACGATGTAAGATCACCATCTACACATCTCGGTCCACTCATCTCCCGCGAAGTCTCCCCCACTTCGCTTTCCGGAAACTCTCTTGCCTTTTACAGTTCTCTTAAGGAATCCTTAGTCTCAGACCACCGTCTAGACTTCCCGTCAAACTCTCCATGAGTTTACGGTTTCCACTCCTGGACTCACTTGCCCACTCCGCAAACCGAAAATGTTAGATCTCCATCTAAACATTTCGTCAACTCCATGACATCACAACCACACACTCCGGTTCTCTACTCCGAAACTTCCCAAAAATAGAAATTTCCTTTTCAGGAAACTTTCCCTTTTTAGCAACCACGAAATGTTAGATCTCCATCTAAACATTTCGTCACCTCACTTCCCGGCACTACATTGCCCTATCCATACTCCTATGGATAACCTCAGCTGCTTCCGGCATCTCCGACGAAGCAAGTACCCAACTTAACTCCTCGGAAATTCGCCTCTAGCTCAACTACTCTGGTGAACCACCACTCACAGTATACCCAATACCGACGTGATTCACCAACTCCAACAGCTTCCCAAAAGCCACCTGCAAGAAGCTAACACACCAAGCAACTCACAGAAACAAACAACTCACCGTGGAATCTCATTGAAGGCTCGAAGAGGATGATACTAGGACTCCAACAACACTCAATTGATTAAACACTCCATAATCAATTCTCAGCTAACACCCTAGCTCATCACACATCAATCATCAGGAAAATAATTCACCAATTAAATTCCTACACATCCTAGAACCGTTATTGCTCTGATACCAAATTGAAACACCCCGACCCGATTTTTTTTTGAATTTTTAATACATCATTAACTAGTGATCCCATACTCACTAATTAACCTAACCACACTCAACAAGACAATATTAACAATACTCAGCGGAAAGCATAAAATTAACATAATCAGCAACCTAAGTGTCAATTCTAAACAACCATTGTTCCAGAATCTAACAACTTAGCGATAACAATACATCCATAAACACAACACACGAGTCCCTAGATCATCCTCCTCCTCATTGCCATGATCCCATGGTCACACAAGCCTTTACCTGCATCAACAACACAAATGAGATGCGTAAGTATTATGATAAATACTTAGTGAGACAATCCTCCCAAGCAACAGGCTATACACACAAGCGATTAAACTCAAAACATAACAAACAACCAAACAAACAAACAAACAAACCCGACAATCTGCTCGGCCTGTGTCGAACGACACAGCCACGACCTCTGTCGATCGACACACTCCTCTTGTGTCGATCGACGCAACTCTCTGCGCCTCACAGAACGCCTCCAACGATCCCTTCTCCTCGATAACACCTTCCCAAACCTCCACAACTCAAACCCGAACCTTACAGACGCCACACAAGGCCCTCACAACACAATCAAACAATCCACATCAAGTGAATCCACCAAAACATCACATCAATCACATAAAACATACAATCACAGAGATCTAATCGCTCAGATAAGCCATGGTCATGCACTCACCTTAACAATCTGATCCTAACAACAAACACAACTAGGAGAGGCTCTCCTTGCGTCTGAAACAGTCCAGAAACGCCCTACAACAAGCCACACAACCCAAAAGCAACCTTGAGCAAACTGGGCAAAAATAACAGAAACGAACAGTCTCAAAGACGAAACCCTAAAATCAAAACCAACCGTTTAGTCTCCAATCCCTCCGGTGAAAAGCTTGCCCTAGCCGTCACGGAGCTTCCCACAAAATTTCACGCCGATCAGATATCAGACCTGACCACGATCGCAGTTACAACACCCGCTGGTCCGAATTCGCGCCTGAGAAAACGTGTCTCACGAAACTGCCAATAACTCATCGAGTTTAAACCCAAATTCACTTCTGTAAAAAGGAGAATGACGATAAAAGAGTTGGGAATAACTCCACCAAATTTCGTTACCTTTGACACCGATGTGATATGCCGAAACCGATTTCTCCCAAACCCTAACGATTCTGTTCTTTCTCTTCCTTTCTCCTTTTCTCTCTTTTTCCCCCTTACAGAACGAAAAGTGGCTAACTAAAGCCCTAATTTCGAGTTTCCTTCTTTTATAGGCATTCTCTAGGGTTTCCATTACCCTAAACCAATTAAACCAAGCAATTTAATCATAAACCCTAACCGATTTCCGGTTCACGGGCGTTACAATTCTCCCCCACTAAAAATAGATTCGTCCTCGAATCTAGCTCCACGCTTCCACTGCGCAACTCTGTGAAACCGTCACTACGGCCTGCACTTCATCCACTCCGACCACTCTAGGTCTCTCTATCCGCCCCATCAGTCAAGGACCCCGTGCAACCGACACTACGGTCTACACATCCTCCGACTGAACCGGCCAACCACTAGTCAAGGACTCCTGTGCAACCGACACTACGATCCGCACCTCCTCCGACTGAACCTCAAACCGAATCTCCGTCCAGTCAATATACTTCACGATTTACTAGTCATTGTTGCTCACTACTCCGACTCCACTCTCAGACCGCAGTCTTCGAGCACAACCGTCTCTCCCAGGCCTCGACCTAACGGTATCACAGGTATGAACATACTATTCTCTCCACTCCAAATAAAAAAAAACCGGAGTTGTGTTAGCTCGCTTTCAGACACAAAGTCATCAGGTCGCGACACTTAGAGAGAGTAATATCACAAAACTCGCTGTCGGGTCGTCACCCTAAAGCGTGCTCTCGGATCGTCACCCGAAGCCACCGTACCCACGCACTCTAAAGACACCAAGTCCCTCGAGCTGACTGTACCACTGGAGCATACCCAACTCCCCTCGAGTCATCAGGACACCAAGTCCCCATTAGAGCAACAATACTAAACGCATTCTAGCCTATCTCCTGGCTAGACCTCCCAAACATGGTTCGTGCAAGACATCGCGATGCCTCACCAACCATCATACCCACAGGAACATCACCATGACTCGCGCGAAACACCGCAGTGTCTCACCAGTCACCATATTCCCCTCGGGAACATCCACCATGACTCGCGCGAAACACCTCTGTGTCTCACCAGCCAACATATTCCTCTCGGGAACATCAACCATGACTCGCGCGAAACACCTCTGTGTCTCACCAGTCAACATCTTCCCCTCGGGCATCACTCTGACCAACCCCAGGTCACCATGTAAACAACCCCATACTCCGGCTGTTTACCCAACACTTCCAAAAATAGACAAGTCTTAACTCCAGACTTTCCATTTTTAGAAAACATACCGCCATCCCTGGCCACCCCGACGATGTAAGATCACCATCTACACATCTCGGTCCACTCATCTCCCGCGAAGTCTCCCCCACTTCGCTTTCCGGCAACTCTCTTGCCTTTTACAGTTCTCTTAAGGAATCATTAGTCTCAGACCACCGTCTAGACTTCCCGTCAAACTCTCCATGAGTTTACGGTTTCCACTCCTGGACTCACTTGCCCACTCCGCAAACCGAAAATGTTAGATCTCCATCTAAACATTTCGTCAGCTTCATGACATCACAACCACACACTCCGGTTGTCTACTCCGAAACTTCCCAAAAATAGAAATTTCCTTTTCAGGAAACTTTCCCTTTTTAGCAACCACGAAATGTTAGATCTCCATCTAAACATTTCGCCACCTCACTTCCCGGCACTACATTGCCCTATCCATACTCCTATGGATAACCTCAGCTGCTTCCGGCATCTCTGACGAAGTAAGTACCCAACTTAACTCCTCGGAAATTCGCCTCTAGCTCAACTACTCTGGTGAACCACCACTCACAGTATACCCAATACCGACGTGATTCACCACCTCCAACAGCTTCCCAAAAGCCACCTGCAAGAAGCTAACACACCAAGCAACTCACAGAAACAAACAACTCACCGTGGAATCTCATTGAATGCTCGAAGAGGATGATACTAGGACTTCAACAACACTCAATTGATTAAACACTCCATAATCAATTCTCAGCTAACACCCTAGCTCATCACACATCAACCATCAGGAAATTAATTTACCAATTAAATTTCCTACACATCCTAGAACCGTTATTGCTCTGATACCAAATTGAAACACCCCGACCCGATTTTTTTTTGAATTTTTAATACATTATTAACTAGTGATCCCATACTCACTAATTAACCTAACCACACTCAACAAGACAATATTAACAATACTCAGCGGAAAGCATAAAATTAACATAATCAGCAACCTAAGTGTCAATTCTAAACAAGCATTGTTCCAGAATCTAACAACTTAGCGATAACAATACATCCATAAACACAACACACGAGTCCCTAGATCATCCTCCTCCTCATTGCCATGATCACGGTCACACAAGCCTTTACCTGCATCAACAACACAAATGAGATGCGTAAGTATTATGATAAATACTTAGTGAGACAATCTTCCCAAGCAACAGGCTATACACACAAGCGATTAAACTCAAAACATAACAAACAACCAAACAAACAAACAAACAAACCCGACAATCTGCTCGGCCTGTGTCGAACGACACAGCCACGACCTCTGTCGATCGACACACTCCTCTTGTGTCGATCGACGCAACTCTCTGCGCCTCACAGAACGCCTCCAACGATCCCTTCTCCTCGATAACACCTTCCCAAACCTCCACAACTCAAACCCGAACCTTACAGACGCCACACAAGGCCCTCACAACACAATCAAACAATCCACATCAAGTGAATCCACCAAAACATCACATCAATCACATAAAACATACAATCACAGAGATCTAATCGCTCAGATAAGCCATGGTCATGCACTCACCTTAACAATCTGATCCTAACAACAAACACAACTAGGAGAGGCTCTCCTTGCGTCTGAAACAGTCCAGAAACGCCCTACAACAAGCCACACAACCCAAAAGCAACCTTGAGCAAACTGGGCAAAAATAACAGAAACGAACAGTCTCAAAGACGAAACCCTAAAATCAAAACCAACCGTTTACTCTCCAATCCCTCCGGTGAAAAGCTTGCCCTAGCCGTCACGGAGCTTCCCACAAAATTTCACGCCGATCAGATATCAGACCTGACCACGATCGCAGTTACAACACCCGCTGGTCCGAATTCGCGCCTGAGAAAACGTGTCTCACGAAACTGCCAATAACTCATCGAGTTTAAACCCAAATTCACTTCTGTAAAAAGGAGAATGACGATAAAAGAGTTGGGAATAACTCCACCAAATTTCGTTACCTTTGACAACGATTTCATATGCCGAAACCGATTTCTCCCAAACCCTAACGATTCTGTTCTTTCTCTTCTTTTCTCCTTTTCTCTCTTTTTCCCCCTTACAGAACGAAAAGTGGCTAACTAAAGCCCTAATTTCGAGTTTCCTTCTTTTATAGGCATTCTCTAGGGTGTCCATTACCCTAAACCAATTAAACCAAGCAATTTAATCATAAACCCTAACCGATTTCCGGTTCACGGGCGTTACATTAGTTATGGATCATTATTGAATCTAGTGTGACTAATTTGATTGTTGTTTTTTCGTGTGCTTTATATTGTGAAGTTACAAATGTAAAATATGTCTAAAGGTGCATAACAACGAAAGAGACTATTTGTCACATCTTCATGGTAAGAGGCATCACACCAATTTGTATGATATAGTCAACTTAGCATATCAATTGAATATTATGGAAACAACTCATTTTCTGAAACATCAATTGGTTTTGTTGCACTTGTCATCTATTATTGTTATTGATATTTGCTTTTTTCATATTTAGCTCATTTTCAAGAGAAAAAGTTCAGAGATGAAATGAAAACAGAGGTAGGCAAATATTTTATTACTTGTTGTCCTTATGTAGCTTTTAAATTTGGCTACTTTTGTGCAGAACACTTCAGATAATGATCTTTATGATTCAATATTTTCTGGTAAGTACTATTTTCTCTTATGCTCTTTCTAAATCTGTATATGTTAATCATTTGTATCAAACCTAATATGTTTTGTTTCAATTGATTATCAGAACCTCCTTATTTAGGTAATTGGTTTTCAAGCTATGTCTATGAATCACCGATGCTAGATTCATGTGATGGTTTTGAATTCTCTAACCTTAAAGAAAGTGAAAGTATGAAGGATTTGGAAATTAAGAAAGAGACACCAACAAAAATCGATGACTTAGTCTCTTCTAAGATTGATGATATGACTGACTCGCAAGCTGCATATTCATGTGAACAAATATATGTTATTGTTTTTGCTTTGTTTGTTTTGTGCAGATTTCTGATTTGAAATGTTTGTTTTGTTATTTTAACAGATCTAGTAGTTGAGGATAGTGACATAGACGATAACCTAATAGACAAAAACCATAGAAGTCTTTTTCGAAGAGTGGCTAAGAGAAAACCTACAAGACCAACCGTTGAAGAAGAGTTAACTTACTTGAAAAACCGAGTCAGTGATCTAGAAGACAAAGTAACCTATTTGTATGATGTTATTAGTCGTCTTATTATCTCCAATGGCAACAATGGTAATTAGACGTAAGGATATTAGTTTAGGTATTGGATTCATATTTGATTTATGTATGAATTGATGCTTGGTTTATAAATGATGTTTGGTTTATGATATTTTGATGTTTTGGATGTCTATTACATATAAGACAGACCAAACAATAGCACTTAATTATATATAATTAAAATAATAAAATTGAGAAAGCGATAAAGATATAATAGCAAAAAAATATGAGATGATAAGATATATCACAGCATCAGATCTTTGCTATTATATGTAGATCTATCGTAGCACATAGTAAGAGCTATTAAAAAAAACGTATTATATCGTAAATCCCGTGCTATGTTATCTATATATATCATAGCATAAAAAATTTGCTATCGTAGGGGTGACCTCTACCACAGCTGCGGATCTCACAACACTTACTCTAACGCTATTAATAACATATTATACCGTAAATCCCGTGCTATGAATGTTCATTTTTCTTGTAGTGAATTTATTTTAATTGCGCCCCTAATTTTCAAGTTAGTTTACACGATCCAACTATACTTAATTCGTTAGTATTAAATGTCCATTTACCGGAAATTAAATTTCAAAGTGAAAGACATGGATATTTATTATTATACCGAATCTATTTTAAACAATCAACATCTGAATTTAATCCAAGATGTTTATTACAAGATGATAAAGGAGAAACTACTATTCTAGCGGTACATAGTAAAGACACTCCAACAGCTACTTACGCTCCTAAGCAGTTAAAATGGAATGAAATAACTACTCCAGATCAATGGAAAATTGAGATTACTCAACCACCTAGAAATTTTGAACAAAAAAATATTTCAAAAATAATTGAACAAGATGGAAAAATATTATTACAATTTGGGTCTTTTAAAGATCCGCTTCCTCCTAGGATAAGTTCTTATTACTCAAGACCTTCTGTAGGATCAAGACCTTCTTTTTCCGAATACCGAACTGGGCAATCTAGTACAGATTCGGAAACAGAAAGTGTAAATCAAAACATTAAACAAGATGTAAAATTTAAAGCACCTATAGCTGAACCCGAATCAGAAACGTAGCCAACCTCTCCGACCCCATCGGATTTTAACCGACAAGTATTAGCTACACCTTTTAAAACTGGAGCTAATAAAGATGATAAAGAACCACTAATTATGCAAGATATAAAACCAGTTTATCAACAAAACAATTATCAAAGTCAATTATTATATACAATTTCCAAACAAATAGACAGCATAGATAATAAAATTGATATTAATGAAAATAATAAATTAGAGCAATATAATAATACTAATCAACACCCTTTTTTGTCGGTGACTACACCCATCTTCAAACCCATAAATAGACAAATTAAATTTCCCGAAAATGAAATTTTAAAGTCAATTTCAACTAGATTAGAAAAACTAGATAAGGGAAAAGGAATAAATAACATATACGAAAATGATAATGAATCTATCGCAACAGATACTCAATCAGAAAATGAAAATTTAGAAATTAATCGAATAAAATATAAGAATAATAATAAAATTATGAAATCTAGAAAACCATACTACCCAAGACATACACCTGATCTATTATTCGAAGAACATCATAAATATTCCCATAACGTATATACTGGTGAAGGAATATACGAATGGAATGTTGATGGACGTTCTGAATATGAAATAATGAATTTATTTCAAGAAATGGGCATGGCCACTATTGCCTTTAAGGCAAGAGGTCATACTGATAAACAAGCATGTATTATGCTAGTAACATGTTTTAATGGAGCTTTAAAATATTGGTGGGACAATGCGTTAGATACAGTTATACAAGATTCAATAATTAATCACGTAGAAATTAGAAACGTAGAAGATGAAGATGGCTTATATGAAGAAATAGAACATCAAAATGCAGTAAAAGTATTAATCCATACTTTAACTATGCATTTTATAGGAAATCCTACTGAGGAATTAGAAATAAAAAAAATAGTATTAACCAACTTAAGATGTCCAACATTAGGAGATTTTAAATGGTACAAAGATATATTCGTAACCAACATATTCCAGAGAAATGATTGTAATCAACCTTTCTGGAAAGAAAGATTTATCTTAGGATTACCATCTTTTTTCGTAGAATAAAATATTATTCAGGAGGTCAACCTATACCGTGGAACACAATTACATACGGTCAGTTATTCGCTTTTATTAAAAAAAAAGGTTTAGCATATGTCAAGAACATAAAGATAAGAAAAGAAATGACAAATTTAAATTTAAAACAACTATGGGTTCGTTTTGTAAGCAATATGGTTATGATAGATTAGATCCCCCTTCTAGAATTAAAAGAATAAAATATAGGCAAAGAAAAGCTGGTAAATCAAAACATTATCAAAAAGATTTTGATAAAAAACCAACTAACAAATCTTATTCAAAAAATAAAAAATATAAATCGAATGATAAACAAAAGATAGTATGCTATAACTGTAAAAGACCAGGACATAAGTCTACAGAATGTAAAATGAAAAAGAAAATAAATGAAATCTTTCAAGATCAACCTGATATTCAAGGAAAATTAACTAAATTATTAATATCGGAATCAGAAATACCTGAAGAAACTGATAGCGATTACTTAATTAATGAAATAGAAAATTCTAGTGATTCGTCTTCTGAATCACAAGAACTATCCGATAATTTATGCAACTGCAAAGCAATTAATGTAATAACAAAAGAAACTGATAAACAATTCTTACTTGACATAATAGATAAAATAGATGATCAAGAAATTAAAAAACAATATTTAATAAAATTAAAAGAAATAATTTATCAAGAAAATCAATTATCTACTCCACAACCTTTTAGCTTAAATAAAATATTCGAAAAATATCATACTCAAAGTTTATTCAAACAAGTAACTACAGGAGAACTTCAAAATGAAATCAAACAACTAAAATCTCAAGTCAAGGAATTACAACTAACGGTTAATCAACAAGAATTAAAACAATTACAAGTAGATGCTAGATTATCCCTAATAGAAAATAGAAATAATTCTCAAACATCTACAAGTAACCAAAATTTAGAAACAAATAATCAAAGAGAAACTGAAGATAATGAAGATTATATTCAAATAATTAATAAAATAAATTATCAAAAATGGTATACAAATATTACCCTACATCTATGACATGATTTTAAAATTAATATAGTCGCCCTAATGGATACAGGAGCAGATGATAACTGTATTCGTGAAGGATTTGTACCAACTAAATATTACGAGAAAACTATTGAACGTTTAAGTAGTGCTAATGGAGGTAGTTTAAAAGTACAATATAAATTACCTTGTGCAAAAATATGTAACCAAGGATACTGTTTTAAAAATCAGTTTATCTTAGTCAAGAACCTTTCACAAGAAGTAATATTAGGAACTCCATTCTTTACGCAAATATATCCATTTAAAGTATCAGAAATAGGGATAACCACAAAAGTAGTCGGAACAAAATTATTGTTTAAATTTTTATCACCTATGAAAACTAAAGAAGTTTTAAATCTACAACAGAATACTATTCAAAAGACGATTAATCTAATAAAAGGAAAACAAAATCATATTCAATATTTGCCAGATGAAATAGCTTATAAGAAAATAGAAGAACAATTAAAAACACCTTATACTATAAGCAAAATTAAATCAATAGAAAATGAACTTTTAAAACACGTATGTTCAGAATTACCAAACGCCTTCTCGGAAAGAAAACAACATACCGTAGAGCTTCCTTATATTAAAGAATTTAATGAGAAAAATATACCAACCAAAGCTTGACCTATTCAAATGAATAAAGAATTATTAGAACATTGTAAACAAGAAATATCAGTTTTGTTAAACAAAAAATTAATAAGGCCATCTAAATCACCATGGAGTTGTTCGACCTTCTATGTAAATAATCAAGCAGAAAAAGAACGTGGTGTACCCAGACTAGTAATCAATTATAAACCACTTAATGATGTTTTACAATGGATTAGGTATCCAATACCCAATAAAAGAGATTTATTAAAACGACTTTATAATGCAAAAATTTATTCAAAATATGAAGAGCGGCTTCTTGCAAATTCAAATTCTCGAACACGATAAATATAAAACGGCATTCACCGTACCATTCAGACATTATGAATGGAACGTAATGCCATTTGGATTAAAAAATGCACCATCGGAATTTCAACACATAATGAATGATATATTTAATAATTATTCAAATTTCACCATTGTTTATATTGATGATGTACTAGTATATTCAACATCAATAGATCAACATATTAATCATTTAAACACATTTTTAAATATAGTCAAAAACATGGTTTAGTCCTATCTGCCAAAAAAATGTCTTTATTCCAAACAAAAATAAGATTTTTAGGACATAATATTTATCAAGGAACCATAACACCAATATCAAGAGCAATAGAATTTGTAGACAAATTCCCAGATGAATTAAGAGAAAAAACTCAATTACAAAGATTTCTGGGATGCCTAAATTATGTCTCCGATTTCCTACCCAACCTTAGGAAAACCATTCAACCTTTATTTTCAGAGATTACAAAAAAACCCCAAACCTTGGACCAGTAAACATACCCAATTAGTTCAACAGATCAAACAAAAGGTCAAAACTCTCCTTTGTCTATCCATACCAAACCCAGAAGTCGATATGATCGTAGAAACCGACGCTTCAAAAATAGGATATTGAGGAATCCTTAAACAAAAACTTATAGAATCTAGCCAAGAGTCTATATTTAGGTTGCATTCAGGAGTCTGGTTAGGACCCCAAAGAAATTATTCTACCGTTAAAAAAGAAGTCCTTTCTATCGTCAATTGCATTTCAAAATTTCAAGATGATTTAATAAATAAAAAGTTTTTACTCCGTGTTGACTGCAAGTCAGCAAAAGAAATTTTACAAAAAGACGTAAAAAATCTAGTTTCAAAACAAAATTTTTGCCAGATGGCAAGCTATTTTATCAGTATTTGATTTCGATATTCAATATATCAAATGAAAGAATAATTATTTACCTGATTTTCTAACGAGAAAATATTTACAGGGAAAAACAGGCAACCAATTAAATAGTCAAGATGAGTGACCCAAAGAAGAAAAGACCGATGACTGCATCGGATTATATCAAAAATCAAGCAAGTCTTCAGGGCAAGCCCCTATCTATTCAAAACTCTTATTCGGCTCTTGCTGAATTTCCTCAACTCTCCTACTCAAAAGCAGTGGCCACAGAAAAAGGTCAACCATCTATTCCAACAACTTCTCAACCCTCTCAAAAAGCCCCTTATATTACCAAAACCCAAATATACGAGGGAGAACGGAGTTTCTCCAGTAGCTCGGCGTGGCGTTGTCCGATAGGCCCATAACACTGGTTGCAACTTATCGTACCAACCCCCTTTGTAAGTGGTCAAACATTTCTTTAGATTTGACAGAATGGTTTTATTGGTTGTTTCTGCCTGGCCATTCCCTTGAGGGTACCGAGGTGTCGAGTAACTGATTTTGATTTTCCAAGAAGAACAAAAGTCTTCGAATGTCCGTCGAAATGAATTGCGAGCCATTATCAGTCAAAATTTCGTACGGAATACCGTGTCGACAGATGATATTTTTCCATAAAAAAGTTTTGACCTGCGAATCTTTTATCTCGATGTAAGCTTCAGCTTCCACCCACTTAGAAAAATAATCAGTGAGGACAAGTAGGAATCGGACTCCTCTAGTCGAGCGATGTAGAGGACCGATGATGTCCATTGACCAACGCATGAACAGATAAGGAGCCGTAATTGAGGACAACAACTCCAACGGCTGACGAATCAGAGGTGCATGCTGTTGACATTTTTTGCACCGCCGAGCATATTTCTCACAATCCGTTATCATTCTTGGCCAATAATAACCTTGACGTTTTATTTTGAATGCCATTGTTCGACCAGATGAATGGCTTCCGCACAAACCTTCATGTGTTTCTCCTATCACCACAAGTGTTTCTTCTCCGTGAATACATAAAAGATATGGGTCGCTTAGCCCACGTTTATAAAGTACTCCTCGGATTAAACAGTACTTCGCACTTTATATGCGCAATTTCCGAGCTTTCCAATTTCCCTTAGGGAGTTCTCCGAACTCGATATACTTTTGAATTGAAATTCTCCAATCACTCCCCCAGACTTCAGGTGTCGCATCGAACTGCATCCCCCGAGGTTGCTGCTTTTGTTCTGGTGCTAAGTCTGAAGTGTCGACCTCCGTTGTTTCAGTATCAACTAGCCCCTCATTCACTTCGCATGATTCGGGTATATCAATGGACTCTTCCACTGGTTTTTGTAGAACAGGGTTTTTTCGAACTTTCTTGTTCGAAAGTGAATCTGTTAGCCTATTAGGGTTTACTTTGGATCTTGACCGTGTAACAACTGCCACTTGGTCTGAAATCATTATGCTCGGAGACAAGATGCTCTCGACGGGAATAATCCTTTTGAGATCTGGATCCGATCTGGATCCGACGTGGAGGCTAGGGCTGCTAACGCATCAGCCAAGGTGTTTTCACTTCGGGGGATTCGAATGAGTATGAAATATTTGAAATGTGCAGCTAACTCTTTGACCAAATGAAGGTAAGCTTCCATTCGCTGATCTTTAGCTTCGTAATCCCTATTAAATTGGTTGACTATAAGCTAAGAATCGCAATAAACTGTGATCTCCTCAACGTTCAAACATGTTGCAAGGCGAATCCCAGCTATTAAAGCTTCATATTCTGCTTCGTTGTTTGATGCTGAGAAAACTAGACGAAAAGACTATCTATTACTTCTTTTCCAGGTGCTACAAGTCTAATTCCAATTACTGAACCATGTTTTGACGAGGATCCATCGACTTGGAGTCTCCACATATTTCCAACAATTGATTCTCCAGTTGAATCCGTAGTTGGTAGCTCGGTTAGGAAATCGGCTAAAACTTGTGCCTTTACACTAGTTCTGCCCTTGTACTCTATATCGTACTCACTCAACTCTATTGCCCACTTAGCCAGTCTTCCTGCCTGCCCTGGACTATGTAAAATAGTTCGCAGCGGATGAGAAGTCAATACCTCGATTGGATGGGACTGAAAATATGGTTGCAACTTGTGAGCTGACATCACAACCGCTAGCGCTAACTTTTCCATCATTGAATAACGCGTTTCTGCATCGAGAAGAGTTTTACTAACATAGTAAATGGGCTTCTGCTCGCCGCGATCGTCCCGGACTAAAACGCCGCTCACTGTGTGACTTGACACAGACACGTACAAGTATAATTTCTCCTCGGACTCAGGTTTGGACAGTATCGGTGGTGTTGTTAAGTATTCTTTCAACTGAGAAAAAGCTTCTTCACATTTATCGTCCCAGATAAACTGTTTATTCCCTTTTAACAGCTGGTAAAAAGGAAGACATTTATCGGTGGACCGCGAGATGAATCGATTAAGTGCCGCAATTCTCCCAATTAATCTTTGAACTTCCTTGATATTCCGAGGTGAAGGCATACTTAAAAACGCGTTAATTTGGGTTGGATTCGGTTCGATTCTTCTCTCAGTTACGATGTACCCCAAAAATTCACCAGAGGGAACTCCAAAGGTACACTTCTCCGGATTTAACTTCATGCAAAACCTGTCCAAGATTACAAAGCATTGGAGTAAATGACCAACATGATCATTCGCTTTTAAGGACTTTACGAGCATGTCATCTATATATACTTCCATTGTTTTTCCGAGGAGGTCATTGAACATTTTGTTCACAATATGTTCCTCTATCGGTGATAAAGGACATCTTTTCTTGATCTTCAGGATTCATCATGAATTGATTATATCCCGAATACGCATCCATGAAAGATAACTTTTCCGCAGTAGAGCCATGACACAATCTGAGTTAGCAGGAAGTTGTTCTTCTAGGTCGTATCATAGACCTATCGCTCAAACTCCGAGTTCGGCTCCTTCGGTGGCCCCATGGCGACGTACTCGCTCATATCGAAGTGAAATGGAGGCAACTGAGAGGAGGAATAGTGCTGAAACGGTGGTGGCATCGAAGCAGAAGGTTGAGAAAGGCCAGCCTCATTATGATGGCTGGTACGTGCTACTCTCCGGAAGCCACTAGTTTTCAGCGGAATGGGTTTCTCGTAAAGCGCCCCAGCAGGCGGATTGAAGCGAATGCTCCCTGGTATAGCGAGAGATGTCAAATCAGGGCGAGGCAGGCGAATGTACTTGTAAAGCCCATCATGACCCTGGAAACGGTAGACTAGTGAATGGCGGAGATGGATCTTGCTAGCGTACAAGTGCACCCGGTCAATGAATCGCGCCTTATGCTCCGGTGGGGGATGCGCGATGGTGAAATGATAATGGGTGATGATGGGAGTCACTGGGCTACCAATTAGGATTACCTTCTTCGAGACCGAAGCGCGTTGTTGTGCACCAAAATGAACTCCTGAACATCATTGAGAATGTCCATCGCGACCAAGATATCGGTTTGTACAAACCGAGTGGGCTCGAACTTGTAGGCTTGTAGCGCAACGGTGTCATTTCGATCCTTGTGTTTCCACTCTCGCTCTCCAGTAGCTGGTTCCTGTCCGCTGCGTCGTCTAGGAGCCATTTCCTGGGTCGGGATTCGATCGATCTTTGGTGTAGACCGGTTGGTCGTGTCAGCTGGATCTTCTCGAATCGCTTATCTCTCTTCCTAACCTTCTCGGATCGCTTCTTAGAAGAATGAATGTCTCCATCCAGGACTTCATTGACATCATTCTCATCACCAAGGTCTTCTACTGGCATGACATGATGCGCTCGATCATACTCTGGACAATGATTGCTATTGCTAGCCGCCAAATTGTTGATCAGAGTATTAGTTTCTGCTGCCGTGTTAGTCGAGAAATCACCTCAATATGATCCAATGGACTCTCCGAAGGCAATCCATAAAACAAGTTCTCTGCCACCAAGTGAATGATTTGGGGTTCGATCTTGTAATCATACCCCTCGTCTGGTAAGTGAATTGCAGCGCGATTGGAGTAGAACTTGTCTCGAGTGTGGTGTCCGCCAAGAGTGGGGCAACGAGCAGGTGGTGCCTGATGCAGATCGATCGGTCTGTTAGGCGGACCGATCGGTCCAGCAGGTGGAGGCTGTCCATGGTCATCATAACGTGCAGGGGCTGGTGGAGGGAACAGCTGGTCACGAGCTTCTTCTCATTGTCTATGGTGAGACAAGAGCCACGTTGTGTAGCTTCATTGGAAGGGATTGCGTTGTAGAAGATATTCTCATCGATGTTAGAGAAGGAGATCCTCTTATTAGGTAGATCGACAACTACACCCACTGTTGCAAGGACTGGTCTCCCAAAAATCAAAGGCATAACAGAATCTTTGGTCAACTCAACGACATGAAAATCGGTGGGAACCAAGCAACTTCCAATGCGAACATCTAACCTTGCTCCAATCGCCTTAGACATGAGGTTCACGATAGATCCAGAAGGGACATGATCTGATATCCCCCTTTCTTTTAAAGTGAAGTTAAATATCCTCCTCTGTAATCTCCATCCCCCTTTTGAAATCTTGAGAATGTGACGAGACCATTTTGCCCTTGGACAATTTGTATGAAAATCAAAAAAACAATTTATGGAAAATTAGAATTAGAAAGAAAGGAAAAAAAAAACCACAAAAACAGAAACCCGTCTTCTCGATTTGGCGCCTCGAGCTCCCTCCGCCGTCCGTCGACCTCCTCCTCCGGCGTCCGGCGAGCTCTGCATTGTTGTTCCGTTACTCGCGCTGCCGATTCTTCAGCTTGGGTGAGCTTATTTCAACTTTAAAATCCATGTTTCTATGTCTATTCAATTAATATTTGATTTGGTATTTGGAATGTACATTGGGTGTTTGAGCATGGTTTGTGGGTGAAATAGGAGTTAGAAGTAGTTAGAAATCGATTTGAGTGGTTGTGAATTGAAGATTAGAACCCTAGACGATCGAATTTGTGGTATTGCGATATGGGAGGAGAAATAAGTAGTGAAACTGGAATAACTGATTAAGGTAGTATAACTAGTACAACTAGAAACAGTGAATGAGTATTTTTGTATTGTGTATTGTTTGGGCAGGCTACAATGATGAGGAACAACGTGAGCATACATTTTAAATGTGAAGGTCGTGGTTATAGTATAATGATGATGAAATCAGCAGAGGAGATAACTTATTCCATGGTAGAAGAAAAGATATACAAGAAGCTTGAGTTAGATGAAAGTGAGGTTAAATTGAAATTTACTTACAGTCCACTGCTGATTGGAGTTGAGGAGAAATGGACTATTACAGATGATGAGGAGATGTATATTTTTCTAACTACCACTGATCACGAGAACCGTAGATGCGTTTTATTTGTGGAGGTCATAACTACTTCGGAACTACCCGAACAACACTCAAAAGCGATCAAAAGTTCTTTGGGTATGAACTATGACAAGTCAAGCGAGGAGGAAGTCGGAGCAAATGCCATTACTCTATACGTAGGAGAAGAACAAGAAAAAGAACAACTAGAGGTGATAGAGGAGGATGATGGTGCTGATAGAACTAAAGAGGGTGGAATTGATGAAGCTATGGATAGAGAGATGAATATGGGTGATGTTTATGCTAATCCTCCACCTATAGTAGAACCTGTTAAGCCTAAGGAGCCATGGGAAGACGGTTTGGGTTTAAAACTACTTCAAGAATTTCGAAATAAGAAGGAATTGCAAGACGTGGTGGGTAAAACCGCTTATGTTAATAGTTGGGGTTTTGATATTAAGAAGTCAGAACCGGGACGTTTAGTGCTTAAATGTAATAAAGAAGGCTGTAAATGGCGTTTACGAGGTACAAGGGTTAAAGATACCGATATTTTCTCGATTAGAAGGTACACCAAAATGCACACTTGCTCTCAGGCTAGTCAGAGTAAAAGCGGGAGCAGCATAAGAAGGCACGACACACCAGAATTAGTTGCAGCTCTTTTGAGAGAGGATTATCCAGGACAAACGGAAACTCCTAGTCCTAAAGTAATCATGGAACTTGTTAAGGCAAGACTAGGTGTAAGTGTATCATACTCCACAGCATTGAGAGGAAAAAATTTAGCTATTGAGAATTTGCGTGGTAACTCGGAAGAAAGCTACAAGATGTTATATTGCTACTTGCACATGTTAGAGAAGGTGAATAGTGGTACGGTAACAAGTGTGAAATTGGATGAGAAAGGAAAATTCAAGTACCTATTCATAGCTTTGGGAGCTAGTATTGAAGGGTTTCAAGTAATGAGGAAAGTTATAATTATGGATGCTACATTTTTAAAGAATGGATATCCGGGTGTACTTGTTTTTGCATCGGCTCAAGATCCTAATCGTCACACTTATCCCATTGCATTTGGTGTTCTTGATGGTGAGATCGATGAAAGTTGGCATTGGTTTTTGGAGATGTTGAAAACCGTTGTTGGAGACTCTTCTGAAATAGTGTTTATGACTGATAGAAATCAAAGTCTCATCAAAGCAATAGGTAATGTGTATCCTCGGGCTTATCATGGGTATTGTATATTTCATTTGTGTTAAAATGTGAAATGTCATGCTTCTAACGTGAATAAAGACGTCGTCGCATGGAGATTCATAGAATGCAGTAAACATTACACTCTGGCTGAATTCAATGAAGCTTATGATTCCTTTAAGATAAGATATCCTTCCGTGGCCAGTTATGTGGAGGTGAGTACCAAGAAAGAGAAATGGGCAAGGGCTTGTTTTCCGGGAGAAAGATACAACTTAGACACAAGCAATGCTGTGGAATCGTTGAACAAAGTGTTTAAGGAGCAAAGGAGATACGCCAAACAAACATCCTTGGATCGTCTAGCTTCGACACCTTAGTGAGCTTCGGGGTGGGAGTGTCCCTTCGCTTGGTTAAGAATGCACCAATCTCTTCAAGATCTTCAGTTCCATCGACCACATCTCAAAAAATCTTCCTTCGGAAGGGTAGTTCTTCCAACGCTTCAGAGAGTGTAAGCACCTTGGTTATCTTGCTTGTTACTTCCTCGTGAATGGACGTCTTCGCATCGAGTTACGCCATAGAAACGCGCGGATAATGATTCTTCGGCTTCTAAGGAACCACATCAGCTCTAGCAACAACTTGCATACCGGCATCATTCAAAAACAGATTAAGCACACTCGGATCCGTCATCGGGATCGATCGATCTGTAGGGGGATCGATCGGTCCTGTCTCTCTGGTCAGTAAATCATCAGCGTCGAGGAGATCGATCGGTCTAGGAGTGGGATCGATCGGTCTTTCGTCATTTTTGCTCAGGATTCGTGGGTTTGCCGCAGTATGAAGCTTCGCCTTGGCTCCAGCATGAGCCGTAATTGCGGACAAGTCAGAGAAAAGCGCATCGCCTCCAATCTCAACCTTGGAATTGGCAATAGGTGAAGGGATCGGTCGATCTATAGGATGGATCGATCGGTCTGCGGTACGGATCGGGACTAGTTGCTGGATGTCTTGGATCGATCGATCGTTCTGCTGGATCGATCGGTCCTGAGCTTCTGTGAAGGCTTGTATATCTTCAATCACACTTTGAATCGCCAACTTCCCCTTTATGTCTCGTGCATTCTTGTTCTTCCCATCTGATAGCTGCTGCATCATGAGCTCAAGCTCATTCCCTTGTGGAGATGGCATATCATTGTGAGCTTGACATCCTCTTCTCTGGTCATTTCACCTAAGTGGATAGCGAGCTTCATAAAGATCCACAATTCCGTGAGCTTCCTACTTCTTAGTCTTGGTCCTTTGAGAACGGAATGGTGATCCAATGATTCGAAGGGTTTGTGGATAAGCTGTTGGAGAAGAACGGGTTGGGTGGCTCGGGTTGGCAGCTCCTCGGTCTGTCTGTACCGTCTTCTTATTCATTGGATATCTTTTGGCTCAGAACTCAAAATTGAGATCTGAGACTTGGCCTGCAAACTAGAGACTTAGATCTTTCCAATGATGTATGGCTCATCATCTAGTTCATTGTGGTTCGTTCTCAGATAGAGTTCGAAGTTGACACAGCTCAGCCTCGTACTCTTCTTCGATGGTCTTGGAAAAACAGTCATAACTTTCGAACCGTGATGCCAAATCACGTTCCGCTTTTTCCTGAGGCTCCGTATGACACTTTACTATATTTTCATCAAATTTCAGATTTATCTGTGGTCATCTGATATTCCGTTTGCTTCTTGAACCGGAACTGGTAAGCTCTGTCTCTCCTCTTCCTTTTTCCTGTTTTTTTTTTTTTTTTTTTTTTTTTTTTGGTACCTGCAAAAATAGAAAAACAAAACCCTAATTAGTAAAAATAAAAATAAAAAAAATCTTAAACTAAACCCTAATCTTAAACTCGTAGGCAAGCGTTATTGGTCCCCGGTAACGGCGCCAATTTAATCTTAGGTCAAATAATAAACCTAAATATACAAACTACCAGATCAAATACGGTAATCAGTTGTAGCACTTTAGGGTCGAATCCACAGGGACCGATAAGTTACAATACGAATCTATGGGATTAAAGTTAAGTTAAGACAAAATATAATAGGAGTTTGGTTTTCTAACAACTTAAAGAGAAAATAAACTAAGCAGATAATAATAAAAGAATATTAGGCATAGGGAAACCATCCGAGATGTGACAAAACAATTAAATCAATTAGCAGAAAATATTAAGATACGTTCTAGAACTCAATTCACAATTATAGTGGCAAGTCGCTTTCGCATCAAATGCCTACTTAGCAATACTAAATTAAAGAAGAGGCAAGTCGCTCTCGCATCAAATGCCCTCCTAACAAAGTAAAGATAGCATTAATAACAAAATTGATTTGTTCACAAGATGCCGTGGCAAGAACTTTCGTTGCCGAGCCATGGAACCTTGCTCGCCTAATGTTGGTTCCAGCAACTAAACACCACTCTCGTGCCTAGTTTAATCACTTAAGATCTTAGAACAAGTTAGCTACTCAAGCCCTAAGCATTAAGAACAACAATAGGAGAAGAACCATAAAATAAATTCCCAAACTAACAACCTAATAATCGGTCACATCCCTTCAGAGTAATCCTAGCCTAATAAGGAAAAACTACTTAAACATAAAAACTAGAAAGAAAACTATAAAATAAAACTATAAAAATATTTATAAAACTGGGGGAGAGCTACAACTCTCAAAAGAGAGAGCCACTGCTCTGAAAAGGGTGTGTTTTGATACAAGGTCGAGCCCTCCTCATATAGGAAAAGGGGAGAGCAACAAAAGGAAACAAAAGAAATGGAAAGTATTGGAGAGGAGGCAAAAGAGGCGGTGGACCGGTCGATCCTGGGCCTGGAATGGTCGGTCCATGGGCCGGATCGATCGATCCCATTCTCTGCCATGTCAGCTTCGTCGGCAGGTTGACATGTCTTCAGTAAATCGACCATAACTCTTGATCGCACCGTTGGATTTCCTTCAAACCACATGGAGATGAAAGCTAACTCCCTTAGCTGTCTTGTGTCAAAAGCTTAGCAAGATCCATCGGTAATAAGGTCTTCGTCTGAGGCCATACTTCTGACGGCTCTGCTGGACTCTGCATCTTTCAATGTATATTTGCCTCCAAAATGATTCAAAACTCTTTCTTTTGCAATAAACGCTCTTTAGACCTGTAATACACTAAGTGAAGCATATAGTCCTAATATATATCTAATATAAGTTAGTTGACTCAATATACAAACTTAAATCCTATATAGAAAACGGTAATTTTGGGACTCATCAGTTGGAAGTCTGGTGGCGACTTCTGGCGGTTACGGGAGGAACCACGATGGTCCGAGAAGGACTTGGATGGTTGTAGGGGTGTGGGTTCGTGTTCAAAGGGACACGATGGGTCGTGTTCGAAGAGACGCAATGGTTCGTGTTCAAAGGGACACGATGGGTCGTGTTCGAAGAGACACGATAGTTCGTGTTCAAAGGGACACGATAGTTCGTGTTCAAAGGGACACGATGGGTCGTGTTCGAAGAGGCACGATTGTTCAGGTCCGAAGGGACACGATGGTTCGGGTCCAAAGGGACACGATGGTTCGGGTCCGAAGGGACACGATTGTTCGGGTCCAAAGGGGAACGATGGTTCAGGTCCGAAGGGACCCGATGGTTCGGGTGCGAAGAGTCTGATGAGTCTTATTTTTATCGTTTTTAGTCTATGTTTTAGGATTGTATTTTGAGTCAACTAACCTATATTAGATAGATTTTAGGACTATTTGCTTTACCTAGTGATTTACAGGTCTAAAGAGAGAATATTGGAAAGGAAAGGATTTTGGATCAAATAAGAGTGCAAACGGGCCAAGCATGAAGAAGTCGACCAATCATGAAGAAATGAAGGAGGATCGACCGATCCAACCAGAGGATCGATCGATCCCTGAAGATTTGCGGCCCACGATTGAAGAGGCGGCAGAACCGACCAACTATGCCCATGGACCGTCCGATCCAATCAAGAGCTTTGGTCCAAGAAGAAGAAAGACGGTGGGATCGACCGATCCACCCCGAGGATCGATCGATCCCCGCTTTCCGACTCTCCAAGGATTTCCATTTTTCTTCTGTCCATTTTCTCTTCTCTTTTCCTTTTGCGGCCTCTCTCCCTTTACTATATAAAGAGGGGCTCGCCTCTTGTAATCATATACAATTCATTACACAGCTTTTAGAGTTTGTAAGAGATTCACATCTCAATACACTCTTAGTTTTATTTTCTAGCTTTAATAAAGATGTCTCTTTATAGTTTCATCTTTGTTCTAGTTTTCATGCCTGAGTAGTTTCCGTATTAGGCTAGGGTTATTCTGAAGGGATGTGACCGATTATTAGGTTGTTAGTTTGGGAATTTATTTTATGGTTCTTCTTCTATGTTGTTCTTAATGCTTAGGGCTTGAGTAGCTAACTTGTTCTAAGATCTTAGGTGATTAATCTAGGCACGAGAGTGTTGTTTAGTTGCTGGAATCAACATTAGTCGAACAAGGTGATTCCATGGCCAACGAAAGTTCTAGCCATGACACCTTGTGAACATATCAATCTTGTTGTTAATGCTAGTTTTACTTTGTTAAGATCACGCGGGAGCGGTTCTCTAATTTAGTATTGCTAAGTAGGTATTTGCGCGAAAGCGACTTACCATTATAATTGTGAATTGAGTTCTAGAACATATCTTAATATTTCCTGTTAATTGATTTAATTGTTTTGTCACATCCCGGATGGTTTCCCTATGCCTAATATTCTTTTATTATTTATTTGCTTATTTAATTTCTCGTTAGGTTGTTAGAAAAATAAATATCTAATTATATTTTGTTTTACCTTAATTTAATCTATAAACTTTAAAGTGTATATCTGGTCTCTGTGGATTCGACCCTAAAGTACTACTATGATTACCGTTTTTGATCCGGTATAGTGTATGATAGGTTTATAATTTGTTCGAAGATCAAATTGGCACCGTTGCCGGGGAACAATAGATGCCTTTAGAGTTTTAGAATTGAATTTAGTCTAAGATTTTATTTTTCGTACTATACTAATTATTTTTATTTTTAACTCTTTCTTTCAGGTGCATGCAATTGAGGAGCCACAAGGCTACTGATTTGGTTGCACTCTCTAACGAAGAGCTAGGTCGTTTGGAACGAAAAAGGAGGACCGATTCCGAATCAGCTGAAATGAATCCCCAAGACGTGCTACCAGCAGGAACTAACCAAGGAGGCAACAACCCACCACCACCTGTCTTGCCTGCCGCCGAAGGAGGGAACAACCTGCCCGTTTTCCAGGTTCTGCCTCAAGGACCGATCGATCCTGCTGCCAGACCGGTCGATCCTCTTGCTGCTGCACAACCTGCTCGTACCCTTGGCGAGCAGGATACACCGGATCGTTTCTACGGGAACCGGTTTGCGCTTCGTCCTCCGAATCCTACACGTCAGGACTATGAGATCAAGTACAGCTTGATCAACCTCGTCCAAAACCGATGCTTTAACGGCTTGCCTACGGAGAACCCGATGCACCACATCGAGGCATTTGAGGCGTTGTGCAACACCATCAAAGCTAATGGAGTCCCTTACGACTATATGAGGCTCACCTTGTTCAAATTCTCACTTGCGGACAAGGCTTTGAGATGGCTCAAGATGTTGGAGCCCGGTTCCATAACCACCTGGGAGATGTGTCGTGCAAAGTTTCTTAATCACTTCTACACGAAGTCGCGATCAGCACGTATGAGGAACCAAATTGCTGCCTTCAAGCAAAAGGCTACTGAGACCTTTAATGAAGCTTGGGAACGATTCAAGGAGTACGTGAAGGACTGCCCCCATCACGGCTTTACGCAAGAGAGCCTCATGACCACCTTCTATGGCGGAATTGATACGCAATATCAGATGGCCATTGACACTGTAAGCAAGGGAGATTTCTCAACCAACACAGTGGTGCAAGCGACGGCACTTATCGAGAACTTGGCAAGGAGTAATGGCGACCATGCTCCTGAGTATGACCGTTCGGTAAAGGTGAAGGCTGTGGAGACTGATGCGCTTAAGGATCTCACGCAGAAGGTGAACCTTCTTCTTGCGCGTGAACAACAACCCATCAAGGCATGTGAGTTGTAAGAAGACGAAGACTTGGAGGAGCTTAATTACGTTGGAGGTTACCGTGGTTTCAATCCCAATTACCGGAACCACCCTAACCTCTCTTATCGAAGAAACAATGTGGGGAATCCACAGGATATGGTGTACCCTCCACGCCAACAAGGAAGCTTCAACAAACCATCGAGATTCGCTACCTACCCGCCTAAGCCAGCTGCCCCTCAGGAGAACAAGCTGGAGACGATGATGCACTCTCTGATCGAGAGCCATAAGAAGAGTGCATCTGAAATTAATGCTAAGATTGACGGGATGTATGGTGACCTTTATGGGAAGTTCACCACTTTGGCAACAAGAGTTGACTCGTTGGATAAAAGGGTTTCATCTATGGCTTCCAGCTCGAAGGGAAGAGAAGCTTGTAACGCTGTCGTGGCTCATTCTGGAGTCAATACAAGCCTTAAGTCTGGTGTGTTTGGAGAAATTTCGAGTTTTGATTACCCAGGATCGACCGATCCACTCCCCAGATCGACTGATCCTCCTGCTGGTTTCACTCTGTTGACCCGAGAAGTCAGATCGACCTATCCTACCCTAGATCGATCGATCCGCTCTGCTGTTCCAGGCGTTTCTGACTCATTTTCGAATGAGAATGGTGCACACTTCGTTGCTAAGGCTGATATACTCCCCTACAAGCCTCAGAGTCCTTATTCATTGATGCCTAAGGCCGAGGTCGACGGAAAGAAGTATAAGAGGTTCAAGGACATCATTGGCGAGTTGATAAAGGAAGTTACACTTTCCGAAGCTTTGGGAGAACTACCGTTCTTGAAGAAGATCTGCAGGGATGTCATCAATGGTACTGAAGATGCTGCAGAAGTTGATGCTTACTTGGCAAAACGGAAGGAGGCTAGAGCTCCAAAGCTTGTTAAAGTCGAGAAACTCGAAGATCCAGGAAAGTTTGTTGTGCCGTGTTCCATTGATGGAGAGGTCTTTGCCAATTCCCTGTGTTACTACGGATCAAGCGTGAATGTCATGTCAATGGCGACTGTTAGAAGGCTTGATCTCCAAGGGATGGAGACTTCTCAATGCTCATTAAAGTTCGCGAATGCTTCCACGACGACTCTTCAAGGCTTTATTGGTGATGTGGAGGTGCGTATTAGCAACCACCTAGTACCCACCGAATTCCATGTGGTAGAGATGAGTGGAGGTTCGGAAACCCTTTTGATCTTGGGACGTGCTTTCTTGACCACGGTTGGAGCCATGTTTGACCTTGAATTTCCCAAGATGACTTTCACCAAGATTGACAAGAATGTAGCCTACACTACAGGAATATCGGATATTAATAGCATCGGAAAAACGCTATCTAAAGATATAATAGCGTTTTTACAAACGCCGTATATGTGCCTGCTATAATAGGTCAGTGACTTTAGATAGCGGTTTTCTGTACTGCTATAATATGTTTATATAACATAGCGTTTTCTTGTCTGCTATTATAAAATTATATAATAGCGTTTTTTGTATGTTATTAATAACTTAAAGCATTTAAAAAATTTGATATTTGTTATTTTTTTAATATTATATATAATATTGTAATTATAAAAATATTTATAATTATGCTTTGACAAAAAAGACGTTAAATTAAACTTAAAATTAAAAGTGGATTTAAATATCATACAAAGAGTAGTACACCATGACTGATACAACACCTAATGTTTAAATTAAGCATACAAAAGGTTAAAAAAAAGTCGACCTTCAATTCGTTGCCAAGCTCGTCCATAAAGCCTCAAGGCTTCGAGAAACCTCTCATGCTCATCCTCTGTCCTTAATGTACTCTGCTTCTTCAGATCTGCAGATGTGAATTAGTTATTGCACAGAAAGCAAGCCTAAGTATACACAATATAACTCAACTCTACAAAAATAATCGGCTTTTCTAATTATGCCACAGAGCACAAGCTATTCATGCACTGAAACTAACATCTGTCCAATATTATGAACATGTAAAGACTGAGTTGTGTGAAGATGTCAATGTTTTAGCTAATTCTATTTCCACATGTAACCACATCTAGAGATAGACTCACCTGTCAGGCACAGGAGAGTCGGAGACGGGTTTAGTTTGAGGTTCATGGCAACTACTTCTTCAAAAGATCTGCTTGACGTCTTCTCTAGAAGTTCATCTCCCGAGTTAATCATTTGTGGACGCAAGGATGGATCCTGACAAAAAAAAAACTGAGAGAGTTTTAGATACACATACTACTAGTTAATAATGAAGTATAACAAAATTAAAAACAAGTACCTCTCAAATGGATACATCCATCTGAAACAAAGCTCACTAGCAAAGAGAGACAGCATACCAAAGCAAAGAGAGACAGCATAACTACTCCAAAGGCTTGCTACAGAGCTAACAGTAATTGGGACACTTGGACTGGTAGAAACGAGCCATGATTTAAAGCAGCTAAAGAAGACTAGTTCTCCAACTCCAAGTTGTAATGGTTTCAGTTTTTTCCATTTTGCTTCATTGTACTTGCTTCATCTTTATCTGTCTCTGAAATCCGATTCTTCTCCTTCAAAACCTGAAGCAAAGCAGCGAAGACATTGTAGTCCCCTTCAACGCCAAACCATTTGACATTTGGAACACCAGCTACCAAAGTTAAGGCAAAAGAAAGGTCATAAGAAACACAAAGGAGAGACAAAGAATCGCAAACTCATTAACAGAGATAAAAATTTCAGAAGATAAGAATCATTACTTCCCCCTTGCATAATCATGTATAATTTTGATTCGTAGAGCATCTGTGGATGTTTTGTCTTCACATTTTCCTGGAAAATAAAAAACAGAGATATTCAATCTCAGCTTTCAACGTACTGAACATGAGCAAACAAAAACATGTGGTGACCCTGGACAGACGAAATGGATCAGAGTATTAAAAATGCCAAATTACATTGAACCTTGGTCAAACTTAAAGGAACTCAATTCATGTTTTAAGCCTTAACCATATCCAAATTCAACTCACAAGCTTGATTGCCAGTTGCCACTTCTTCATTCGTTTGGATATTAGTACCTGAAAAATCACAGATTAAAAACAACAATGTTAAGATTGTTGTGGAACAAGATTGTTGTGTTCTTATGATCTAAAGAGTCCCAGAATCTCTAATAAAGAAATACAAAGCAGCTTAAACGATTTATTTAAAGTTAGTAGATAAAGTCTCAAAGCGAGAACAACAATACGATATACCTGATATAGTTTGTTTTCGTTTGCTTGAATCGAACTACAAAAGAAAAGCAAAAATAGAAATCGATAAAACTCAAATCAATAAATCCATTTCACTACAAATCAAAACAAAAATAAGAAATCGATTTCATATGTACCTTTCACGGAATCATTTAAAAGAAACAGCTCAAATGAAATCTTCCTGCAAATAAAAAGAGTAATCAATCTTCCTGAAACAGCACAAACCAAAAAATCAAGGAATAAGAACGATTTGTGTTAAAAAATCAAGAGTTTCACCTTCAATTCAGTACGGATTCGACCAAAGACAAGGAAGAAGAGCTCGATTGGGTTGCAAACAATGAAGAGGAGCGAGCAAAAACAAGGAAGAGGAGCTCGATTATGCAGCCGAGGAAGATGAGCGAGCAAAGAGATGTCAGATTAGGGTTCTTTCTGAGATTTGTGTCGGAGATAGAGAGGAAAGATGGGAGAGGAAGATGCGAAATTTTTGTGGAAGCCGGTTTCGATTTGTGTCTGTGTCGTGAGAAAACCCTAAAAATTGAGGTAAGGGGAAAAAGAAAATTAAAACCCAAAAAAGTTTCTAAGTGTATCGAATAAAGAAGAGGCAAAAGGAAAAAAATCTCCAAAAAATTCTAATTGTAGCTAGCGGGAATGGGAAAAATTTCTAAGTGACCGGGAAAAGGAAAACTATTTTAGTGCCTACACTTTCCATAGCGTTTTATATCTTTAAAAAATTGGGCAACTCTATGATAGCGTTTCAACACGGTAGAACGTTATGTAAAGTTCAGAGGTACAAAAAAGATAGCATAATATTCACAAACGCTATTGTATAGTGCTATAAATAATCAATATTCCTGTAGTGCTACCACCCGGTGCTCGAAGCCAATCGTTTGGGATCCAACTTTGCCGATGTGTTCGTAGTTATGAAGAGGACGCCTCGTATCTGCGTGAATCGCCAATGGCCTTTCCCTCCGCATACTGCCGGAGTTGTCAAAAGGAATTGCAATTGCAACCCTCCATGCTTTGATCCCACCGAAAACCAAGAAGGAATGAGAGATGAGATTCATCCACATGATCTCAACATGTTCGAGATGCGAGTGAGGATGGTGCCGGACGATTATAGTTTCGAAAAAGCTTGGTTCAATTATCCCGGTTTGCAAAAGTGCTTTTGGAGGAGTAGGGAACCTCTCTATGCCATCGAAGCACACTTCTATAGATCACGTGAGAGAAACAAGGAGAGGAGATGTCTCCTCAAGATGGAAGATCCCGGCTGCTTTGTAATTCCATGTGCTATTAATGGAGTCTCGGTGTACAATTGTCTATGCGACTCGGGAGCCGGGACAAGTGTGATTCCTACCGCTATAGCTTCTCGATATGGAATCACCAATTGCTTCCCATCCACTACGAATCTCTACATGGCCGACGAGTCCGTGGTGGTACCACGATGAGATGGTGCGAATAGGCAATGTGGATGTCCCCACGGACTTCAAAGTTGTAGATGTGCCCGGGAAGCGTCAACAAGTCATCTTCGGGAGAGCTTTCTTGAACACAGTTGGAGCTATCATAGATGCTCCAAATCGCCGAGTGTGCTTCACCAATATCGACAAGGGGGTCTTCTATCATGTCACGCCAAGAGGAAACGCGGTTAGACCCATCCGTATCGAAGAGGAAGGTCGCAGTGTGAGCATCTCAGGAGGACGAGTTGGAGGTCCAAGGACTCGTTCACAAGCCTAGAAGACAGAGAGTCAAGCTATAGACTTAAAACAAGCGCTTCCGGTAGGCAGCCCGATGTTTTTGAACTAACTATTATGTTTTTGAGTTTTGGTTTTTGTTTCTTTTGATTTTTAAGTTAAGACTATTTATAAGTTGAGGATTTTAATCAGTGGGTCAATGTGAATTCCTAAGTGTTTTAGGAATAGGTTTTAATCGCATTAAGATGCAAGATTTTGGTGATCAGACACTTAGGGTCGATCGATCTCGCCTGTAAAATGAACCGAGAGACAGAAGCCTCGGGATCGACCGATCTGCACCAGGGATCGATCGATCCCGACTCAGGTATTTCGAAAAAAAAATTAGGTTTTCCGGTTTAAATCGGTTTGCAACTCGATTTAAACCGGATTAAACCGGTTTTAGGGTTTAAAGTCGATGGAGGATCGAGCTCTCTCTCCTCCATAGCTCTCTCTCTCTAGAAACTTCAATCTTCTCTATCTCTCTCGATTCTCCATCATTTTTATTGATTCTTGGTGCTAAATCACACTATTTTTCGAGCCCTAACTGATCCCCCTATACCCAATTCGAATTTTGCTTGGAGATTTCGGGTTTTTACACTTTTTGGTGTTAGAGATTTATAATCTCTTTGAATTAAGTTGAAATAGGTTGTTGGGAATGCTATAGGGTTGTTAGTTTCTCTGTTTTGCAATGCATTTGATTTGGTTATGAGAAACTTGGAAATTTTGTGTGTTAAGCCTTAGAATTTCAATTTTAGAAGTTTTCGAAATGCAATTTGATGGATTGAGAAAGACGATTGAGTTCGAGAGAGAACTAATTGCTGATTGCATGTGTTTAATGCCATTACATATTTTGAATTTTCTGTTTTGCATTTCGCGAGTGCGATAGAGATTTCGGTTCTATGTTTAATTGGATGTTGTTGCTTGCGTCGCACTGCTTGTCTAGTATCATTTGATAAGCTTACAAGGTCATTTTTGATTTTTGTTAAGTTTTGAAATCTATACTTACTTGGTTTTGAGTGTTTCTGTTTTCAGAAAATGGCTCCTAGACAACGACGCAGCGGCAAAGAACCAGCTACCGAGGAAAGAGAGTGGAGTAGCAAAGACAACAAGAACACCATCGCGCTCCGTGCTTGCAAGTTTGAGCCCACACGGTTTTTAGATACCGATGTCCTAGAGGCGATGGGAATTCTTGACGATGTCCAAGCATTCCTGCGCAATGCCGCCGCTGAGTTCCTAGCCACGGTGGAGCTTCACTACCCGACGGATCCATTTGATACTACCGATGGATTTATCTCTTTCTTCCTCGCGAAGAGACCATTTACCATCACGCTTAGCCAGCTCTGCGATCTCTATGGATTTCCTATGAGAGAGAAGACCAAATTTGATGGAGTCACAGATGCTTCTGATTTCTGGCAGACCTTTGGGTCTAGTGACTATGTTTCGCGAGGTGCCAAGCAGGCACTGATCCGCAATCTGGTGCTCCGCCTTGCCGTTCGATTCATGAGTAGTACCATCTTCGCCCGCGCGGAGATGAGTACTCTGAAGCTACCAGAGCTTGCCATGTGCTTCTATGGGCTCCAGCCATTCATCACCGACCCTGCCTAGGCAAACTACAACAAGACGCATCGCGTCAACTTCACCGCTCTGCTTTGCCAGGAGTTCATCCAGGTGCCCAACAACGCACTTCGATCCTCGAAGAAGGTCATCACCATTGGTAGTATGGTGACTCCCATTATGGCTTTCTGTGGCTTTAGTATCATGCACCCTTTACCGGAAAACAAGGCGCGCTTTATTTATCGGGAGTACCTCTACGCCAGCAAGATCCTCATCCGCCACTCACTAGTCTACCGTTTACAGGGTTCTGACGGGATCTACAGGTACATTCGCCTACCCCGCATTGATTTGACATCTCTCGCTATTCCAAGAAACATTGGTTTCAACCCGCCTGCTGGGGTGCTTTGCGAGAGACCTATCCCGCCGAAGACTAGTGGTGTACGGAGAGCAGCACACACTAGACGCAATGATGAGGCTGGCCCTTCTGAGCCTTCTGCATCTCAACCACCTCCATTCCAGCCATTCTCCGGCCAGGTGCCTCCATTTGAGCTTGAGTTGAGCGCTTATACCGCTACAGATCCACCGGAGTCGACTACGGAGTTTGAGAGATTGGTCTGTGACACGACCAAGAAGAACAACACCCTGCTGACAACGATTGCTTCTTGGCTATGCTGCGTCGCACCACCTCCACCACCTCCTCCTCCACGTGTGCCTACACCGCCACCATCATCCGCCCCGGAGCACGGGACTGGCCCCTCCATACCAACTTTCCGAGTTGTTGATGACGAGGATGATTCTCCTATTTGGTTATCGTCACCTAGCCATAAGACTTCCGAGACTAGCGTGCAGGACGATTTCCGCATTCGCAACAGGAGAGGAGCTGGCGTATTTGACTCTCCACCGTCTCCATAGACTCTGATTCACTGGTTATATCCTCTGTACTATATATTTTTAATATCCTTTTGAACTTATGTATTTCTGTATTTGGATTTGTATCTCTAACGGTAGGACCGACCGATCCCCTATTAGGATCGATCGATCCGCTTTATGTTTTCTGACTTTTGTTTTCTTATGATTTGCATTTCCTTTCTTTGATTTTTCTTCCATACCGGGACGGTGTGAAGTAAGTCTGGGGGGATATGTGACCATTATGCTAACATTTTCCTGTTTATTTGAGTCGTTTTATTGAGTCAAAATAGTTGGAACTTGGAACTTCTATAGCCGAACAACTCACTTGAAGTCCCTATCTCTTGGAAATCCGATTGACCCGGCGTTGCCTCCACCCATGACAAGACGTTAATTTAGACTTAATCTTCTCAACTTGGGGCTTGGTATACATCGAACGCGACCTCTGACTCAAGGCTTTTCGAGACACGCATAACTTCGAAAAGAAGTATGGATTCCCCTCTCTTCTCCTGAAAAAAGAAAAAAGAAGAAAAAGAGAAAACGAAAAGAAAAGGGATGTGGTAAACAAAGAAGTGGGCCGACGGATGTGTGGTTACCCCCTTGCATACTTCGGACTCATGAAAACCAACCCCGAGCTAAAGAGAAAAGGAGATCGATAGAAAAAATAAAATGATACCCTAGAAAAGTAGGGAGAAATCGATCTCAAAAGAGTAAAAGGGAAGAGGAGGAAAGGAACCATAAGAAGAATGTCTTGGAAGCTAGAGGAAGGTAAGCGTCTACGCGATCTTTGATCGATACTCCCTCGTTGAGACCGCACGCTTGTAAAGAAATGAATGTAGGGAGTCAACAAAGGAGATTTTGGAGCTTCCTTGAGATCTCGGGACATCAGTTCGGAGAGTTGTTAAGCCAATGGTTAGTACATGTTGTAAGCTCGATCCTTGGAGTGATGGATTCGCGGAAGATGTACGGAGATTCTCGAGAAGTTGTAAGTTCTTGTTTTCAAACATTTCCCTTTAAGATTTCAGATTGTTCTTGCTTGAGGACAAGCAAATATTGAAGTCTGGGGAATTGATGAGTCTTATTTTTATCGTTTTTAGTCTATGTTTTAGGATTGTATTTTGAGTCAACTAACCTATATTAGATAGATATTAGGACTATTTGCTTTACTTAGTGATTTACAGGTCTAAAGAGAGAATATTGGAAAAGAAAGGATTTTGGATAAAATAAGAGTGCAAACGGGCCAAGCATGAAGAAGTCGACCAATCGTGAAGAAATGAAGGAGGATCGACCGATCCAACCAGAGGATCGATCGATCCCTGAAGATTTGCGGCCCAGGATTGAAGAGGCGGCAGAACCGACCAACCAGGCCCATGGACCGTCCGATCCAATCAAGAGCTTTGGCCCAAGAAGAAGAAAGACGGTGGGATCGACCGATCCACCCCGAGGATCGATCGATCCCCGCTTGCCGACTCTCCAAGGATTTCCATTTTTCTTCTTTCCATTTTCTCTTCTCTTTTCCTTTTGCGGCCTCTCTCCCTTTACTATATAAAGAGGGGCTCGCCTCTTGTAATCATATACAATTCATTACACAGCTTTTAGAGTTTGTAAGAGATTCACATCTCAATACACTCTTAGTTTTATTTTCTAGCTTTAATAAAGATGTCTCTTTATAGTTTCATCTTTGTTCTAGTTTTCATGCTTGAGTAGTTTTCTTATTAGGCTAGGGTTATTCTGAAGGGATGTGATCGATTATTAGGTTGTTAGTTTGGGAATTTATTTTATGATTTTTCTTCTATGTTGTTCTTAATGCTTAGGGCTTGAGTAGCTAACTTGTTCTAAGATCTTAGGTGATTAATCTAGGCACATGAGTGTTATTTAGTTGCTTGAATCAACATTAGTCGAACAAGGTGATTCCATGGCCAACGAAAGTTCTAGCCATGGTACCTTGTGAACATATCAATCTTGTTGTTAATGCTAGTTTTACTTTGTTAAGATCACGCGGGAGCGGTTCTCTAATTTAGTATTGCTAAGTAGGTATTTGCGCGAAAGCGACTTACCACTATAATTGTGAATTGAGTTCTAGAACGTATCTTAATATTTCCTGTTAATTGATTTAATTGTTTTGTCACATCCCGGATGGTTTTCCTATGCCTAATATTCTTATATTATTTATTTGCTTATTTAATTTCTCGTTAGGTTTTTAGAAAAATAAATCTCTAATTATATTTTTTCTTAACTTAATTTAATCTATAAACTTTAAAGTGTATCTTTGGTCTCTATGGATTCGACCCTAAAGTACTACTATGATTACCGTTTTTGATCCGGTATAGTGTATGATTGGTTTATTATTTGTTCGAAGATCAGAGTCCACCATGGACCAAATGGGTATAAACGGTTAGTAAACCGTAAGAGGCCGTTTTGGCAACGAGCCAAATCAGAACATGAATGGACAGATAAATCAAGGTATGATCAGCCATCATGAACCTGAAGGGACAAATGTGGAGGGCGGATAGACCAGTAAGCTGAGAGCTTGACCGGAGACCGTAAATCCAAGGGGCAATAAGTCCCCCATCTCTATCGTGTACTTGGTCAATGGGGATGGTTGGTTGTATGGCTAAGTAACGAAGATATGGGTCAAGGGACATACAATTGTTCGAATCAAGGATAACGAATCAAAATGTTGGCTAAGGTACGTAAACGAATCTATCTTCTAACTTAAGTTAATCGTTAGGGAATTGACCGTTGGATTTAGAATAAAAGGATTATGCAATCGGTAGACCTAGAATGGTTAGCGAACATATTGTATGATTTGACTAAGTAAATGATTGATCTAAAGTCTGAGGGACAAATATGATTAATTCGGTATAAATGCTTGGTTGGAACAAACTAAGAATATAAAGACTTTTGCTGTATAAATAGAATATGATCATAAAACTAAGCCTCGTAAAGGCCTTTTCCATGTTCATTAATAAAAATGAGGGTTGTACGGCCGGGAAGCGGCATGAACTGGAACACATGGTCTGCGGACGCCGAGACGTCCGGGACAGGGTGCTTCAAGTTGGTATCAGAGCATGCTTGATCCTTGGAGGGATAAGTGCTCGGGAAACTTTTCATGATAATGAGTATATGAAAAGATGATATAAATTATCGATGATCCCATTATTAGAAGGTTTTTTAGAAGGGTAGATAAATTATCGATGATCCCATTATTTCACCCTAAAGTTTAAAAAGAAGAAAGAAAGAAAAAAAAAGAGTAAGCATAAGTGTGTAAAAGGATAAGTCTGGGGGAGAGTAAGGTTATTCTGCGTTGGATATGTTGAGTTTTTCATGGTAAAGTACAGTGAATGAGTCTAGAAGGTTCTTGTGCATTGATTACATTGATTGAGATCTAGGCGATGAAGGCTTTCTTGATGAATGTGTGGAGAATCTTGGGCGTTTCTTGGTTTCATTGTGATTTCTACGGAGAAGTACATGGTGGTTCGTTTTAGACTTGTCTGTTAGGCATATGGATTTGGTTCGAATGATCATGGCAAGGCATTAAAGGCAAAGGTGAGTTTTCGCGTTTTCAAACCTGTTTCCACAGGTTTTTGGAGAGAAGAATCAGAACTCCCTGCAGAGAGAAGATTATGAACTCCTTTACTTCTTCCTTTAATTCTTTTATGATATCTATTCTATTCATGATGTTTGCTTCATTCACCATGTCTGAGTAGACTTACTGTTAGATTTAGGGTTTCTCATAAGGGTTTGATGGATTGATTGAATGGAATTGATTAGTTAAGGATTATCTATCTTGTTTGTTCTTCACCTGTGATTGTTCTTAATGCTTATTCTAGCCTAGCTAACTGGAATTAGATCTTAGGTTATTAGTTACCACGACAGTGTGATTGATTTCCAGAACCTATCTAGGGTGAGCAACACTCCTGATTCTCAACGAAAGTTGGTTTTAGGGTATTGTGAACATATTGAACCTGAACTTTAATGCTGATTTAGATTCTAAGATTTCATAACGACAATTGAATTTCTGTTTCTAGGTTTGTGAGTATTCACGGCGACAGTTGGTTTACTTACTTTTATGTTTGAGTTCTAGAACATTGATTAATTTATCCTGACTAATCATTCTATTTATCATTCATGATTTCCTGAGAATTCCCTGGATCTAACGTTTGCTTCCTATTGCTTACACAACTTGATTTAATATTCTGCACTTGCTTTCTTTTACTTTACAATCTTTCTGGTTTATTAGCTTAATTCTATACTGATAATCTATTGTGTGAATTGGAGTCTCTGTGGATTCGATCCCTAAGTTCTACAACTGACCTCTTAATTTGAGAGCGTAGCTCTAGGGTTAATTTGAGCATATCAGACTACTCACTCATAGTCATGAAAACACAAAGCAATGAGTTTGTTCTTTGTGAAATCATGTTTAGAGAAGATAGTCAAGATGATTAAAAAGAAAAATAGATTAGGAAACTTCAAATGCAAAGAATCATACAAATATCTAAACAAAAACCATAAGAGTTGCAAAAGAGGGCTCTCAAAATTAAGACATAAAACAAAGCATAAAACAAGACATAAGTTCTAAAGAAAATAAGTTAAGTTGTATTTATAGGGGAATGATGGGAATGGTCGGTCTCCAACGGGCGTCGTCTGGCTGATTGGAATGGCCGATGGTGAGCTCCGGTCTTCTCCTGGCCGATGGAACTCACCGGTTGAAGCCTTCGGTCACCTCCTGACCGCTGCACTTGGCCGTTGTACTCTCGAGTCACTCCTCTTCCACTCTTTGCTCATTTCCGTGCCAGGATGACATACGTCCACTAAAACCGCCATAACTCTTGCATCGCAGCTCTGATTTGCTTTAAATCACATCTATTGGAAAGCTAATTCAATTTCCTTGAACCTCTATGAAGATCTGAGAAGCTAAATCTCAATAAAATATCTTCATCCGAGTCGATCTTTGAGACGCTTTTGATTGGTTCTGAACATTCTTTTCTCTTCTTTCCATTTAAATGTGTCTTGTCCTTATATTAACCTGAAATGGATCAAAAGGCACAAAAAAAACACAAAACAAACACAAAAAGACACTCTAAGACTTCTAAAATGCAAATAGACTCACTTGGACACTAAATGCATCAAAACACTATGAAAATACCAATGATTCATGATAAAAAGGGTAATAAAAACCTTGATAAAGCAGTAAATATGAAATTTATCAACTCCCCCAGACTTGCCTTTTGCTTGTCCTCAAGCAAACAATCAAAAGAAAGGCAAAGAGAAAAGGTTTGAAGGTTGGAACTCATAACCGCTAAATATCAAGCAAAGGATTCAAACCAAAATCCTCAAAGATAGTTCAAAGGTGCTTAGATTAATCATCGTACTCTCAAATATTTCTTCATACTTAAGCACAACGCATAATTCTATTTCAATCTCTAACTATTAGTAAAGACTCACAATCAAAATAAAGCATCTCTTTCACATTCATTCAAGTGTTTGGTGTAGTCTCGCAAATGGCAAATGAATCATTCTCAATCGGTTTGGGTGAAGGCTTTTGAGGTGGTTTCAACAATTTTTAAAGATTTAGTGGCTTACTCTCAAGAAAAGGAATTTTAGATAATAGTGAAATCCATCTAAGACCGAGAACAATTTACGCATACAAAGTTTAACTCTTGTTGTTCTACCTTCCCTTGATGTTAATCTCCTATTTCTACCTTTTCTTGACCTCATTCCTTTTCCTAATCAAACCCCAAAACTTTAAGATAATAAGATCTTTTCCACTCTCAAAATTCTTGATCATTTGTCTTTTGTTTTGTAGTCTCCTATGGATACTTTTTTTTCTTTAAACACTTCGCTCTTTTTGATTTTCTTTCTTCGATTTTCTTTAATCCCAATAACTATTACTTTGTTAAACCCTTTTTTTTCTTTTTGATTGGGAACTAATCGCATTCATTATCTTCTTCTTAGAGACTTAGAGCTTTAATTCTTTTTCTTTTTAAATGATTCCCTAGAGACTCTCTCCTTTTCCTATGATCAAGCCTTCTCTTTCCTTCCTTCCTTTCCCCAAAATCAAACATCAAATAAGCAAACTAACCGCCTAATTCTTTCATTCTCTATCTATGGCTAATCTCAAACAAGCGAGGTTCCAAAACCTAACCTATAACAAGAGCTAAGAACCTTGCCGTTCTCAATTCTCTCAAGATTTCACCATCTATAACATTGTCAAGCAAGAGGCCTCACTCACAAATCAATCAAGGGTTTGAAAGAAGAGGTTGTGGTTAAAGGTAGGGAAGATTAATTTCGGGTTAGTCAAAATATTGGCAAAAGGAAAATATAACCCAAAATTAGAGGACCATGAGAATGCATTCAAGTTCCATAAACGAGATGATTAGTTTCCAATTAAGTCCAAATTCATAGAGATGCTTCAAGATTCTTGCAAAGTTTCACACAAGTAGAGATTGCTTTCGAGAAATGCAAAGGTATAAGCACGAATTTTCATTTACTTCTAAGACAATTAAGCAACAATGAACTATGACCGAGGGCTTTAATTTTAATCCTAAGGTTGAATATCTACAAGGAATTTAAATCATCATCTTCAATGCATATGTAAATGCATACTAGATGCTACTAAACTAAACTCAATCCTAAAAAGAAAAATGAATATGCAAAGCTATATGATTTTTTTAAATTTTTTTTTTTGAGTTTTCTCAAAACACGACTATTCACAATGCAATGACTCAAGAAAATTAAAACAAAACAAAACAAAACAAAACACCAAGTTAGATAGCACACTTCTCCCCCAAACTTAAATCACACCGTCTCGGTGTGAGAATAAAATCAAGAAAGAGGATAGAACTCACAAAATGAAACAAAAGTAAACCAAAAATGGTATATACAATGAATAGATAAGACCATACCTTGACCCTAGTCATGAATATTAAGGAATTGGAGAGAAGGAGTCATAATACTCCTTGGTGAACCAGTTGAAGTGGTGGAAAGAGCTTTGAAGGAGTGATCCAAGCGTGTTCTACCATGAAGATTGATGGTGAGGACCTGTGAGAGGAGGTCTAGAAGGGTTTCTTGGTCACTTTGAAACCTGGGATGGAGAATGGCTTTAACACATGCAAAAGGTTTAGAAGTACCTTTGCATTTCACCTTGTACTGAATTGCTCCATCAGTGAGGTGTAAGGGATGCAAACTCATAGTTTTAGAAGATGGAAAAAGGGTGGGAGGGAGGGAGTTATGTGGCTTCTTCTTTTCATCCTTGGTGCCTTTACCTTTCTTTTGTCCCTTTCTAGTGTCATTCTCATTCTCTATAATAGTGGAGAAAAGAGAATCCAAGAAAACTCCATCTAGTGCTAAAACTTCTTCAACATTACCATAACCCAAAACATTCTCATCTTGAAACTTTTTCTTCTTCTTACAAGCTCTTGGGGGCGAAGCTAAATTCTTGTTCTTTTTCTCATTGTAGCCCTTCTAGACTCTATCCAAATTCTCCAATTTATGCTCTTGAGTCCTTACTATCTCATACGAAGTAGAGAAGAGAGAATTTAAAAATTCTCCATCCAAAACATAGGTCTTTTCATCATTACCATTACCAAGATCAATATGCGTTGTTTCCTTCTTTTTCTCAAGCTCTTCTTTCTTAAGTATCTCAATATCAATCACTTGTGACATGTCACAACACAAATCCTTTGGTTCCTTGTATGGCAAAGAGAGTGGTATCAATTTGGATTTTGTGGTTTCCATATGTGAGGCTCATTGCTGAATCTTGAAGTGAAACTCATCACATGTATCATCAATCTTCCTAGCGATTGCTTCTAACTTCTTGTCAAGCTCAATATTATCCTTTTCTTGACCCTCTAGGACTTGATTGCATAGTTTTCTTGTTTCCTCCTCTTGGGTAGAGACTTGAGAGTCTCCATGTTAACATTGTTGATAGCTTTGAACTTCATGGTGAGCACATTGATTTACAAGATTACACTTTTGGTTAGAACACCCATTAATGCCAACAGAATTAGCTTCATCTTGTCCTATTTGATAAACCTCATACCCTTGTGATACGATTCTCCTAAGATCGACACTCTGAAATCTGTTGAGACAAAGGGGATATGCTTGTAACGACTGAACCGTGGCTCAGAAGACAAGTGATGGATCGAATGGTCACACAAAGGTTCCGGAAAGCCTTTGATATTCCAACCACTCTCTCGTTGGATATGACGCACCAAATAGAAGAGTAGGATTTCTCAAGGATATTACACACCAAGAGAGAAATAGTAGAATCCTCAAGGATATTACACACCAAGAGAGAAAATCTAACTCAGAAAAATAGGGTTTTTGATAAAAGAGAAGGTGGGTTCTCAAAGAGATTACAAGAGAGTTTAAATAGAGAAGAGAAGAGAAGAGAAGGGAACAAAACACAAAGTTCTCGAAAATAACACAGTAATCAAAAGCTAAGTTTGAACTTGAAAATTAGGCTCCTCTCCTTCAAATGGCGTGATCTTTAAGTTTAGGGGCCATGGGCTTCGAATTCAACAAATGGGCCATGACGGAGTGAAACAATTGCCTCGTTAAAAACCTTGTCCAGAAAACCCAGTGGGACAAAACTTGACAAGGGAAAAAAAGTACAATTGAATCACTCACCCATTGTTGAATTCAATTAGCTTGAATCAAAATCAGAGTGATTTGATTAGCTCTTTCTCCGAACTCCTCCAAGTGGTTTGAATGCTTCTGAATATTGTTGAGTACAATAGCTTTGTTGAACTTCTTGGCTCGGGAACGAGTCATAGGACCCGTGGGTGTGAGCAATGCTTCCTCAGGTTCAAGCTCGAGCTCCTCTTCCTCAGCTCCAAGTTCCTCTTCTCCGAGCTCTTCCTCAACCCCGAGCTGCTCCTCGGCTCCGAGCTCCTCATTAGCTCCATTTGTATCCATGATCGCATCATCCCCTCCCTCTTGAAAAAGATTTGACCTCAAATCTGTTTCATCTGTAATAAAAGGAACCAAATTAGAAACATTGAAGCTATCACTCACTTTGTACTTACCCCGTAGATCAAGTTGATAAGCATTGTCGTTGATCTTCTTTGTGATTTTGAATGGACCATCAATCCTGGGCATTAGCTTGGACTTTCTTTCAGCTGGGAATCGTTCCTTTCTTAAGTGTACCCAAACTTGGTCTCCCACTTTGAAATTCATCTCGCGCCTTCCTTTGTTTGCTTTATGAACATACTGCTTGGTTTTTTCTTCTATGTTCTTCCTTGCTTATTCATGAATCTGTTGTACAATTTCAGCTTACTTTTTCCCATCTAGGCTAGCTCTTTCACTCAAAGGCAAAGGAATTAGATACAAAGGAGATATAAGATTAAAACCATAAACAATTTGAAATGGAGAGAACTTAGTAGCAGAATGCACCAAATGATTACATGCAAATTCTACATGAGGCAAACATTATTCCCATGATTTCAAGTTCTTATTAACTAATGCACGAAGAAGAGTAGACAAGGTTCTATTAACCACTTCAGTTTGTCCATCAGTGTGGGATGACATGTAGTAGAAAACAGTAACTTAGTTCCTAACTTAGACCATAGAGTTCTCCAAAAATGACTTAAGAACTTAGTATCCCTATCAGAAACAATAGTCTTAGGCATGCCATGCAATCGAACAATCTCTTTAAATAACAATTAGCAATATGCAATGCATCATCACTCTTGTGAAATGCTATGAAATGTGCCATCTTAGAAAATGTATCCACAACGACAAAGATAGAATCCTTTCCAGTTCTAGTCCTAGGCAATCCCACAACAAAATCCATAGATATATCATTCCAAGGGTGAGTAGGGATGGGTAAAGGAGTATACAAACCGTGAGGCTGAACCTTAGACTTAGCTTGTTTGCACACGGTACATCTTTCATAGATTCTTTCTACATCTCTTTTCATGTGTGGCCAATGAAAGTGATCTTGCATCACCTTAAGTGTTTTGGCAACTACGAAGTGTCCCATTAAGCCTCCTGCATGTGCTTCTCTAACAAACAGATCTCGCATAGAACAGTTAGGCACACACAAACATTTATCATAAAACAGAAACCCATCATGCCTATAGTAATGACCAGAAGCAAACTTTTCACAGGCTTGGTACACGCTACCAAAATCAGAATCAGTTTTATACAAAGTTTTAAGTTGATCAAAACCTAGCATCTTAGCTTCAAGAGTAGAGAGAAGAGCATACCTCCGGGACAATGCATCGGCAACTACATTGTCCTTACCTTTTTTGTACTTGATGACATATGGAAATGTCTCAATTAATTCAACCCACCTCGCATGTCGCTTGTTGAGCTTTTGTTGTCCTTTAAGGTGCTTGAGAGACTTGTGGTTAGTGTGAATGACGAACTCTTTAGGCCATAGATAATGTTGCCACGTTTGTAAAGCTCGAACCAATGCATAAAACTCCTTTTCATAGGTTGGATAATTGAGAGTAGCTCCTCCTAGCTTTTCACTGAAATAAGCTATAGGTCTTTTGTCCTGCATCAAAACAGCTCCAATTCCTACTCCAGAGGCATCACATTCAATTTCAAAAGTTTTAAGAAAATCTTGTAAAATCAAAACAGGGGCGTTAGTAAGCTTCTCTTTCAAGGCCTGAAACGCTTCTTCTTGAGCTTTTTCCCATTTAAATCTAACGTCTTTCTTGATGACTTCAGTGAGTGGGGCAGCTATGGTGCTGAAGTCCTTCACAAAACGCCTATAGAATCCATCAAGGCCATGAAAACTTCTTACTTCTCCAACGGTCTTTGGAATTGGCCAGTCTCTTATGGATTTGATCTTTTCTTCGTCAACTTTAATTCCATCTGCACTTACAACAAAACCTAGGAACACAAGGTTATCCGAACAAAAAGTGCATTTCTTTAAATTGGCAAAGAGTTTTTCTTCCCTAAGGACATTCAAGATCAATGTCAAATGCTCAATATGCTCATCTAAACTCTTGCTATAGACCAGGATATCATCAAAGTATACCACAACAAATATGCCAATATAAGCTCTAAGCACATGATTCATCAATCTCATGAAAGTACTAGGTGCGTTTGTTAGACCAAATGGCATGACTAACCACTCATACAATCCATGCTTAGTCTTAAATGCAGTTTTCCATTCATCACCTTCTTTCATTCTAATTTGATGATATCCACTTTTCAGATCAATTTTAGAGAAAATGCTAGAACCATGCAATTTATCAAGCATATCATCAAGTCTAGGTATAGGATGGCGATACTTAACCGTGATGTTATTGATGGCTCTGCAATCAACACACATGCGCCAGCTTCCATCCTTTTTAGGCACTAGTAGAACCGGCACAACACATGGGCTAATGCTTTCACGGATATGACCTTTCTCCATAAGCTCATCAATTTGTTTTTGCTGCACTTTGGTCTCCACAGGATTGGTTATGTATGCTAGTCGATTTGGAAGTGAAGCTCCGGGCACAAAATCAATTTGGTGTTCTATCCCACGTATTGGTGGCAAACCTTTTGGGTTATCTTCTGGAAAAACATCTTGATAATCCTGCAAAAGAGTTTTCATCTCACTCGGTAATACCGGTGCAAGGTCAAGTAAGTTTGTAAGAGCTTCATTAAACACAAATAAAAGCATAGGCTGTTTAGAGTAGAGAGCTTTCTTGACTTCACCAGCCTTGGCGTAGAAGTTTGATTTCTTGGTGACTTTCTTCTCCATGTTTTTGAGATGAAGTTGATCTTGATACACTTCTTGAGGAGTCATGGGAACCAAGATAATTTTTCTGTTCTTGAATTCAAATGAGTAGCGGTTGGTGAAACCATCATGTATGACTTTCGATCAGATTGCCACGGCCTTCTCAAGAGTATGTGACTAGCTTCCATGGGCAATACATCCCATAAAACTTCATCCTCATACTTCCCAATTGATAAAGCAACCAGAACTTGATTCTTAACCTTCATCTCTCCCTCGTCATTGAGCCATTGCAAGTTATATGGTTTCGGGTGCTGCTTCATTTTTAGACCAAGTTTCTAAACCATAGATTCACTCGCTACATTGGTGCAGCTTCCTCCATCAATAATAAGACTACAAACCTTGCCCTGGACCTGACATCTTGTGTGGAACAAGTTTTCTCGCTGTTCTTGCTCTTCGGACTTATTTTGAATGCTCAGCGACCTTCTAGCTACTAATAGCTCTCCTTGAATAGCACACTCTTCATTATCTTATTCTGAGGTTGGCGTTTCTGGTTTCTCATCCTCTGATTCAACCTCTCCATTTTCCAAAAGAACCATAATTCTCTTGTTGGAGCACTCATTAGCATAGTGTCCTCTTCCTTGACATTTAAAACACCTCACATCTCTTGATTTCATCTCAGCTTTTCCTTTGTTTTCATGAGTCGATGTGGATGGCCTGACTTCATTCTTGGAGGTTGTGGTTGGTTTCAAATCTCTTGAAGAACTTGGTTTTTCCTCTTTGTAAGCTTCCTTTTGATAGCTCGGCTTGGTGTTAGTTGAGAAAGCCCCATAAATTGCTCTAGCAGTACTCTTTCTTTTGATTTGCTGTTCATACAAGATAGCCTTATGTAGCATTTCCTCCAACTCCAAATAGTGTTGAGTCTCCAATCTGTCTTGAATTTCTCTGTTTAACCCTCTCAAAAATCTAGACATAGTGGCTTCTCTATAATCTGAGATATCTGCTCTCAACATAAGCTTTTCCATTTCTTTGTAGTATTCTTCCACTGAGCGAGTCCCTTGAGTAAGTCTGGCCAGATTCTGATACAACTCACGGTGATAGTGGCTTGGTATAAATCGTTTTCTCACGAGCCTTTTCATCTCAGTCCATGTTTCCACCGGATACTCTTGATTGCGTCTTCTTGAAGTCACCACTTGATCCCACCAGCAGAGAGCATAATCACAAAATTCGGTTGCTGCAACTTTTACTTTGTTGATTTCAGTGTAGTGGTGGCAACCAAAAAGCAGCTCAATTTTCTTTTCCCACTCTCAGTATGCATAAATGCATCTAGATCGTTTTTTCCATGAAAAGGGGGAATTCGAAGCTTGAGTCCCTTAAATTCATCACGAACATGATCTTTTCTCCCACGTCTGGCTCTCTTTTGACTGTTTTGGGAAGAGCTACTATGAGTTCCATAGTAATCTTCAGCAGCATCATCTCTGTTTCGTTCACGGGAATCGCGACACCTTCTTGGAGATCTCCTCTGTTCGTCTCTTACTCTAGCTCTGTTTGGCTCATGTTCACGATGTTGCTGAAACTCTTGATGAAATGCATCCAGATTATCATGAAGTATTTTTGGTATTTGAGCCGTGACATGAGCAGTCATCGCTTCCATCAGCAACTTGTTGTTTCTCATGACTCTTGCTTCTTCTTCATCATCAGACATGGTTCCTGAAACAATTAAACACACAAGTCACCAATAACTAGTTCTAGAACAGAGAAACAATTGTTAGAATCCAAACAGTTCAGATTCAATAATTTCAGAAAACTAAAACAGAATAGCTCGTATTCAAACAACGAAACGATGAGTTATATAATTCGGATGATCAGGAAAATTGATAAACAAACAGATCGAATCGTTTAGAGCAAACTGGTAAAATTGTATCGAAATCTAAAATCCTAGCAATAGTTCCGATCGACGGAATCCTAACACTCACATAAATTGCAGATTCTTCTATAACTCGAATTCAATAGTTCTAGACACTTGATGATCACAAAACACAGAATATGAAGAGACAAAACAAGGATTTCGAATACTCAACTTTTAGAATGTGCTCTGATACCACATGATACGATTCGCCTAAGATCGGCACTCTGAAATCTGTTGAGACAAAGGGGATAGGCTTGAAACGACTGAATTGTGGCTCAGAAGACAAGTGATGGATCGAATGGTCACACAAAGGTTGCAGAAAGCCTTTGATATTCCAGCCACTCTCTCGTTGGATATGACGCACCAAATAGAAGAGTAGGATTTCTCAAATATATTACACACCAAGAGATAAGAGTAGAATCCTCAAGGATATTACACACCAAGAGAGAAAATCTAACTCAGAAAAATAGAGTTTTTGATAAAAGAGAAGGTGGGTTCTCAAAGAGATTACAAGAGAGTTTAAATAGAGAAGAGAAGAGAATAGAAGGGAACAAAACACAAAGTTCTCGAAAATAACACAGTAATTAAAAGCTAAGTTTGAACTTGAAAATTAGGCTCCTCTCCTTCAAATGGCGTGATCTTTAAGTTTAGGGGCCATGGGCTTCAAATTCAACAAATGGGCCATGACGGAGTGAAACAATTGCCTCGTTAAAAACCTTGTCAAGAAAACCCAGTGGGACAAAACTTGACAAGTGAAAAAGAGTACAATTGAATCACTCACCCATTGTTGAATTCAATTAGCTTGAATCAAAATCAGAGTGATTTGATTAGCTCTTTCTCCGAACTCCTCCAAGTGGTCTGACTGCTTATGAATATTGTTGAGTAGACCACCAATAGCTTTGTTGAAATTCTTGGCTCGGGAACGAGTCATAGGACCCGTGGGTGTGAGCAATGCTTCCTCAGGTTCAAGCTCGAGCTCCTCTTCCTCAGCTCCGAGCTCCTCTTCTCCGAGCTCTTCCTCAGCCCCGAGCTGCTCCTCCTCGGCTCCGAGCTCCTCATTAGCTCCATTTTTATCCATGATCGCATCACCTTGATCTTGTAATACTCGGCATAATCTCTCTTGTTGTTGCTCACGAACCATTTAGCTCCTCTTTGTTCCATGGTTATGAACTTCTCCGCCTTTTCCAATTGATCTTGCAAGTCTTGCCATTTTTAGTCATCCTTGGGTCTTTCAAGAAGCGGACTATCACATATCTCCTTGTACCTTTGATCACTTTCGGCCAAATTCTCAACAGGTAACTCTCCTTGTTCCACGGTAAGGTTTGCAAAACTCCCTTTGCTAGCTATATCCAATGTCAATTTTAGCTCCTTATTAACTCCCCAATAGAAAATACTAAGGATACCTTGCTTGTTGAACCCATGATTAGGGCAATCTCGAGTATATCTCATAAGTCTTTCCCATGCTTCATGGAAGCTTTCATGGACTCCTTGCTTGAAATTCACTATGTCACGTCTTATTTGAACCGTTTTTTGCGTGGAGTAGAACTTGAGAAGGAAAATGTTCTTGCAATCATCCCAAGCATTGACCAAATGAGATGGTATAGATTTCTCCCATTGACTTGCTTTTTCTCCAAGAGAAAATGGAAACAAAATGAGCTTGATACTATCCTCGGGTACACCTCCAATCCTAAACGTGCTACACAACCTCTCAAAGTAGTACAAATGGGTCATAAGGATTCTCCGTTGCCATCCCCAAGAACTTAGAGTCTTTAATCAATCTAATCAAACTATCATTGATTTCATAAGCATTGGCTTCTATTGGAGGAGGTCGGATTCCATATCTTGACTCATGTCGGATTCCATATCTTGACTCATGGTAATGAGGAGCATTGAAGCTTCCTATTGTGGGTGTGTTCTCTTGAGCATGAGTCGGATTTGATCCCAACTTTTGAGGTTGTGGAACTTGAAGAATGTTTCTTTGATTTCCCATGTCCAACACCTTAAAAGATTTCGTCTCCCCATTTCTCTTCTTTTGGTTTGAGTACCTTCGAAAGTATAAGAGAATTAAGGAAGACAAATTAGTAACGACAAATAAAAGAAGATTCATCATCTCAACTATATGCATGAATCTAATCATATGCAAGAAAATAAAGTGCTTAGTCTCAAATGATCAACTAAATCATAATGGCTAAATGCATTAGTCCCTTGGCAACGGCGCCAAATTGATGTAGTAATAATGTGTAATTACACCCAATTAAATTATCGAACCTCAAGGAGTAAGCATTAACACACTATAAATGCAAATTATCATTTAATCTAAGCTTAACAAGTTTGGTTTTGATTTGTAATAAAGTTGACTAACAGATTCAAAAGTAAATAGCAAAAAAGTAAACAACTCGGTTTAAAAATCAAGAAAGAAAAGAGAACTCTTGAGATAAGGTAATTGACTAGGATGACTACTTGCTAATTTGTGGAGTTTATGCTACTTAACAAAGATAATCCTTAGGCCTTAGATCACTAATCAAGACTAATCCACTTCCATGATACTAATCCTTTCACTAATCATCTAATCATCAACAATTTCCAAAGGCAATCAAATGATCAATGAACATTAATAACAAGTCTAAATAGCCACTAATCACCCTAATCATCAACTCCCGTTGGCTAGGAATGAGAAGCACTTAGTAATTTGGTTCAAGCATTTCATCAAACACCTTCCGAGCATAAAATTGCCTAAGTTCTAAATCAACTTGATCAAAACCAATCTAGCATTAAGAACACATACTAAGTAAGGATCAAAGATAATTCAATCCTAAACTCCACAAACTAACTCATAATCATCCTAAATCTACCATACCCAAGAGTTCCTAAAAGACTACTCACTCATAGTCATGAAAACACAAAGCAATGAGTTTGTTCTATGTGAAATCATGTTTAGAGAAGATAGTCAAGATGATTAAAAAGAAAAATAGATTAAGAAACTTCAAATGCAAGGATTCATACAAAGATCTAAACAAAAACCATAAGAGTTGCAAAAGAGGGTTCTCAAAAATAAGACATAAAACAAAGCATAAAACAAGACATAAGTTCTAAAGAAAATAAGTTAAGTTGTATTTATAGGGGAATGATGGGAATGGTCTCCAACGGGCGTAGTCCGACCGATTGGAGTGGCCGATGGTGAGCTCCGGTCTTCTCCTGGTCGATGGAACTCCCCGATTTAAGCCTTCGGTCACCTCCTGACCGCTGCACTTGGCCGCTGTACTCTCGGGTCACTCCTCTTCCACTCTTTGCTCATTTCCGCGCCAGGATGACATACGTCCCCCAAAACCGCCATAACTCTTGCATCGCAGCTCTGATTTGCTTGAATCACCTCCATTGAAAAGCTAATTCAATTTCCTAGAACCTTTGTGAAGATCTCAAAAGCTAAATCTCAATAAAATATATTCATCCGAGTCGATCTTTGAGACGCTTTTGATTGGTTCTAAACATTCTTTTCTCTTCTTTCCATTTAAATGTGTCTCATCCTTATATTGACCTGAAATGGATCAAAAGACACACAAAACACACAAAACAAACACACAAAGTCACTCTAAGACTTCTAAAATGCAAATAGACTCACTTGGACACTAAATGCATCAAAACACAATGAAAATACCAATTATTCATGATAAAAAGGGTAATAAAATCCTTAATAAAGCAATAAATATGGAGTGTATCACTAAGATCGATTAGTATTCATTCACTGCTTTACAAGATTGTTTCCAAAGTCTTAGTGAATAGATTGAAACTTCATTTGGACAATATAGTCTTACCAACACAAACAACTTTTGAAGATTTCTGATAATGTTTTGATTGTTCATGAAGCTATACATAGTTTGAAAACTCAATCAGTTTTTTTTTCAAAATCTCCAATGATGGTGAAATCTGATATATCCAAAGCTTATGACATTGTACTAGAATGGTCCGTTTTACAAGAAATGTTGCAAGTACTCGTGTTTAATAATATTTGGATTTCTTGGATATGGGATGAGTGACTTCAATTTTTTTTTCTGTTTTGATTAATGGACAGCTATTTGGTTACATTAAACCTGAGAGAGGTTTAAGACAAGGTGATCCTCTTTCACCATCTCTATTTTTCTTGTGTACCGAAGCTTTGATACATCCCTTTGAACAATCTGCAAGGCAAGGTTCTTTATTTGGGATTCAATTTCATCATTCAGGTCCTCAATTAACCATTTACGATTTACAAACAATAGTCTCTTTCTATGTAAAGCAGATAAAGCTCAATGCTTGGAGATGTTGAGTTGTCTAGCTAAATATGAAAAGATGTCTGGATGGATAATGATTAACAAAAGGATAGCAGCTATTACCTATGGAGCTAAAGTAGATGAAGATATCAAACAATGAATAAAGAGAATCACAAAGATTGAATTGGAAGGAGGTACATGTAATTATTTAGGATTACCATAGTGTTTTAGTGGATCAAAGCAGCAATTATTGAGTCGTATAAAAGTTAAACTGAAGAACAGACTCACTAGATGGTATGCTAAAAATCTATCACAAGGGGGAAAATAAATTTTGGTCAAATCAGTGGCTATGGCTCTTCCTGTATATGCAATGAGTTGTTTTAAATTACCAAAAAATACCTTGAAGAATTTGACAAGTGCGATTCTGGAGTTTTTGTGGAATAAATCGGAAGCTCATATAAGATTCATTGGGTAGGCGATGAGAAAATGGCTTTGCCTAAATCATTAGGAGACTTTGGATTTAAAGATTTGGAAAATTTTAATCAAGCTCTTTTGGCCAAACAAGCATGGAGACTATTATATGAGCCTGACTGTCTTTTCTCAAGATTCTTCAAAAGCAAGTACTTTGGAAACTCTTCTTTTCCTGAAGCCAATATGGGAAGCATGCCTTCTTATGCTTGGAGAAGCATCCTATTTGGTAAGGCTCTCTTAGTTCATGGTCTCAAACGAGTCATAGGGAATGGAGAGGATACTAGAGTTTGGATTGATAAATGGGTTAAACCTCAATAAGACACACAACTAAGCTGCAAGTGCACAGCTAATCGTATGTAGTATTTAAGGTATCGATCCACATGGACTAACAGACCACACGACAAGTCAGCAAGAAAAGGATATGGCTAAGGCCAAATCAAAGAAGGGGTTTTGTGGTTTTCCTAGAGCTATCATGATGCTAATGTAAATGGCTATTACTAATGCTAAGCTATTTCTAATCTATTCTAAACTATTCTACTACTAAGGCAAACTATTCTATATCTAATGATAACTAACTATTCTATGCTAAAGACTACTAACGACTAATGACTAAGATGAGACTAATGACTCCGTTTTTCTTGTCAATTAAACTAAACGTTGGGAAACAAGGGAATCTCTAAGGGATAAGGATCAGATCGTTCTAGGGTTTTAGGGTAATTCATTCACGTTTTAGGGTTCCAAACTACGAAACATTAAAGATAATCGCTTCACTTTTCGTGCGCGATCACGGGCACTAACAACCTAATAACCGATAAGTCAATGGCTTTCACAAGGTTAGGCGGCAAGCATTAAGAATAGGTTTGGTACGTTTATAAAGTTATACAAATAACTTTCGCCTGGGTTGTATCACGATACTCGTCTAGGTTAGGTCCGATACTTTGAAACGTCAATCGATAGCTAAAGTTACCTAAGATCAATCACCAATGGTTAGCCTAATAAAAGGATTAAAAGTAAACCTAGAACAAAGAACAACAATGAATGAATCAGACCCTAATCGCCTAGTCACTTACCCATAAACCCTAATCGAGAAAACCTAATTTTTAACAAACGAACTACTCACACATAACGAATGAACCCATCAAAGGAATCATAAGAGAAAACATGAAAATCGAATTGAAATAAGTAAATAGGGTTCAGAGAAACTTCTCTCAAAGTTACAGAAGAAACCATCTCCCTAAAATCGATGACAAAGATAAGTGAAGAGAAGAAAAGACAAGAGAAAGAGATAACCAGTAGAGTTCTTCAAAGCGTGGTGAATTCCGGTGGAGGCTTCTCAGAGGCTGCAAGAGACGTCTAAGAAGTTGTAACCCTAATGAGGGGCGAGCCCTCATGTATTTATAGGGTTTGGAGGCTTCGGGAACTAGGTTTAAGGTTTTATCGACAAAACTAGGCGTTTTGATTAGTTTTGGAGCAAGTGGCTTTGGGAAACCCACGGCCAAACACGTGGGCATCCAGTGTGCGGTGGGGGAGAGCTTGGCCGCACACGCGGGCTCTGGTCATGCGGCCAAGGTGGCTTTGGCCGCATGCTTCTCTCTTGGTCGTGCGGCAGGACATGTCCCTCTTCTAACGATCGTAACTTTTGATTGGGTGGTCCTTTTTGCTTGATTCCACTTGGAAGCGCATCTTGACTCTTTAAGATTTCAAATGACACCAAGAAACCTCAATTTGGTGCATGAGAAGGTTGTCAACGGATCCAGAACAATTGATGCTTCGAAACTATCCTGCAGGCCATTTTGCTCCTTTTTAGCTCTTTATTCCCTAAAACCTGTAAAACCTTTTGAAACTCCAAATATTCGAAATATATATGCATTTTAGGACACTAAAATCACTTGAAATCTTTATTAAAACATGAGAAATGCATAGCTAAAATGGGCGAAAATCCATGTTATCAATATGGTATCACAAGATAAGGTGATAGATGAAACCAAATGAGCTTTTCACTACAAGAAAACCTGCGATTTGTGACACCGGAAATCTTCATAAATAGGTCGCAAAACACCTGTTTACGACGTTTGAGCGACAATAGCCAGTAGTCACAAATTTCTCGTCGCAAATTGACAAGGATCGCAAAAAAGTCGTAATTCTGCAATGCTTTTGTGACTACTTATATTGGTCATTTAAAAGTGACTCTTTTAAGTCTGTAACCTTTAGTCGTAAATTAAAGACCAAAACGTGACTGAGTTTGGTAACGCGTATATACGACTAAGTTTGGAGGAGTTGTGCGTCGGGGACTCATGACGAAAATGTTGTCGCAAATAAGTGACACAAATCATCTCAATTTAGTCGCGAGATAGTGGTAAATTGTACGACGAATTTGTTACCCTTTTGTGATTCATGTTTATTTGAGATAAATTAGAGACTCCTGGTTTGGAGAGAAATGGGCATGTCATTAGTCGCGAAATAGTAGGAAAAGAGTGTGAAATTTTTGCGACTAATGTGTGAGAGAAATTGGGTGGTAAGAAATTTGTAACCTTTTGGCCACGATTTTGTTTGCATGTGTAATTGTTTTGGCCACGATCCAACGGTTGGAAGGTCTTCGTCTGAGGCCATACTTCTGACGGGTCTGATGGACTCTACATCTTCATATGTATAATTGCATCCAAAATGATCCAAAACTCTTTCTTTTCCAATATTTGCTTCTCAGACCTGAAATACACTAAGTAAAGCAAATAGTCCTAATATCTATCTAATATAAGTTAGTTGACTCAAATAATAAACCTAAATCCTATATAGAAAACGGTAAATATAAAACTCATCAATTAACAACATTCATGTTGCAAAGAACATTCATGTCCCAAAAGAGATAATTCAAGTTCCAACAAGTTCCAACAAGAACACAAACATCAACAACAAGTTTAGAAGAGTAGAAGAAGATTAATTCTGAGAGGTAGAGGGAATGAGTGAACCGTTTTCATTGACGGTTTGTTCATTGGGAGGTATGGAGGCTGGTGTAGTGCCTTCTCTGATGGCTGGTGCAGTGCCTGCGGCATTTGCAGGTGTAGTTCCTGGGGTAGTTGTTGGTGGTGGTTGGTGAGCATCCATATAGTCAGCTAGTTCTGGATCTTTTTTCTTCATGAATGAGAGAAGGTGCTCCAAGGTTGAGAGCCGAGAAAGGGCATGTTGGTGGTCTTCATTTTGTTTCAATAGCTTACGACGAGCATCTTCAAGTTGTTGATACATCTCCAACATAGATGAGGAAGAAGAGCTTTCACAAAACTCTTTTCTTTTCCCTTTGCTCATGGTTTCTGCAAGTCGTCCAAGCCCAAAAGGATTTCCCTTGTCATCTGTTTGAGTACACTGAAAACATGAGAAGAAAATGATTCAAAAGCCAAAAAAATCTAAAAGTAGCATCAAGCTCTAGGTGTAAATAAAGACAACAAGTCACAGGTCATAGGCAGAGACTATGTTAAGAAGAGTAAGACATAAATTACCTTTAGAAAGATTTCACTCTGTGGATCAATAGAGAGAGTCCGATGAGTTGAGGTTTCAGATGAGTTCTCTGAATTTTCTGGACCATCCCTTTCCATTTGAGACATGATTTCTTCCAAGTTCTTCTCATATGCTTCAGCCACTTGCTTTGCTTTTTGATCGACAAATGTTCAATCAGCCCTTGTATGTGTTCTCATGAAAGCTTCTCCAAGCGAAACTGGACGACCTAATTCTTCCTCCTACAAAAACAGCAAAGGTTAAAGAAAGAAATCATATCAAGTAAAGGTTAGGTTGGTGATTTAAATCAGCAAAACTAAAAGAAAAATACTTTACCAATTCTTGTTGAACTTGCAAGTAAGACTTCTGGCTCGATAAGTGTTTGTGAACACCAAGACCGCCACGATCAGAGTTATGAGATTGCGATGTATTTTCACTCTTTTCCATTGCATCAGGAGTGTTCCAATGCCTCCACATGTGTTTCCAAAGCTTTTTGGTAATCCAAATAGGTTTTATGCCACTGGTTTTAGCTTGACTGACAATTCCTTTCAAGCGTTTCTTGGCGATCTTTAAGAATCCTTGCTTCACAAGATCAGTAATAGCTCCATCCCAATTGTACTTTTTCTACAAACATAAAATTGAAAATTGTTATGAAAGCTGTAATCTGATTGGACAGCAAACAATGGTAAGAGATACAATACTTACCGCAAATGTTCTGAAATATCTCTATTGAATTTGGACAGGACTAACACTCCAGCTATAATAAGGACCATCAAATTATTGTGGAAATCACTCGAGACAATTTACCCTTGTCCCTGTTAAACCTGTATGAAAGGAAAATAGAAAGTAGATAAACAATATTACATCAACAAGTTTGTTTCCAAACAAAACTAAGTACAAATTTATCTTTAACTTGTTACTTGGACGATCATGAAACACAACACATTATATTGGAAGACCATTCAAAAAGAGACTTCATGAAGACAGAAAAAATACAAGCTGAAGCTAGAATCAGATAAATATAAATCAAATGACATACAAAACCAAAGCAAAATACCATTTGAAAAAACAAAAAACTTAGAAAATCCAAGCTAGAATCAGAATCACAATCAAATGAAACACACATTGCTTCTGAAAATTTACAATCTTCAGTTCACGAAGGCACAATTCTACAACAATCTACACTTATCAACCATACAAATCGACATTAGAGAGAACAACTAACTCTTACACAAACCAGTCAAAGAATCAAACGCTAACTCTATCCAAATGCAAAATTAAACACAAATATCATAAACTCAAACACATATTCAATAAGCTCAAACACAAATTACTCAAACGATAAGCCAATATACCTTAACATATGGTCTCAACGCCTTCAATACGTTGCTTACTCAAGACTGGTAGATGATTTCGCCCAAGAAGCTGCAACAAATCGTCAATCAAAGCTTCATAGTCTAGCGGCACCGGTGGTTCTTGAGCTTCTGGTGGACATTCCCATTCTCCATCAGTAGAATCTTCATCACTCTCAGGCTGTTCCTCTTCCAGATACTCATCCTCATCGAATCGTGGCTGAGGACGTGGTTGCTCGTGTTCCGGATCTTGGGTAGCAGGAGGAGATGGTCGTTGTCTCGGGAGAAGTTGTGGAGGAGAAGTATCTGTCAGATGTCTCTGGGTCTGTATTGGAGGAGAAGTAGATGAGAGGTTTGTCGGAAGAGCTTGTGGAGCAGAAATAGACGATTGAAAATTCATCGGCGGAAAAACGGTTTGACGTCGTGGATGAGATAAAGGAGAACCGGAAGGTGTGGCGTTTGAAGAGGGGGTAGATGACTGAGAAGATGACCTTCCACCTCTGGAAACTCGTCCAACGCCGCATATGCGAGGACCTCTTGAACTGCTTGAACCGCCAAATATAGGAGCACTTGAGTTCCCAGAAATTTGAAGTGACTTGCCGGAAATTTGGGGCGACTTGCCTGAACGGGGAGCAATTGACTTCCCTCCTCGTCCTTTGCTCGATTTACCAGCCATTAGGAGTAGAGATTGAGAGAAATCAAAGAGAAATCGCAGAGAAAATAGAGATTGGGTTGAGAGTATGAGAGAAATCGAAGAGAAAAGAGAGATTGTGTTAGAGGTTGAAGAGAGATTCGGGTGGAGAGGTTGAGAGGTTGAGAGAAAAAACCCTAGATCTGAAAACTTATGTCGATATTAACTAAGTGTCGAATGGGTTTTGTTTTAAGTTCACAAAAGGTTAGGTAGTCTCAAAATGGTCACAAGATGTTATAATAATCAAATATTAGGAGGGAGGTTTTACCGCTAAAAGATAACCCGAAATTTTAATCTGAAAATCAGATCTGTCATATTTACGTCGCAATACAGTCGCAAATAAGTTTGAAATCGTCGCTAATAAGTCACAACAATGTCTTAAAGTAAGAACTCATATGCGATGGCTCTAAAAAGAGTAGCTAAGAGAGACGAATTTGTGACTACAATCTAAGAGTCACAAAATGTTTGTAACGAATTTCTTAACTTATGATCGAAATAACACCTATCTATAGTGATGTAAGAATGACATTACAATAAATAAAAGTCTAGCAAGTTAAATTAGTAAAAACACATGCAATGCTTGTAAGTTATGAAATTGCAAACTCATTAGTTAACATTACATATCATGTTACATGTTATGGTTTGAATAATTATAAAAAAGAGACAAAACCTTAAGTTGACTATAGCATTGATTATTTTTTCCATGTCTAAGGTTGTTGGAATCATTATAAGACATCTAATATTGACAATGGTAAAAATTTGAATAGATAAATCTCCAAGTAAAATACGAGCGTCGCAAACACGTTACAAAATCGTCCCGAACTCAGGTGTTAGTCGCAAAGTGATCAGGAATCTCAGGTGTCAGTCGCAAATTGGTCGTCTATTCGTAGCTAATTTACGACGACTTTGTAACTACTTCATCAAACAGACGCAAAAACGCTACCATAGTGTGACTAAATGAAAGAGTCACGAAACTTTCTTATGAATTTTTAAGCTTTTGATCGATCTACAGTCCATCTAAAGGGTTAGAATCAATGAAATTACAACAATAGAGCAAGATTAATCCCTTACATGACTAAAATCATGAAATGCATTTAAGTTATGATCAGTACAAAGCATTAGTAAACATTACCTAATATATTAGGCAATGTTTAAGATTTTTAAGAAAATCTTATAAAAGTTTAAAAATCTATAATATTTGTATGTCATAACATGTATCCACTGTCTAAGATTGTTGGAATCATTATAAGACATCTAATATTGACAATAGTAAAAATTTGAATAGATAAATCTCTAAGTCAAATAGGAGCGTTGCAAAAACGTTACAAAGTCGTACCAAACTCAGGTGTTAGTCACAAATTGGTCAGGAATCTCAGGTGTCAGTCGCAAAGTGCTCGTCTATTCGTAGCTAATTTACGACGACTTTGTAACTACTTCATCAAACAGACACATGTTTTCTTGTAGTGTTTCCTTGGATTTTATGGCAGTTATGAAAAAATAGAAACATATTACGTTTTAATGGATCCTATTATCCAGCAAACATAATAACCAGAAAAGCTCAGGAAGATGTTCAAGAATGGATTTCAGCTCATTCAATTCAGGGAAATGGATTAAACTGATATTCTTTTCTAGCTAAACATTGGCAACCTCCTCCACAAGGAGAGTTTAAATGTAACATTTTTTTTTCGTGGAACAAAAAAAATCTCTCAAGCTAGTGCTTCATGGGTGCTTAGAGATTATTAGAGCAATGTGGTTCTTCATAGCAGAAGATCATATTCCCAAGTGTACTCTACTTTCCAAGCAAAGATAAATAGTTCGGAATGGGCAATCGAGAGTTTGAAGAGTCTAAAAGTACAAAACGTGACTTTTGCAGTAACTACAACGGAGATAATAAATGTCATTCATCAACTACAAGCATGGCCAACACTTGTAAGTCACATACTTCCTTTATTAACAATGAGTAGAGGAAAGGAACACTGATAAATTTTATTTGATTCGGCTAGGTGCAATAGAGGAGCTTATAAGATAGCTAGAAGTGTTACTACTGATATAAGATTAAATTCTTATGTGGCTCAAAATTACCCTAGTTCGATGCAAAACCTCTTTAAAAAGGAAAAGACTATTCTCTTATGGTTTTAGGTATTATTTTTAATTTAATTCTCAGATATTTTGCTTATTTTATTATTAAGTTAAAATTTTTTGTGTTTATGAGCGATTATATTCTTGTGATCATTAGTTTTTTTGGTAATGATTATTTTTTTTTTGGAAAGTTTCTCAAATCTTAACGTTTTTTACTCCTCCTTTCTGTCCTCTTAAACTTATCTCCTCTTTTTACTCTTACATCATCAGTCACTAATATCTTTCACTTATTACCTTTGACTTATAGATATTTTGTTTTGTGATATTTATAGGGGTAATATACATCCTCAAGTTGCCGAGTTTTTCTTTATTACTTCTCTCTTTTAGATATTTCTCTCGTTTAACTATTATTTGTTTCTTTTATTTTCCTATCTCTTCATTTTAAAATAAATACTAAGTTTTTACTTTAACCTTAAACCAGAAGAACCTTTCTTCAATTAAAATGAATGATGAGTTACGGAATGATATGCAAAATCTAGCTTTAGGGAGGGATGAGCCTGAGCTACTAACAAAAATTTATGGAATCAACACATTCAAGCAAACGAAGCGACATTAAACTTATACATACCAAAGAATCAATCAAGTAATCCAATATAAGAACACCAGAACTCAATCAATCAAAAACCTTTTTTGTTCTAAAACTTTCTTTGAAAACTATTTTCAAAATCTGACCCTCCTAGTCAGAACCGGAGTGACCTTAACCTGGCTCTGATGCCAAAATGTACCACTTGTCCCGCCATATAGGCCAAGACACAGTGGCGGACCCAGAAAATTTTTTTACTGGGTTCAAAATATAACTAACCTTAGATAGAAAATGTTCTACAATAACTTATAAAAAAACATCCTACAAAATCACTCTGCGTTCCTTCATATCTTAAAATCGTGTCATCACAGGTTCATTTGTAATGGTCACGAAAACATCTTTCTCGGCATAACAAACTAAACAGTCATTTAAAAATTGATCTCCAATCCGATTATGTTGATGTGTCTTCACGATCTTCAATCCAGTTTTCACCAACATACTAGCAAGTTCTCCAAGACTTTTCAACTGAGTAAATCTTTTATCATTTCGAATATTATCAATGTAAATATCTAATTCTCGCCCAAGAAATATATACTCTCCAGGAGTAAAATCATCTAGATAGAACTTAGATAACCTCATCAACTTTGAGTGGTCAAACTCAAAGAATGAATTAATGGGAGATAAGGAAGCAACACAAATAAGAAATTCAGTGTTCACCTCATTAAAGCGATCATTGAACTCCTGAAGCTGCAAATCCAAGACAACATATAAGCAATTGACCTTGTAGTGATGCATATTTAATAATCCTGATTTTTTCCTGGGTCTCCTTGAGTAACAAAATCTTCCTCCATGTCAACTTGTTCAATATCATGTTTATCACAAAAATAAGAAACTTCATTTATGAGAGAATTCCATCCATCATCCCTAAACTTCTGAAGTTATCTCTTAGTTGATTTCACCAATGACATAGCATTCAAAATGTCTTGATCTCTTCTTTGTAGCGCCATAGACAAGTTCTATGTGAAACCGAGAATGTGTATCATCATTTACAAATAAAACACAAAATCAAAGCTGTGAAAGTACTTGAGGAGACCATGTGCTTGACGTCTTTTCAAGTCTTCTATGCCTTCATTTTGAATGTACTTAAGCACCTCGACAATAGAATAAAACAACTCAATCAAACGTAACAAAGTTTTATAGTGAGAATTCCAACGAGTATTCTGTGGTCTTTGAAGAGAAACTTCTTGATTCAACCTTGTTCCAGTACTGTTTTCGCCATTATTAATTCCTTCCTCAATTTTTTCTTTTGATAACTCTCTCGGATCATCTTTCCTTTTACATGAAGCTCCCACCACATTCAACAATAGAGAAATCATATCAAAAAAGTCTTCAACATTAAAATGTTTTTTTTTGCAACTGCTACAACAACTAGTTGATTAGGTTTCCTTCGAAATTAATGACCTTAGCCCATTGAACTCACCCATCATGTCACTTGCTCCATCATAGCCTTGTCCCAACAGAACAAGAAGAATTTATTCGTCACAATGTGTGCCCAGAGAGTGACGATGAGGAAGATGCAGCTCGTCGAGAGAAGGTGTCGACAAACATCCCTCGTGGTGATGGAACATTGTATCGCGTTCAAGGAGGCAGTGACTGATTATGCCATGCCTACAGGGTATAATATCAAGCAATACAGGCACGATTTTGATAAAATCGGGTTTAAGTGTGTTGGTGGTGAGAATGGGTCTTGTGAATGGCAAGTGTATGCGTCGATTCTTCAGAATGATCCAATGTGGAAGATTAGGATTTTGAAGGACAAGCATATCTGTATCCTTAATGGAAAATGTGAGATGATTAAGGTTTCTGTGATTGCTAGGCTCTTTGTTGATAAAATTAGAGATAATCCAGATTATTTCATGCCTGCCAAGATCGAAGAACTCATTAAAGAAAAATGGAAGATTTCGGGGCCTTCTACAAGAAAGGCAACTACTGTGAGGATATCGAAAACAATTCTACTGAGTCTTTCAACAAGACAATCAACAAGGCAAGAGAGAAACCATTTGTGGCCATGTTAGAGACAATTAGAAGACTAGCTATGGTGAGGATTGCCAATCGGTCTGTGATTTCTGAGAATCACAAAGGTAAATGACTAGCTATGTTTTCATTATTCTCTCTTTTCATATAACAGAATTTGATTTTTTCTGTAATTGTTTTAAACCTGTGGCAGGCATATGTACACCATATGTGTCAGCATTTCTAGCTGAAGAGCATGAGGACGCTGCGCTATGCAAGGTCTCTAGCAGCACTAATGGGATGTTTGAAGTGAAGCTGCGTTCAGACACACACAGAGTATGTTTGAGGAGGAGGATTTGTACCTGCCAGAAGTTTCAAATCTGTGAAATTCCCTATGAGCATGCATACAGTGTGATCTTACACAAGAAGCTCATTCCTGAAGGAGGAATTACACAGACGGGCTTGTTCCACAGAGAGGTGCAAGGTTTTGGCCTTCAACAGAAGGTCATAATGTCCATGCACCACCTGATCCAGCACAACCAGGGAGGAAGAAGATTACTAAGGCAGATAAGAAGAGGAAGAGAGGTGTTAATGAGTTTCCTACCAAGAAACAACCAAAAGAAAAGAAAAGGACAATGCATTGCGGGATTTGTGGTTTATCTGAACACAATTGTAGGACTCACCACAGAAAGCAATCACAGGTTCGAAATGTCATTTTCTTATATGTGTATGTATGAATCGATTATGTTGCTCATGTTAAGTTTTTCATGTAGGCATCTCAAGTTGAACCTTCTCAGGGTTCACTTACTCAAGTTGAACCTTCTCAGGGTTTACTTACTCAAGCAAACTAGTCTGGAAATGATGCAGAAGTAGGGCTACTATGGAGATTGAAGCAGAAGTAGGACTAATGTGACAAATGAAGGAAGAAGCACAAGTAGAACTAATGACTTGGTCTGTTTTTGTGTATTTAGTCATTAATGTGCATGAACCTTGTCAATCGGCTATAAGGGTTATTAGACCCTTCTTTTGGTTGCAGCAACTTTGGTTTATCAACCTTGTTTTGGTTTCAGAAACCTTGTTCTTGTTATGGTTAATTAAAAAATTTCTCATTTGTCTTTTTGTTTTGTTCAAAGCTTACAAACTAAAACTAACAACCAAAGCATTAGACCATAAATTTTAACTTCATTGATAACACAATCAAAGCTTACAAGCAAACAAGCAAAGCATGAGACAATACAACCAACAAACCTTATCCTACTAGCTTAATGAGACCAAACACGACCAAACAACCAAAAACCATAAGAATCATCATCTTGTTCATCTTAGACTTGAATTCAGCCTTTGCTTCGAAGAATACGTCTTCCACCTTCTCGATAATCTCTTTCTCAAGCTCCTTTTGAAGATTCTCAAATGCCATCTTCTGTTGCTTCATTGTCTCTGTTATGAGCTCTTTCATGTCTTCATGTAGTCTCCCAGCTTCTTCTTTCAATGCCGATACCTCATCCAATAATTCTTCATCAACCCACTTAAATATGTGGTTATCGTTCTCAAGCTTCAACGGTAAAGGAAAACAACAATGAGAATTAAAACCAACAACAGATCAAGCATAAACATAAACTCTCCCAACTCAATTGGAATAACATTTTTATTACCTTCTTGTTTAAAGCATAAGCACAACGAAAGTACCGTCGGAATGGATTTCGCGAGTTTGATGTCTCTGCTACAATTACTACCCCACACCAACATTTCTCAGGAACGCCCACAAATCTCACTCTTCCTCGGGAATTTGATGATCCGCTTGAAGTTCCAGCAACATTACTCATGATTTCAGAGGCCGATTTGAAGTTTTTCTGATTTTAGGGTTCTTAGATATGTGAATTGGGGATTTTTGATTTTCTGTGAATAAGGTAAAGAGAAGGTGAAGTCGGGTCGATTTGTAGCAAAAGCGGGTTCTACAATTGGTTTAAAATCTGGTTTGAGTGGTTAAAAATTGGGTTTGGTTCGTGAATCGATCAAACCCAGAATTATGGGGATATAGGATTAGAACTTTCGATTCGGGGAGATATAGATTTAGAAGTAGTTTCTCGGGGACATCTGGAATGAGGTCATAGTTTGGGCTGCATCTGATACGATGTCATAGTTCTCGTGGGGAAATAGATCGTTTTCCCTTTAATTAAACAAAAATATAAATTGGTAAAACAATTTCACGACGTGATAACGTCGGTCAGTGGTCACATGCTCACTTTATTGAAAAATTATTATTTTTAATTAGTCTTTTGTTTCTTGGTCTTTGTCTCTTTGATCATGATCTAGAAGGATTAGTCAAAATAATAATTTTTGTTATTCAAAACCACAAAATTTACTGTAATTGACAAATATACATACTAATTTTGTTCAGGCAAATATATTCAATGGTTAAATAAATAAATATAGTTATGAAACAAAATTTTGATTTGAAATTTGGACTTACTTGAATGAAAGAGCATAAGAAAATATGTAAAACACTGAAGAGAAGTGGAAGAGGCATAGAAAAAACTCTCCTTAGGTTCCTTAGGTTAGAGACGTAAAAGTAGAAGAATAAAATTAAATTAAATAAATAATTGGGCTTTTTTTAATAAGGGTCACTAGATGTTAAAAACAAATAAGTAAAAAAGTTTTTGTATATTGTGGGTTCAATAACAAAATGGGCTAAGAAAAAAGTTTTTTTGTGGGTTCAATACAATAACATGAACGTAAAAAAATAAATTTACAACTAAAAAAAAGAAAATTAATGAGGTGTCAGTTGACCCCACATGAATGTACGTAGGTCCGCCTCTGCCACGACAACGTGTTATTCATCCAATCTCGCCAAAAATGCTTTCTTTAAAATCACCAATGGATAAAACTTTGAACCATAACTCTTTTTCCCAATGCTTTGCTACCGCGGTGGTGATGATTCCTTCTTCTCTGTCATGTCTCACCCTTTGTCTCCGTTTTCTTCTTTTCTTTCATGATCTGCTGTTTAATTTTATTCTTCTCCTTTCTTTTATTCCCCATATCAAGGCAACTATGGTGGACTGAGACATGAACATAGGTGACAATTGATGGCGCATCAATGGTTAATCAAACAAAGACGACTTTGGTAACTAAGGGTTAACTCACGAGATTTTTTCAAGTTCTTACTCTTCCTTTTGCAGCTTTATAAAGGTGGCGATACATACACTTCTGTGTATATAAATACACGTGTTCACCCTTGTACCAAAACCCTAGTCGTTTGATGTTTGATTCAACTTGGGCTTCACACCAACTAATGGGCCTTGAAAAAGTTCAATATTAAACACTCGGGATCGGGGTGTTACACAATATTAATTCTACTTCAAATCGACATTTTGGTTGTGAAAATCCATATTATGGCTTTACTCTGAAAAGTCTCTTGATGTTTTTTTTTTTTTAATTATAAGGACACCTGAAGAAGTTTTGTTTGCAAGAGGTGTCAAGCCAACTCTGTCTCCTAATCTGAAAACTCTTGAATTAATTGAGGTAATTTGCAAACCATTCTTTCTCATTTTTATTTTCTATCGCTAACTTCATTTCAAATGAAATAGACAGTTTGCCTTTTAACATGCTTCTAGAGTGAAACGTCTTCTTTTTTGTGGTGTTGGTTGCCAAATGCAAGGTATTGATTCTACATATTTCTTATGGACTCAAGTTCTCCATACGGTGAGTCTCGTAGTATTGTAATGCAAAGTGAATTCTTATACTGCAACATCTAAATCAGTGGTGGAACCAGAATATCTATTCATCAGGGTCAAAATAAATTTTTAACTAAAAATGCATAAACTTTATTAAAACCATAAAATATCATTACAAATACAAATCTTAAAGATGCACTCAGCCAATCTCATGATCAACAACTTATCAAACTGAAGAAAAAAATCAATCGGACTCAAGGATGATGTGCAAACAAGTAATTCAGAATTTACCTCATCAAAACGATCATTAAACTCTTGAAGTTGCATATCTAAGACAGTGTAGAAACAATCCACCTTAAGGTGATTCAAGTTCGTTATGCCGATCTTTTTCCTTGGTCTCCTTGAATCAACAAACTCTTCTTCCATTATGACCATTCCAATGTCATTTTTCTTACAAAAGGAACTAACTTTAGCCATAAAAGCATCCCATCCATCATCTCTAACCTTATGCAATTGACTTTTATTGGAATTCACCAATGAAATAGCATTTAAGATATCTTGGTCTTTCCTTTGTAAAGCTTTTGATAAATTATCAGTGACACCCAAAACAAGAACCATCAACTGTAGATAGAAAACAAAATCAAAGGTCTAAAAATATTTCAGAATACCATATGCTTGTTGTCTTTTGGTGGAGTCTATGCCTTCATCCTCGATATACACAAAAACTTTAACTACAGAAGAAAATAACTCAATAAGTCGCAGTAAAGTTATATAATGTGAACCCCAACGAGTATTTCCAGGTCTTTGAAGATAAATTTCTTGATTCAGCCTAGTTCCAGTCTTAATTTCAACATTGCTAATCCCTTCTTCTACTGTTTGCCGATAGATTTCCCAGATCATATCTTTTCTTTTGCAAGAAGCTCCAACCACATTCAACCAAACAGAAATTATATCAAGACATTCTCCAACTTCAAAATGCTTTTTTGCAACTGCCATAAAAACTAGCTGAAGTTGATGAGCAAAACAATGAACATAATATGTAGAGCTACTTTTTTTCAAAATCAATGATCTTAGTCCATTGAATTCTCTCTTCATATTACTAGCTCCATCATACCCTTGTCCTCTCACCTTTTTCAAACTCAATCCATATTTAGCAAACAAAAAGAATCAATAACATACTTCAGAGATAAAGAAGATGTATCATTCACGTGAGTAATGCCAACAAATGTTTCTTTGACTAACCCATACTTATCAACGAAGCGAAAAACCACTGCCATTTGCTCTTTATCTGATTTTATTTGATACATCAGCAAATTCATCAACCAGCAAACCAAAGACATCATTATCAATTTCTTCGATAATAGACTTAATTACCTCTACTGCAAAGCAATGCACAATATCCTTTTGAATTGGAGGAGATGTTATCTGATTATTTTTTGGAGCATTATTCAATACAACTTTTCTTATAGCTTCATTCTGACCAGCTGTATATTTTAGCAGCTCTATGAAATTACCTCTATTTGTTGACTCATCAGACTTATCATGACCACGAAATGGTAATCATTGATGTAACAAGTGTCTAGAAACATTAATGGAAGCATTTAATCGAATTCGGTAATCATTCTTCACGACATCACTTTGCTTATGGAGAGCATGTTTGATTGACTGACCTTGTCTCATCAGATTCTCACATTTTCTTTTGGCATTATTGTGAAAACTGTTCACATTAGTTCCCACATGTTGATCAAGCTCCTTATTCCAAGCACAAAAACGAGTTGATAAAAAGCAATCACTTCCACCTTGATTTCTAGCTAGATCTCTCAATAAGTAACAACACAAGCAAAAAGCTTTTTCTGTCTCCACACTATATTTCAACCAATCACCATACTTATCAAACCATTTCGGATTAAAACGTCGCAACACTCCTCCAATTGGTATTTGTTTAAAATTATAACCACGAGGTTGACAAGGTCCTCTAATCAAATATTTGCGTCGCACTTCAGAAAGCGATCCATTATTGTCGTTACCTACGTACAAAAATTACCATATAATTATCTTACTTAACTATTTAAATATAAACAGAAACTAAGACAAAGCATATTCATGATTGTGTGAGGTGACTAATCTCTTAGTAATAGCATCAAAAATAAGTAATAAAATTAACTCAAACACAAGACAAGTAAATTTTGATTGAATATTAGATTGAAACTAATTTATATATGCAAAAAAATATAAACATACCTGAAATTTTAATTTTTAGAATTTTTTAATTGTGGCTGATTATTCTTTATGATGTTTGAGAATTACGTTGACAAAAGGATGAAGAAGAAGAAGCTAAACAGTTTTTTTTTGCGACAGATACTTTTTTATGTGTGCACAATGGCTACAAATACAAGTTAGAATATTTAGGTTATATTTGTATAAGTGGTCCTATTATAATATATTTATTCAAAACAAAATTAATGGGCTTAATGTTATTATAATATATTACAATTGTAGTTGTAAACTTTAACTTGTTCCGTTAAATTTTATAAGGGTCAATATTTTAGGTGGACCAGGGTCAATATAATATTTTATATTAAAGTTCAGATATTTTTATAATTTCACTAGGGTTATTTGACCCCTATGGTTGTACACTACCTCCGCTCCTGATCTAAATATGGAGAAGTTGTATGTACTATGCACCAATTGTGGTAATTTCCTCATCCTATCTTGATTTATTATTTCTCCTGAAACTTCACAACTAGTTCTTGTGTTGTATTTTGAACTTTCCTCGTTGTATATGTTATTTTTGGGTCTTTTAGCATTGTTCTAGAATTACTTATCACATGTTTTCAACAAGTAATAATAACGTCTTTGAATCAATAGTGGACAATGGAGAACACGAGATGTACTAGAGAAGTTGACATCCCCGTTCTTCCTTCCGGGAAAAGTGAAAAAATTGTTGAAACACGAGATGGTTCTGGTCACAACTTCACCTTAAGTATTATTCTATATATTTTTGTTTCTTTTTCTTAGTTTGAGGATAATCCAATAACATCCCAAAGTTAGATATGCTTGATTTTCTGGTTCATAAATTGTTTAAGCATTATTTCGTTTGTAGACTATATATATGTCTTATTGGAATCTACTTTGTTGAACTTTGTAGGTTTAGGTGGGATAATTTTGAAATGTACTACTTATGATGTTACATCTATGTGTTCTGAAAAAGTGTCTCTCTATCCTTGTGATATGTTAGTGTTATTTTGTATAAGACTTATCGACACTTACAATGTTGGTATAAGACTTGGTATGATATTATGTTAAACTTATTTTGGTTAATGCAATATTATCACTACAAAAAAGACGACATATTACGTCGTTTATTATGAATGTAACGTCAATTAAAAAATAATTTAAAACTAATACCGTCGGTTAAGACACCGACTTAATATTATATGACGTTAATATTCTCCAACTTTATGGTATTTACGAAGAAGTTCATATAAGTCATGTAACACAAGAGAATAAACCAAAAAAAATTAATTTAGACTTGATTTATATAGTAGCCTTTTTAATAGGCCCTCGTATGATTAATTAACAAATTTTTAATATATCGAAAAAGGAAAATACAAATAATGATAACCAATATTGTAGTCGTTTTAGTAAACTGACGTCAAATTCCTTCCCATGATTTCTTTTACGTCGGTTTATGAACTGACATTAGTAAATTGACGTTATTTGACGTGTTTTTTGTAGTGTATAGTGATGTATTTTGATGATTTATAAAATATAAAAATTATACATTGATCAAAATGTATAAATTTTGTAAAATAAGGTTAAAATGTAGAAATTATATATCAAATTAAATATATTCAATAAAATAAAAATGTTACGACATAATATAAAACATCACTAAACATGTGTTCCAAAAAAATACATTAAAGCATTTACTTAGCGCTATAATAGAACGACTTATAATAGGATGTAAAAAATACTATTGTTACCCTATTAATGTTAGGGCTTGCTACAAGAACTTAGATATGTTTCTTAAAAATTAAGGATATGAACGTGGGAGTGTGAATAAGACGTCGTTTGTTTCCAGTAGTGGGCTGATCGTAACGCCCCTAGTTCACTCTATGACCGGACAAGCCAAGAGTTCCTAGGAACGTCACGTGAAGGTGACCAAGTACGACCCGTACATGGTTACTAGAACGAATCATAAACCTTATACGGATCATCCTTAATCCCTTTTCCACTCGTAATCTCCACTTAGACTTGCCAACCCTCGTGAAGAACAAGTGTTGAGCCGAATCGGACAAAGTCTTATCAGTCAATTCCCGCAACAAAGTTTATCAAAACATAATTTATTTCACATTACCAAAGTACGGTACAAGAACCAAAACTTTAGTCTTTTAACGTGGTCGGCCTACTGCCCAAAAGGTTACATAGTAAGAAAAGTACTCATACGTTTTGCAAAGACACAAATCAACTCCGGCGTCCTAACGTTCCCACTCCGGCTAATCCCCTCTACGGTTGCCTGCAAGACAAAAATGAGTTATGAGTAATCTAATATTACTCAGTGAATTGGATTACTGCATGAAACATCAACAACATCCCAATACCCCCAATCAACACACAATTCCACCAACCGTAATAATCAAACAATCAACAATGACCATTATGAATAACGATTGTAATCTAGACTCCACAAGTCCTAGGGCCCAGACATGCCGCCTCCCCTGTAAGAAATGTCTAGGCTAAGCCACAAAGGCTAATAACCATCGACAACTTGTTACCCCGCCGGGTAACGACACAGACAGGTAGCGAACCCATCTATGTCCATCGTTAACGCAAGCTAATCCGCAAAGCGCACGGCACTGTATGACAACTAGGAGACGGACACATCTCTATAGTTGGATTTAACAAATCTAGATTATCAAACCAAGCCACTTGTACCAACATCTGTATGAAATCTGTATGAAACGCATGAACCCACAAAGGATTACACATGCATAATAACTAAGGGTTGAACCAACTCACTGTACTCACCAGATCTCTGAAACACTTGCGGTTTCCCTCAGATCACCCTTCTCGTCGTCACTGTCCACTATCACCCGATCACGCGGCCACCGGTCCGATTGCACCTCCAGTTCTCTCTCGCCATCTCCGAACTTAGTCTCCAAAAAGACTCACAAATGAAGCTAAGTTCGATTATATAGAGAAGCGGATTGCATGGCCAGGTGAGTTGTTGTCACACGACGGAGAGTGACGCCATGTGTCCGCCACGGCGACACGTGTCCGACACGTGTCATCGCCGGGTACAAGAATCTCAACACATGAGCTTTCTCCATCCACGACGAAGACAAGTGGCAGTTCCGATGGAGTTGGCTCCAAGTCTCTACACTTCGGCTCCAAGCAACCCATTCCCCATAAATACCCGAGAATCTCATTTTCGACGGTCGTTTGGCTCACGGCTCGACCTTCCGACCAATGGTCTCAACACTTGGCGATCTTTCTGCCTTTCCTCGACTCTAGCTTCCCACTAAGCCGGTAAGTCTCCTTTCCATCTCATTCACACTTACACACGATTCCATCCTCCTTAATACGACTGATCCCATGTCCGTCTCCTCTCGGATGTCCCACGGGTCCGATGACTATACAAGGGTCACTACATTCTCTCCCCCTTAATAGAATTCGTCCCGAATTCTCTAAGATTCGGAAGGGCCAGCTTCATCCTCCTCTCCCATGAAAAATTGCGGATACTTAAGTCGAAACTTCTCCTCATCTTCCAAAGTGACAACCTTTCGGTTCTGTTTGCCCCAGGACACTCGAATTTGGGGAATTGACATGTTGGTGACTAGACGGGAAGTTACACCCGGAAGTCCGTGACTGGAAGGGAAGTTACACCTGGAGGTCCATGTCAGTTGTTGTTGTAGTTTGGATGCAGTGATATGTTTGGTGTCATAAGATGTATGGCGTCAAGCATATAGAGGTGTGGATTTGGTACGGGTCTGTGACGCGAGGTCCGGACTCAGTAATTCCATATGCGGTTTGTCTGTCTCCTGGTTGTCATACAGTGCCGAGCGCAGTGCGGGTTAGCCTGCGTTTTCGAAGGGCATAGGGGGTTCGCTACCTTTCTATGCCGAGTACTCGATGGGGTACTATGGTCCATCGCTGCAACCTGTGTGGTCGGGCATGGACGGGTCATGATGTAGGACAGAAGTTACACCGGCAATTCATGACCAGTTTATTTTATGGGGAGACAGCATACCGGGGGCCCGTAGGATGCATGGTGTCGCATGTTTAGCTTCCGCTTGCATTCTTTGATGTGTGCTTGTTGTTGTGTGAATGATGTTTTGTGGTTGTTTCTTGTAAGTTGATTGTTTTGGGGAATTGGGAGCGAACCTTAGAAATCTTCTATGTGTTTTAGTGAGGTGATCCGCGCTCACTGAGTAACCCTCGGGTTATTCATGATGCTATTTTTGTTGCAGGTAACCCTAGGATTTGGGCCATAGAGCAAGACGAACGATAGGAACCGGAACTAGAGTATTTTCGTTGTTTTGCAAAAGTTATGTTTTCAAGATTGAATTTGGAATGGCGCCAATGATTTCTGATCGTTTTCTAACTAAGTATATAAAAGTATTTTTCAAACTGGCGCCCAAGAATGAGATGAAAAGGTTATATAGACACGGAAACTTGGAGCCCAAGTCGCATGGGCCGATCTCGCCACGATGGAGTACACGTGTCGTCGGAAAAGTGATAGTGGGACACGTGTCGCCACCCGACACACTCTCTCCACTTGTGCATGGAGGAAGACGACGTGGAGACCTGCATGGATTCTGTAGTGGGTGATGTGGAGAGGAGCTTGCCACCTGTTAAGACTCCAACATGCATGCACATAAACCCTTAGCCTTAATCTTCACAAGCTTTTACTGGAACCGATTTCATGGAACACCAAAAAACCGACCAAGCAATCAATCAAACAACCAATAAACAATTAAACCCAACCATGTGCTACTTCACATGCATCGCAACTCACAGTGATAGAGGTTGGATTGATTAGACTGATGTCGCTTGCAAGTTCCGCCGAAAACACACCCTTGATAGCTTCCCGACAATAAGATGTATGGCTTCAAGCATATAGAGGTGTGGATTTGGTACGGGTCTGTGATGCGAGGTCCGGACTCAGTAATTCCATATGCGGTTTGTCTGTCTCCTGGTTGTCATACAGTGCCGAGCGCAGTGCGGGTTAGCCTGCGTTTTCGAAGGGCATAGGGGGTTCGCTACCTTTCTATGCCGAGTACTCGACGGGGTACTGTTGTCTATCGCTGCAACCTGTGTGGTCGGGCATGGACGGGTCATGATGTAGGACGGAAGTTACACCGGCAATTCATGACCAGTTTATTTTATGGGGAGACAGCATACCGGGGGCCCGTAGGATGCATGGTGTCGCATGTTTAGCTTCCGCTTGCATTCTTTGATGTGTGCTTGTTGTTGTGTGAATGATGTTTTGTGGTTGTTTCTTGTAAGTTGATTGTTTTGGGGAATTGGGAGCGAACCTTAGAAATCTTCTATGTGTTTTAGTGAGGTGATCCGCGCTCACTGAGTAACCCTCGGGTTATTCATGAAGCTATTTTTGTTGCAGGTAACCCTAGGATTTGGGCCATAGAGCAAGACGAACGATAGGAACCGGAACTAGAGTATTTTCGTTGTTTTGCAAAAGTTATGTTTTCAAGATTGAATTTGGAATGGCGCCAATGATTTCTGATCGTTTTCTAACTAAGTATATAAATGTATTTTTCAAACTGGCGCCCAAGAATGAAATGAAAAGGTTATATAGACACGGAAACTTGGAGCCCAAGTCGCATGGGCCGATCTTGCCACGACGGAGTACACGTATCGTCGGAAAAGTGATAGTGGGACACGTGTCGCCACCCGACACACTCTCTCCACTTGTGCATGGACGAAGACGACGTGGAGACCTGCATGGATTCCGTAGTGGGCGATGTGCATAAAACCTATCATACACTATACCGGATCAAAAACGGTAATCATAGTAGTACTTTAGGGTCGAATCCACAGGGACCGATAAGTTACACTACGAATTTATGGGATTAAAGTTAAGCTAAGACAAAATAAAATAAGAGTTTGATTTCTAAAAACCTAACGAGAAATAAAACAAAGCAAACAATAATAAAAGAAATATTAGGCATAGGGAAACCATCCGGGATGTGACAAAATAATTAAATCAATTAACAGGGAATATTAAAGTATGTTCTCGAACTCAATTTACAATAATATAAGTAATCCATTGGTCATGCTCATACCTAACTTAGTAATACTAAAATAGATCCTAAACCATTGGTTCGCCTATTAAAGTAAAACTAGCATTAACAAACAGGATTGATATGTTCACAAGGTGCCACGACTTCAATTGGTCATAGGCCATGGATCACCTTTCTCGACTATATTAGTTCCAGTAACTAAACAGCACTTGTGATGCCACGAGAAGTTACCTATGATCTAGAACAAGTTAGCTACTCAAGCCCTAGCATTAAGAACAAATATAGAAGAAAAACTATAAAATAAATTCCCAAACTAACAACCTAATAATCGATCACATCCCTTCAGAATAACCCTAGCCTAATAAGGAAACTACTCAAACATAAAAATTAAAAAGAAAGCTATAAAATAAAACTATAAAAATATTAATAAAACTTGGGGAGAGCTACAACTCTCAAAAGAGAGAGCCACTGCTCTGGAAAAGGTGTGTAAAATACAATGGGCGAGCCTCCTTTATATAGGAAAAGGAGAGAGCAACAAAAGGAAAGAAAATAAATGGAAAACTTGGAGAGGAGGTAAACTTGGGCCGCAATTTTTCATAGGATCGATCGATCCTAAGTGTGGACCGGTCGATCCCACTCTCTGCCACGTCAGCTTGGTCGGCTGGTTGATATGTTTTCAGTAAATCGGACATAACTCTTGATCTCACCGTTAGATTTCCTTCAAACCACTTGGAGATGAAAGCTAACTCTCTTAGCTATCTTGTGTCAAAATATTAGCAAGATCCAACGGTGGGAAAGTCTTCTTCTGCGGCCATACTTCTGACGGGTTTGCTGGACTCTGCATCTTTAAATGTATATTTGCCTCCAAACTGTTCCAAAACTCTTCCTTTTCCAATATTTTCTTCTCAGACCTGAAATACACTAAGTGAAGCATATAGTTCTAATATCTATCTAATATAAGTTAGTTGACTCAAAATACAAATCTAAATCCTATATAGAAAACGGTAAATTTGAGACTCATCAACAGCTCCAGTTTTCATCCTCTTTTACCTGAAATACAACATTAAAATTGTTAATTTTCTACTAGCACACCTTCACAATCATCCCTACCACAAAAACTCTCATCATCTGATGAATGATCCCCTAAATCTTCAATTGGCTGAACTAATAATGGTGCAGAAAAAAACTCTTCTTCTGTTTCTAACTCATGGTATCCTCTTGGTGGCGCCCTCATAACAACATATCAAGGTGAGGAGTCATCTTCCCTAAAGTAAAAAATATGTTTAGCTTGAGATGGCATAATGAAAGGATTATTCAAGAAAGCTGATTGCTTCATATGGAGATTCACAAGCGTGAAACCGTCTTCCTCTTTCAGCCCATTTCCTTTGTTAGCCCAAATACACTTAAATAGTGGAACCTGAAACATATGGTAGTCCAGGAATATGATCTCCTTGATCACTCCATAGAAGACTATTATGTCTGCCGTTTGTCTATTATCTTTAGCACTAGCTCTACATATTGAAAACGCTTCATAGGTTACTCCACTATTCTGAGTCTTCCGCTTTACATCATCAGTATGGAACCTATGACCGTTGTTTATATACCCCTTATATGTTTGAGCAATTCTTCTTGGTCCAAAAGCAAGCCATCTCAGCCTAGTCAAATGGTCATTTGAGTTTGTTGGTGGGAGGTCTCAACATTTCAAGTTCGGCCAAGAGAGACCGATATTTCCCAAAGTATTTCTTGAAATCAAGGTCTTCCATATGTAGAGAGTTGATGGCTTTCTTGACTTCGAAGACACGGGTCAGATTTGAGACATCTCCATAAACGTTTTTTAGCGTCTCCCAAAGCTCCTTTGCTCTTTCACAGTAGGAGTACGCTTGGAGTATGGAGGTTTCAAGAGAGTTTTGAAGGGCTACGAGTACCATTTGGTCTTCTTGAGCCCACTTCTCCTCTTCGGGTGTGAGCTCCTTCTCGTCTTCCTCTTCCTCTTCTTCTTTGATTTCTATGGGATCTTTCTTCCCTTTGACAGCTTCAATGTGATTCCAAATACCACAGCTACCAAGATTGTTTTTCGCCGACCGAGCCCACAAGAGATAGTTATCTCCATTGAGTGTAACCGAGATAACTACTCTCTTGAAGCCGGTAAAGTTTTCCGTGTTCAACATATTTCCAGAGGCGTTTTGTTTCTGAATTTATGAGTTTCGGATCAGATAAACTGAGATTGAGATGGATTTAGGACTGAAAATGAAGATTAGTTTGAGATTTGGGAAACAGATATTCACTAAATAGCTATTAACCTTGGACAAATAAAACAGAGTTTGAGAAGAGAAACATAGTATTGGAAAGAGAGGTTAAGAACAGATTTGCAAGAAGAGAGTTGAGATTAGGGAAGAGATTGAGGATCTTGCTCTGATACCATGTTGAGTTTAGAAGAGATTTAAGAAGAGAGTTTATGCGGAAATGAGATTAATGAAGATTCATGTTGAGAGTAAGAAGAAGAAGAGAGATTTTGTTTCAAGAAAACTCATGTCTCGTTACATATCTCGGTTCACATAGGATACATATATATGAGGAGACTAATTTAAGGGTTTACAAGGAAGAGAACTAAGCTAACGTTCCTAAGACAATGACATGATAGAGAGCTTTCCAATGTTTACTACAAATAGCACTTTGACTTCAAAGTGTGCAAACGGCTCCTTCCTCTTTGGTCACTAAACCACCACATGTGATTCTAAAGTATCCAATGCTCCTTGATTTAATTAACCATGACTAAGCATAGTTTAATTAAAACCTTCTTGATTAATAGAACCATCATCACTAGCATTAGTGAAGTGCCAACGCAAACCCTCAGCCAATCGTTTTGATCTAAACATCCTCCTAAATCTGTCTTTTATCTGTCCACCAACTTCTCATATTGATTGCGATAAAGGATACAATCATTTTTGCAGGCGTGAATCACATCATAACCAAACCCAAAGAGCTTCAAAAACTTCCTAATATCATCTGTAGACCTAGGCAGCACATTGTCTCCAGGTAGCATGTCATGAAGAAGCATAAGAAGCTGGTCAAAGCAGTTCTCTGACATCCAACTCTTGACTTTTATCTAGTAAAGTCCCATGATTGCAGACACTTTGGTGTAGTTCCGACATGTCGAATACAATGGAGTTTCTGCAACCTCTAACTTCTTTGTAAACTCAGAGTCTTCTTGGCTATCTATATCCTCAACTTCATCTACATTCTGCTGCTGAGATGGTTGAGTGCCTTCAGTCGCCATGAAAGTTGTCCTAAACAACTCGTAAGCCTCATTTTCAGATGAATCAACATTAGTTGTCTTATCATTCCTTATATCCCCGTGTAAACTCCAACATTTACTTCTCTTGTACTTCTGATCCATCACTTTGATGACTAAATGTTCCAACACTCTAACCATTGACTGATGACAAACATTGCGGCAAAGAAGACAAGGACAGAACATTTCTGCTGGATTACCCAAACTCCTTGCTAATTCAAGCACAAACTTAGTTGATCCTGCTTCATACTCAAGGCTATTCCTACAAGTTAACAAATAGTGCAAATTAAAAACTGAGAACAGTCAATCATAAATCAATTAGATGTAAGAACAAGTTAATACCATGGCAACCAAACCCAAGCTTTATCCATTTCACAAGAGCTCCGACCAAATGTGCATACAAGTAATTTGCAGAGACAGTCACTTTTAAAGCAAGAACAACAGTACAAGTAATCTGATAGAAGAATCAAATTTGAGTGAGATACCTGATAGAGTTTGTTCTCTTTTGATTAACTCGAACTACAACAGAAAAAGCAAAAAGAGAAATCAATTAAACTCAAATCAACAGCTTAAACGATTTGTTTAAAGTTAGGAGATAAATTCTCAAAGCCAGAAAAACAATACAGAAGACACTTCTAAAGTATCAATACGATATAGTTTGTTCTCTTTTGCTTGAATCGAACTACAAAAGAAAAGCAAAAATAAGAAATCGATTTTATATGTACCTTTCACGGAATCAGTTAAAAGAAACAGCTCAAATGAAATCTTCCTGCAAATAAAAAGAGTAATCAATCTTCTTGAAACAACACAAACCAAGAAATCAAGGAATAAGAACGATTTGTGTTCAAAAATCAAGAGTTTCACCTTCGATTCAGTACGGATTCGACCAAAGACAAGGAAGAAGAGCTCGATTGGGTTGCATACAATGAAGAGGAGCGAGCAAAATCAAGGAAGAGGAGCTCGATTATGCAGCCGAGGAAGATGAGCGAGCAAAGAGATGTCAGATTAGGGTTCATTCTGAGATTTGTGTCGGAGCTAAAGAGGAAAGATGGGAGAGGAATTTTCCTGAAATTTGTTTCAATTTGTGTCTGTCGGGAGAGAAAGAGGCAAAATGGAAAAACACCAAAAAAGTTTCTAAGTATCGAATAAAGAAGAGGCAAAAGGGAAAAACCCCAAAAAAAAATCTAAGTGTAGCTAGCGGGAAGAAAACTTTTAGCTCCTAAACCCTATGATAACGTTTTCATGATGCTAATGCTATCAAATATAATTCTAAAAATTGTGAAACACTATCATAGCGTTTCAACAAGGTAGAAATGCTATGTAAAGTTCAGAGGTACTCAAACGATAGCATAATGATTACAAACGCTATTGTATAGTGCTATAAAAACCCAATATTCCTGTAATGTGATGCTCGTGCAAATCCATGTTGATGGCATATATAGTGTTTGGATCCACTTGTTAGAAACTTGTAGATAAGTTTTGTGCAGAATATGGCTCCAGAGTTTGAGATGAGTCTCTGCGGTAAGTTGACATATTTTTTTGCTCTGAGGTGAAACAAATTGATGATGAGATATTCGTTAAAAAGAGTATATATGCCAAATTCTGGTTACAAAGTTTGGCATGGAAACCAGCAAAGTGGAGAATACTCCAATGGAAGGTGAATGACAAACTATCAAAGGATGAGGCTGGAGAACATGTTGATGAAAGGTTGTATAGAGGAATGATGAGGAGTTTGTTCTATTTGACTGCAAGCAGACCAGACTAATGTTTGTACGTCGGAATCTGTTCAAAATATCAGGTGATTGCTCGAGTAAAAACCCAATAGACTTAAATCGCAAAGGGACGGTGAAGTGTGCGGTTGTATATTCGGAATCGAAACCACAAGGACCAATAGTACACCAAAGACTCACGAGAGTTATAATTAGTTAAAGTGACATGTTGATTGATTGATTTCAGTTTGTAAAATAAACTTGCGAAGAAATAAAATGAATGACTTATGAATTAAAACAATGGGCACCATGGTATTTCAGAGATCAATGATTAACGAGGTAAGAAAATTCAAAATTCTACAGACAAGAACATTTCTCGCACGTGAACATAACGCTAGACAAATCCTCTCTCAAGGTGTTAATCACTAAATTTGACTTCTCGACTACTAAACTTTAGTTTGTGATTGATCTCCTAATCAAACTTGCATTATCGAATAAGTTCATTAAGTTCACAATACGCTCTAGTTCTCTCTCTCGAGAATCAATCATTTGTTTGGTTTTGAGGAACTGAATTACCGAACTCATAGAATATAGATGGTTGGTGTGCTAGATGATGACCTGGCGGTGTTCATATCAGGAGTCAAAGTGAAGAAATGGAAGGTAATTCAGTATACTAACTTCAATGTTGACATCAAGGAGCTATATAAGATGTACTACATCAACTGGTCACTGATATGCTCAAATTTAACCTTAGAGCTACTCTATCAAATTAAGTGATCAACGTACTACTTAGGGATAGAATCCAAAGAAACTCCGTTACGCAATAGGTTGTCAATTTCAAATTATGCTAAACAAAAAAGAAGTAATTAAATGCAATTGCAGAAATTAAATTGAGGGTTGTAAACGATAAGAGATAAGCGTTAGATCCAGTTAATTCTAAGGAAATCAGGAATGAGAAATAGATTAATTAGTTAGGATTCAATTAAGCGTGGTGCTCGAACTTAAATACGAAGATAAAGTTAACCAACTCCCATCAATACAAGAAAAACGCACATTGTTAGCGCGGAAAAAATGTTATAATATGTAATACATAGCAAATTCTCAAATGCTATGACATTGGCAGCTATGGTAAATGCCACACCTATTATAACAATTTTTGTGGGCTATGATAGATATAGATAACATAACGTATTATGAATGTCGATAGTTACTTTTTTATAGCAATATTTTTTTGCCTAAATTTTATTCTGACAATTCGTACTACGTGTTATGATAGATCTATATATAATGACAACACATTTTTGTTGTAATATATCTTATTATATCATTGTCGTTTGCTGTAATATCCTTATTGATTTCTCAATTTAATTTAACAAGTCAGGTTCTTTTTTTTTGTCAACTTCATATATTGATTAGCTTAGAAAAGCCAATTTGGCGGAATGTGGTTTACAAGAGTAACACAATGCGGTAGGACACGAACATTTCGTGCCAACTTATCTGCTCATACATTCTCGCTTCGTTTAATAAAGGATAAAGAGAAGGAAGAAAATTCTTCCCTATCGGTGGCGATGTCTTCTAGGTAAACTGCGAATGCCGGCCATTCTGTTGGGGAAGACACCATCTTCACCAGGTCAGAGCAGTCAGTCAAAAACGCTACATGTAGATTTCCAGCAGCGATCATGCATCTCATCGCCCACAACAAGGCCTCAAACTCTGCATGTAAGGGTGACAAACTTCTTCGTCGGTTGGTCGCTCCCATTGTTGTCGCTGAACCAGAGTCAACGGAGTACCGTCCATAACCTGCAAAGTTATCCGTCTCCTTCCATGATCCATCCACATAACACCGATGTCCAGTAAAAGTAGATTGCAAAAGGTTTGAGCGTAGGAGGGTCCTGTGCTGGTGCACCTGGATATTTAGGTTAATATCCTCCTCCTCCACCTGTGCCTTTTGCCAAGTCTAAGATTCCGTATTAGCCAAACCAACTACCTCGGGAGGATTCTCATCTATATTTTCAAAAACTTTGGCATTTCTTGCCTTCCAAATGTACCATAATATCCAGGGATAAAAATCACTGTAATCCTGTTTTGCTTGTCACCAGAATAAATAATCCATGTTTGTAAACAAAGATGCTGATATATCATTGTTTTTGGGGATTTTAACCATGATATTACTATCTATATATCTATGTTTTTGGTGTTTTTCTGTGTTTCTATATGATTACAGGTAATTTAGTGTTTTGGAGCATTTAAGGATTAGTAGCAGAGAAGACAGATTCGGAGGCCCAATTGAGCACACCAGGACTTAGTGTCGATCGAGACCATCCTTGGTGTATCGATCGACACTCCATTACGGACCAGAAGCTGTCTCGAGTTTTCGAAGCCCAAAGTTTTTCCTAAGTTTCCAATAGAAGCCCAACACGATTTTACTCGTCTTTACATAGGGTTTTAGAGTTTTGTAACAGTTATCACGCTTTTGCTGAGACAATTCAGAGAGATAGAGAGTTTTTAGGTTTTCTTGAGAGATTTGGGGAGATTGATTCCTTCTGCTTCAGTTGTAATCTTGAACCCCTTTTTTGTTATTGATATCTTGATGCTTTCTAATCTATTCATGATGTTTTCTTCTCTGATTATGTCTGAGTGGTTTGCTTGTTAGATCTAGGGTTTCTCACAAAGGATTTTGATGGATTGTTGAGTTATTTGTGCTAGATTAGGATTCTATATCTTTAGATGTTCTTCACCATAGGTTGTTCTTCATACTGATTTCTAGCCTGATCATCTAGACTTCTGATTTTAGGTTTGTTAATTGACACGACAGTGTAATTGAATTCCTGAAAGAACCTAGGGTGAGCAAAAGACTTATTTGCAAAGAGATTTGGTTTAAGGTTTTTGTGAACAAATCAAACTTGAACTAAAAGCTGGTTAGATTCTTAGGATTTGCAAAGACATTTGGTTTCCTAGTTTCTTAACTTAGATAGTTTTCGCAACGACAGTTGGTTAACTTTATATCTGTGATTTGAGTTCTAGAACTGTTCTTCATCTGAATCCTGATTGTTTGATAACTTGATTTTCCTGATTGTTTCTGAGAATACCTGAGATCTAGCGCTTATCTTTAATTGATCACAACTTCATTTAATTTTCCTGCATTGTTTTATTTAATAATTAATCTTTTCTGTTTAGCATTAATCCGAATTAAATTGCCTATTGTGTATCTAGAGTCTCTGTGGTTCGACCCCTAAGTACTGTAATTTTTATCTTAATTTGAGAGAGCAGCTCTGAGGGTAAATTTGAGAGCACATCAAACTTTGGCGCCGTTGCCGGGGACTCTTTTGATTACCATTAGGCTTTTAGTTAGGATTTTGTCTAAACAATTTTTGTTTTTGTTTTACTGCGTTTGTTTTTTTTCTTCTTTTTCTTGTGTGTTTCAGGTGTCACCTAATCACAGGATCAGGAATAAGTGGAAAACATGAACGTGAGTAGGAGCAGCTTCAACTTCACAAACAACTACGAAGCTCGCTTCCACCAAATCCCCCTCTCCACCCAGCCATTTCAGCTTCACAGGAAACTATGATACTGCCATTTACCATTCTTCCCCTCCACCAACACCGAAGAGTAGAATCATGTCCACCTGCGAACGGATTCTTGAAAGTCAGAGGGAGATGTGCGAAGTTTGGGTACCACCAGATGAACGCTCACCTAGACAAGCTGAGAACTCCCACATGAATGCTTGCCATGCTGTTTTGGCAAGAGAAATAGATGAAGTTAGGAGAACTGAGCAAACTGCTATCGAATCTATGCTCAGAAAATTTTTGGAAGGTCAGCAGCAGCTCACAGTGGACTTAAATGCCAAGATTGACGAGGTTTCCACTGATTTGAATGGAAAAATTGAAGCAATGTACACCCATGTGCAGCAGCTCGAAGATCGAATTACGTTAGCGTCGATCGACACCAATAATGGGCATCGATCGACACCAGTGGCAATCTCTGAAACGTCGAGACCAGACGGAGCTTTGTCGACCAAAGTCGAAGCAACCAGCTCGACACCAGGTACAAGTGTCGATCGACACAACAACAAGGGTATCGATCGACACTCAGGACGAGCAGAACTACCTTATCTCGTTATTCCACCATCAGTTCCCCATAAGCCTAAGGTTCCATATCCAAAGGGTAGGACCAGCAAGAAAGAGATGGAAGAGATGAGATGCAAGGCCATGATGAACAAGATTAAGAAGGAACTTTCAGAGGATGAGAAACTTGATACTTCTCCTTCTATGCAGAGACTTGTGAAGATAATGGTACAGGATGAGTTAACTCCTGAACAAGGTGCTTTGATTACACGAGACATCAGTGCCATTTGCATAAGCCTTGCACCAAAGAAGAAGACATAGAAGAAGTACAAAGCGATTGTCTCTGAACAGGTTGGCACAGTAGTTCAGTAAAGACTTCCAGAGAAGTTACCTGATCCAGGAAGCTTTGTTTTAGACTGCTCTATCTTCGAGGAGCGATTTTGTCATTCTCTATGTGATCTTGGATCCGGTGTCAACCTGATGCCTCTCTCTGTTGCTTTAAGACTTGGGATGACTGTTTTCAAGCCAACGAGGATGGCCATTCTCTTTGCTGATCGATCTCAACGATTGCCTGTGGGTATTTTAGAGGATGTTCCTACAGATTTTGTGGTCTTGGAATATGCTAGAGAGCCCACAGATCCTTTGCTGTTGGGATGCCCTTTCTTAGCTACAGCTGGTGCCACCATTGATGTGAGAAAAGGAAAGGTACAACTTGATTTAGGTGATGTGGTCATGGAGTTTGACATGAATGAGCTGAGACAGAGAGCCACGATTGATGGTAAAGCCTTCTCTGTGGAGACCTTAGACGACATTACTGCTGGGTATGTCGATAAGTTGGATTCTAGTGAGCAAGCTTCCAAGCTTGAGGATTGGAGTGGGGATCATCTTATCAGAACTAGGGACCAGGAAGGGGTTCTAATCAGGGATTGTGATGATGTGTTTGTATTGGAAACACAAATTGCTGAGCAGAATTGCACAAAACATCATGATACGCGAACTGCAGAAGTAGTGTCGATCGACACAACTACCAGTGTCGATCGACATCATCGACGAGCTAAGCCAGATTTGACTGAGAAAGCTGTTTCTCGGGATGTTCACAATGTTACAATCCCAGGGTCTGCTCAACAAGAGAAAGCTCCATATTTTCCACTTCCCACACCTCGAGCAAGGAAAAGGTACACACGTTCTTTACCTAAAGCTTCTCCTTTCATCAATAAGACTTTCAAAGATCCAAAAATTGTTTTGCGGTTAACCAAGCCATGAGATTCTCGTAGAGCGCTTGCTTTTTCTTTTGATGATTGTGCAGGTAAACGAAGTGTCCCACCCATACCTAGGTCCCACCCTTCTGCTGTTCCTCACCTACTTGGAAAGCCTCATGCACCTAATGCTTATACACCGCCATGGATGAGGAGACTTTCTTCCAAGAAGCATGCATTACCACCTTCTGATCCACCTGACACCTGAGCTCTACCACAGTCTAGCTCATGACTAAAAAGAAGCGCTTATTGGGAGGCAACCCAATTTATGTACTTTTGGTTTTTCTTTTCTCTTTTTAGGATTTTATTTTCATCTAACTTGGTTGATTTCTATTGAAACTTATGGATTAATATTAGCTTTTGCAGTTTCACTTGTGTTTGATTGTTTTCTACAGCTTTGCTTAGGAATCATGTGTGAAAACTCAAAGGAAAATTCAGCAATTGCAGACTTCTGCTCAAAATCGTCTGCCTAATATATGGTGTCGATCGACACCACTATTAGGTATCGATCGACACTACCACGTCAAGCAGGTTCTTCGTTTCAAAAAAATCCTAAGTTCAAATATTTTCAATCATTTTTATTTCTCTTTCCAATCCTATGGCTTGGTACCACTGAGGACAGTGTTACTTAAGTCTTGGGGAGGAAAATACTGACGTATTTTTCTTTATTTTGGTTTTGATTTTTGATTTTTACTAACACTTTAAGTTTTTTTCTTTTATTTTATTGAGTCAAAATCTGTTTGGAAACAATGATCATTTTACTTATGTCCATTGCCTGGTTGATTAATGCTGTAGATAAAGTCTGAATTCGACTAATGAAAAATCCAATGATTGAGCGGTGAACCAGAGGCAACCAAATTCCCAACAGGATCCACTAAAGCCGGAGTCAATTTCCCAGCTCTTCCTTTTACCTCATTAATGCGGTTAGTGTTTCTAAGAGCTTGACTCCTTGTTCATACCTGATGGCTTGCATGGAAAACAATGGTAGCTCTTTCCCCTGAACTAAAGTTCCAGCACTTAAAAAAAAAAAAAAAGGAACAAAAGATGAGATGATTTCCTGCGAGTTAGAGGGTAGATGAGAATCGATGATCCCATTATTCTGCTCTTGTCTGGAAGGATCGCTTTTATTCTTAAGAATCATGTTGAAGTGAACTAAGGGATGTGTGGTTACCCCCTTGCATACTTTAGACCTCATGGAAACTTGTTTTCTTCTAGAAACAAAAAATGAATAAGAGTGTGTCAGCGAATAAGTCTGGGGAAAGTAAGTTATTTTGCGTTGGAAGTGTATTGTTATTCATGGTATAGTACATGAATGAGTCTAGAAGGTTCTGGTGCACTAGTTTCATTGATGAGACCCGGCGATGAGGGCTTTTATGGTGATTGTTGTGGAATTCTGGTTTGTTTCTTGGTCTCATTGTGATTTCAGCGGAGAAGTACATGGTGGTTAGTTTTTAGACTTGTCTGCTAAACATATGGATTGGTTCGAAATGACTATGGCATTGTACTTAAGGCAGAGGTGAGTTTCCGCGTTTTCAAACTTCTTTCTACAGGTTTAGTTTCTGTTTTGCTTGAGGGCAAGCAAAGCCTAAGTCTGGGGGAGTTGATATATCATGGTTTTTAGGGATTTTAACCATGATATTACTATCTATATATCTATGTTTTTGGTGTTTTTCTAGTGTTTCTATGTGATTACAGGTAATTTAGTGTTTGGAGCTACTTAGGAGCAAATGTGGACTATTTGGAGCTTTTTGGAGCATTTAAGGATTAGTAGCAGAGAAGACAGATTCGGAGGCCCAACTGAGCACACCAGGACTTAGTGTCGATCGACACCATCCTTGGTGTATCGATCGACACTCCATTACGGACCAGAAGCTGTCTCGAGTTTTCGAAGCCCAAAGTTTTCCCTAAGTTTCCAATAGAAGCCCAACACGATTTTACTCGTCTTTACATAGGGTTTTAGATTTTTGTAACAGTTATCACGCTTTTGCTGAGACAATTCAGAGAGATAGAGAGTTTTTAGGTTTTCTTGAGAGATTTGGGGAGATTGATTCCTTCTGCTTCAGTTGTAATCTTGAACCCCCTTTTTGTTATTGATATCTTGATGCTTTCTAATCTATTCATGATGTTTTCTTCTCTGATTATGTCTGAGTAGTTTGCTTGTTAGATCTAGGGTTTCTCACAAAGGATTTTGATGGATTGTTGAGTTATCTGTGCTAGATTAGGATTCTATATCTTTAGATGTTCTTCACCATAGGTTGTTCTTCATACTGATTTCTAGCCTGATCATCTAGACTTCTGATTTTAGGTTTGTTAATTGACACGACAGTGTAATTGAATTCCTGAAAGAACCTAGGGTGAGCAAAAGACTTATCTGCAAAGAGATTTGGTTTAAGGTTTTTGTGAACAAATCAAACTTGAACTAAAAGCTGGTTAGATTCTTAGGATTTGCAAAGACATTTGGTTTCCTAGTTTCTTAACTTAAATAGTTTTCGCAATGACAGTTGGTTAACTTTATATCTGTGATTTGAGTTCTAGAACTGTTCTTCATCTGAATCCTGATTGTTTGATAACTTGATTTTCCTGATTGTTTCTGAGAATACCTGAGATCTAGCGCTTATGTTTAATTGATCACAACTTCATTTAATTTTCCTGCATTGTTTTATTTAATAATTAATCTTTTATGTTTAGCATTAATCCGAATTAAATTGCATATTGTGTATCTATAGTCTCTGTGGTTCGACCCCTAAGTACTGCAATTGATCTCTTAATTTGAGAGAGCAGCTCTGAGGGTAAATTTGAGAGCACATCAGATGGCGAGAAAAATTGTGATCCTGATGGTACTTGGGATAGAGCCCAAACCTGTCGTGTGGGGGGGGGGGGATTCGAAAAGAACGTGATTTATCGTTTCTTCCCCACATCCACACCTGGCACAAACTATATCACAGTTGATTCCCCGTTTATTGAGATTATTTGAGACCGAGATACAACCCGTAAGTACCTGCCACATAAAGTGTTGAATATTTGGAGGGCATTTGATCTTCTAAACATGTGCCTGTAGCGGGATACAGTCAGGACCGTAAACCGGAGATGAAGCCAATGTAGGGTTCGAAAGGCGAATCGTATGGTACCCTGATTTAACCGTATATTTGCCATTCTTTGTAAAATGCCAACTAATAGTATCCTGGATCAAATTATATCCTAAAGGTATCGCTGAAATCAAAGCCACATCCATTGGATCAAATGTAGTTGACAGCTTGTCCAGATCCCATGACCTTGTCTGATGGTCAATTAGGTGATGAATTTGTAGAGAGGGGTCCATAAAGGATCCGCTACTTTTAGCTGGTCTCGGGAATTGAGCTGCTATCCAGGGATCCTTCCATACTGAGATGGATTCTCCTTAGCCAACTCTTTTGATAAGTCCTTTTTGAACCAGAGAGCGCGCCGAGATAATACTTCTCCAACCATAAGAAGGGGAGTATGATTTTATTTGTTCCATTGGATTGGAATTCCTATAGTACCGTCCTTTAAAAACTTTAGCAAAGAGGGAGTCTTGGACCTCCATAAGTCGCCAAAGTTGTTTTGCCAGGAGTGCCGTATTAAAATTGTCAACATTACGAAAACCAAGCCCTCCCAATTGTTTACTGGAACAAAGTTTGTCCCAAGCTTTTCAGTGCATTCCTTTAGAATCCCCACTTGTACTCCACCAAAAATCTTTATGATGGCTGATTATTCTTTATGATGTTTGAGAATTACGTTGACAAAAGGATAAAGAAGAAGAAGCTAAACAGTTTTTTTTGCGACAGATACTTTTTTATGTGTGCACAATGGCTACAAATACAAGTTAGAATATTTAGGTTATATTTGTATAAGTGGGCCTATTATAATATATTTATTCAAAACAAAATTAATGGGCTTAATGTTATTATAATATATTACAATTGTAGTTGTAAACTTTAACTTGTTCCGTTAAATTTTATAAGGGTCGATATTTTAGGTGGACCAGGGTCAATATAATATTTTATATTAAAGTTCAGATATTTTTATAATTTCACTAGGGTTATTTGACCCTTATGGTTGTACACTACCTCCGCCCCTGATCTAAATATGGAGAAGTTGTATGTACTATGCACCAATTGTGGTAATTTCCTCATCCTATCTTGATTTATTATTTCTCCTGAAACTTCACAACTAGTTCTTGTGTTGTATTTTGAACTTTCCTCGTTGTATATGTTATTTTTGGGTCTTTTAGCATTGTTCTAGAATTACTTATCACATGTTTTCAACAAGTAATAATAACGTCTTTGAATCAATAGTGGACAATGGAGAACACGAGATGTACTAGAGAAGTTGACATCCCCGTTCTTCCTTCCGGGAAAAGTGAAAAAATTGTTGAAACACGAGATAGTTCTGGTCACAAATTCACCTTAAGTATTATTCTATATATTTTTGTTTCTTTTTCTTAGTTTGAGGATAATCCAATAACATCCCAAAGTTAGATATGCTTGATTTTCTGGTTCATAAATTGTTTAAGCATTATTTCGTTTGTAGACTATATATATGTCTTATTGGAATCTACTTTGTTGAACTTTGTAGGTTTAGGTGGGACAATTTTGAAATGTACTTATGATGTTACATCTATGTGTTCTGAAAAAGTGTCTCTCTATCCTTGTGATATGTTAGTGTTATTTTGTATAAGACTTATCGACACTTACAATGTTGGTATAAGACTTGGTATGATATTATGTTAAACTTATTTTGGTTAATGCAATATTATCACTACAAAAAAGACGACATATTACGTCGTTTATTATGAATGTAACGTCAATTAAAAAATAATTTAAAACTAATATCGTCGGTTAAGACACCGACTTAATATTGTATGACGTTAATATTCTCCAACTTTATGGTATTTACGAAGAAGTTCATATAAGTCATGTAACACAAGAGAATAAACCAAACAAAATTAATTTAGACTTGATTTATATAGTAGCCTTTTTAATAGGCCCTCATATGATTAATTAACAAATTTTTAATATATCGAAAAAGGAAAACACAAATAATGATAACCAATATTGTAGTCGTTTTAGTAAACTGACGTCAAATTCCTTCCCATGATTTCATTTACGTCGGTTTATGAACTGACATTAGTAAATTGACGTTATTTGACGTGTTTTTTGTAGTGTATAGTGATGTATTTTGATGATTTATAAAATATAAAAATTATACATTGATCAAAATGTATAAATTTTGTAAAATAAGGTTAAAATGTAGAAATTATATATCAAATTAAATATATCAATAAAATAAAAATGTTACGACATAATATAAAACATCACTAAACATGTGTTCCATCTATGTCCATCGTTAACGCAAGCTAATCCGCAAAGCGCACGGCACTGTATGACAACTAGGAGACGGACACATCTCTATAGTTGGATTTAACAAGTCTAGGTTATCAAACCAAGCCACTTGTACCAACATCTGTATGAAATCTGTATGAAACGCATGAACCCACAAAGGATTACACATGCATCAACTGTTTGAAAACTGTATGAAACCACACAACCTCTGTAAGGAACTCTGTACGAAACCACACAACCTCTGTAAGAAACTCTGTATGAAACCACACGATTTTACCCAAGATTCATGGATATACCTTTACCATTCTCCCGGGTAAACCATAATCAACCTAAGCCCCCACCCCGGAACTCATCTAACTTAGCATAATAACTAAGGGTTGAACCAACTCACTATACTCAGCAGATCTCTGAAACACTTGCGGTTTCCCTCAGATCACCCTTCTCGTCGTCACTGTCCACTATCACCCGATCACGCGGCCACCGGTCCGATTGCACCTCCACTTCTCTCTCGCCATCTCCGAACTTAGTCTCCAAAAAGACTCACAAATGAAGCTAAGTTCGATTATATAGAGAAGCGGATTGCATGGCCAGGTGAGTTGTTGTCACACGACGGAGAGTGACGCCATGTGTCCGCCACGGCGACACGTGTCCGACACGTGTCATCGCCGGGTACAAGAATCTCAACACATGAGCTTTCTCCATCCACGACGAAGACAAGTGGCAGTTCCGATGGAGTTGGCTCCAAGTCTTTACACTTCGGCTCCAAGCAACCCATTCCCCATAAATACCCGAGAATCTCATTTCCGACGGTCGTTTGGCTCACGGCTCGACCTTCCGACCAATGGTCTCAACACTTGGCGATCTTTCTGCCTTTCCTCGACTCTAGTTTCCCACTAAGCCGGTAAGTCTCCTTTCCATCTCATTCACACTTACACACGATTCCATCCTCCTTAATACGACTGATCCCTTGTCTGTCTCCTCTCGGATGTCCCACGGGTCCGATGACTATACAAGGGTCACTACATTCTCTCCCCCTTAATAGAATTCGTCCCGAATTCTCTAAGATTCGGAAGGGCCAGCTTCATCCTCCTCTCCCATGAAAAATTGCGGATACTTAAGTCGAAACTTCTCCTCATCTTCCAAATTGACAACCTTTCGGTTCTGTTTGCCCCAGGACACTCGAATTTGGGGAATTGACATGTTGGTGACTAGACGGGAAGTTACACCCGTAAGTCCGTGACTGGAAGGGAAGTTACACCCGGAGGTCCATGTCAGTTGTTGTTGTAGTTTGGATGCAGTGATATGTTTGGTATCATAAGATGTATGGCGTCAAGCATATAGAGGTGTGGATTTGGTACGGGTCTGTGACGCGAGGTCCGGACTCAGTAATTCCATATGCGGTTTGTCTGTCTCCTGGTTGTCATACAGTGCCGAGCGCAGTGCAGGTTAGCCTGCGTTTTCGAAGGGCATAGGGGGTTCGCTACCTTTCTATGCCGAGTACTCGACGGGGTACTGTGGTCCATTGCTGCAACCTGTGTGGTCGGGCATGGACGGGTCATGATGTAGGACGGAAGTTACACAGGCAATTCATGACCAGTTTATTTTATGGGGAGACAGCATACCGGGGGCCCATAGGATGCATGGTGTCGCATGTTTAGCTTCCGCTTGCATTCTTTGATATGTGCTTGTTGTTGTGTGAATGATGTTTTGTGGTTGTTTCTTGTAAGTTGATTGTTTTGGGGAATTGGGAGCGAACCTTAGAAATCTTCTATGTGTTTTAGTGAGGTGATCCGCGCTCACTGAGTAACCCTCGGGTTATTCATGATGCTATTTTTGTTGCAGGTAACCCTAGGATTTGGGCCATAGAGCAAGACGAACGATAGGAACCGGAACTAGAGTATTTTCGTTGTTTTGCAAAAGTTATGTTTTCAAGATTGAATTTGGAATGGCGCCAATGATTTCTGATCGTTTTCTAACTAAGTATATAAATGTATTTTTCAAACTGGCGCCCAAGAATGAGATGAAAAGGTTATATAGACACGGAAATTTGGAGCCCAAGTCGCATGGGCCGATCTCGCCACGACGGAGTACACGTGTCGTCGGAAAAGTGATAGTGGGACACGTGTCGCCACCCGACACACTCTCTCCACTTGTGCATGGACGAAGACGACGTGGAGACCTGTATGGATTCTGTAGTGGGTGATGTGGAGAGGAGCTTGCCACCTGTTAAGACTCCAACATGCATGCACATAAACCCTTAGCCTTAATCTCCACAAGCTTTTACTGGAACCGATTTTGATGCGGTCAGAAGTGACCTCACTAGTTTCACCTAAACGAATCTAGGTTTTTAACCTTAGGTGAAAACAATTGAAATGGCTGCAAGTGCACAGCCTATCGCTTGTAGTACTTTAGGTATCGATCCACCCGAGGAAGAGAGCACACGACAAGCTGATATGGAAAAGAGTAGGCTAGGACGAAACGGAGAGGGGGTTTTTGTTGTGTCACAAATTCAAAATAAATAAATAGAAGCAAGAAACTAAACTAGACGAAAAGTAAGAAACTAAATAAAAAGCTAAGCGACTGAACTAAACTAAAGGCAAGCAAATAAACGACTAGGGAAATCAATAAGAGAAGGCATTGGGCTCTTAGGGGAACATCTCCAGGGGATTCACGTTTCCGGTGATTGTCAGGAAGCAAGATAAATTAGGTTTACGATTCACGAACTCAAACACTGTTTTAAAGCAAGATACCAATCATAAATCTTAGCTATCTAAACCTAACATCAACTCAGTGTTTATACTTCCGCATAACTTAAATCGTGAGGTTTGCAATTCAATTAAGCAAGTTTGATAAGTTCACAAAACCCCTAGAGCTAGGCGAATCGCGACAACCCTAGTGATAAAGCTCTTCTAGACTGGATCAAACGACACTACGAGATTTCGCCAAACTAGTGTGATTTAGGATATCGCTCTTTTCGTTGAGGATTTACCTCTCTACTTCGAGCGCAATTATAATAAGTCAGAAGATTGAATCATGTAGCAAACCCATAGATCTAGCAACCTAAACAATCGATGGAACCATGAATACCCCTTTGAATCACCCCATCAAGCCCAACAAAGAAACTACTCGCTCATAGCGAGTCGAAACATCAAAGCAATAAAGATATTAAGCAGATCTATAAAACTAATAACGAAAAGACAAAGACAAAGAAGGTTTAGATCTGATCTCAAAACAACAAGTGTAAAGAAACTAGATCTTCTCCTAAACAACGAAGTAAAAGCGAAAGAAACTAAAGACAAAGAGAATAGGAAACGATACTTGAAGAGACGTCCAAGGAGGCTCCTCAAGGCTTCAGATCTTCTTCTCTAGGGCTGCTGCTCGTGGTGTTATGAGGGCATGTCGAAACCCTAGGGTTAAGACTAGTATTTATAGGCTTCACGGCATCGGCGAATTAGGGTTAGGGTTTTCGTCGGTCAAAACACGGTGTCTTGGGCCAAACGAAATGCGCTTCTTATATTGCACTTCTAGGGCTTTGAGGCGGCTAGAATAGTGGGTCTTGACCGCATGGTCAGGCTCCCTTCGTGCGTTGATGGAGGTCTTGGCCGCATGGTCATCGCGTGGCCGCGCAGCTGGACAGGTTGGTCTTCAAATGGTCATAACTTCTGATTGACAACTCGGATTTGGTCGATTCAACTTGGAGGTGAATCTTGACTCTTTAATCTTTCCAATGACACCAAAATCTCCCAATTTGGTTTACGGGAACATCTTCAAATAATGCCAAACTTCTGATGGTCCGAAACTGTCCTGCAAGTCCTTTTTATCCTTTTTCAGCTCCTTTTCCCTAAAACCTGTAAAAACTCTTTGTTCTTGCTAATACTTGATTATTTGCTTATTTATATTAGAAATACATAAAAACCTTTATAAAACCTATTGAAAACCATAGCTAAAATGGGCGAAAATACGATGTTATCAACTCCCCCAGACTTAGACTTTGCTTGTCCTCAAGCAAACAAGAAAGTAAAGTCATGGAAAATAGGTTTGAAAACGCGGGAACTAACTCACCTTCCGGGTTATCCTCTCTGCACTCCTCACTGCTTTGACGTCCGGAACTTCCGTCTGTTAGTTTCCATGAGAGTCACCAACTCTCCTTAATCAATCCCACGGTTTTCCGGCGTCTCCAGACTCTCCATCGTCGTCTCTTTACATAAATTAAGCATAAATAAAATGGTGAGATCTTACCAAGGAAAAATCGATTGGAGGCAAGTAGACTCTCCCCCAAGCCGAGACTTTCTCCGTATGTTCAACCCTCTTCCTCTTTTCTCGCTTCCAAGGGACTGATTTCTCCCTACTTTTCTAGGGTATCATTTTATTTTTTTTATCAATCCCTTGCTCTTTATTTGGGACAGACTTCCATGAGGTCCGAAGTATGCCCGGTTGTAGCCGCACATCCCTCGGTTCACTTCTTTTTGACCTATATCCTCTTTTCTCTTTTTTTTTTTGTAGAATAGACTTCCGTGAGGTCCAAAGTATGCATGGTGGTAGCCACATCATCCCTTGGTTCACTTCCGCCGTTTTCTTTTTTTTTTTCTTTTTTTTTTTTTTTTTTTTTTTTTTTTTTTAGAGTACTGAAAGGAAGAGTGAGGGGACCATACTGATGAAGAAGTGCAATGTCTCGTGAGGCTCGAAGTTGAAATCCACTCCACTATATCTCAGATCCCAAGGCTCGACAATTAAGTCCGGTTTAGGTCCTGTAAAGGTTAGAGACAACTCTGAATTATCTGAATATCCATCGAACATGGGTCTTTGGGGATTGTCGAATCAGTTCACGGCCTATCCAAACTTGGCTCCGTGGTCAGGCGTGATCAAGAGTAGAGTGTTAATCAAATCAGATAAACTGTTAGAATAAGATACTAATTCCCTTTTAATTTTGACTGAATAAAACGACTCGATAAAAATTCAATATTGATGTTAAAAATGGAAAATTTCGCAAGTCAACAAGAGCAAAAGGTAGCATCGTTAGTAGAGGATGAACATCCTTCCCCCCAGACTTACATCACACCGTCCTCGGTGTGAAAAAGAAAGATAAGAGGATGAAAATCATAAAAAGAAAGATAAAGTTTAAGAACGATGTCACCTTGGTATTTAGATGGATCATCTTCCCCCAGACTTAAATTGTTGTCAATTCTTGTCCGTTGGTCGATGGTGGAGTGATGGTGAGGCGGATGGTGGATGGCGACTTTCTATAGTTCTTTCTCCAATGCTAGATTTCCTTTCCTTGCTTGTGTATCCTTGTTACAGAACCTAAAACCATCAATAACGAATTAGAAAAATAAAAACCAAAAATAAAATCCTAAAATAAATAAATAGATAGATAGATAGATAGATAAGGCGTGTCAATGCTCTGGTTTTGGTTGTAGATGTATGCGATGTGTCCTTAGTTGGCTTTGGAAAGGTTGAATAGCATGGTCAGGACGGATGGTTGGGCTGTCGCGGGCTGGAGATCCGATCGCGATGGCTTAGGACCGCGGATCCGTGACCCGTATAGTCGGTAGATCGGCCCGATCGTTGTTCCCGGTATGCTTGTCCGTCTGTCGCTCGGCTGCACGTTCAGCCTCCGACCGTGCGGTCGATGGCCTTGCTGCCGCGGTCCGGCGACTTGGTCATGCGGCAGGGGTTGGGTCGCCAAGTCTTAGAGACTCTTCCGTGTGGGGACCAAATCTTCCTGCCTACTTCCTTTCGACAAATATAGAAGACACATCAAAGCATAACGCATAAACAAGATCAAAAATCAAAAACAAAGACATAACCTAATGATGGGTTGCCTCCCATCGAGCGCTTTGTTTAACGTCGTTGAGCTCGACGTTGGTGCCTCTGCAGGTTAGGCGGATGGAGAGCTTATCCTATGATGGGCTCTCTTGGGTCTTGCTTTGTTGAGACCTCGGAGTTCTTCTTCAATAATCTCGTACGGTGGATCTCCTTCTTCTTTATAAATCTCCCCTTTTTCAAGTGCTCGCAAAGGATGAGATTCATGGTGAGTCATAAAATTGCAAACCACCATAGGATCCGGTTCTTTCTCTTGTTTCTTCGTAGCATCGTGTCCAGCGACACGTATATGTGCCATTATGATTTTCTCAAAACGTTCTCCTTGACTCCTATGGCGAGGGATACCATTGGTTATATGTTGGAGAGGTTGGTGGTTGAGGCGGAAAGAGACACGGCTTCTTTTGAAGAAGTTTTGGTCACACTCGTCCGTTTGCGGGTCTGGCGGGTGGAAGCGACTTGGATGAGGCTTGGGGGCTGGTCTAGAATCTCCATAGGGGTGATAGAGAAGTGGAGGAGGTCGCGGCCTGAAGTTACTTTGATCGGGAGCCTCTCTCCTTTCCCGAATTCGCCGAAAGGCAATGTTTCTACGAAATTCTTCTTGTGGAGCTTGAGTTGTCATACATAAGTACGCTTCTCCGGATCCCTTCTCATCTTCCCCATCAGTAAAGAAATTACTAATCTCAGCATCCTTTCTTGAGAAACTCTCAAGATGTTCCTCCTTACTTCCTTCCTTAAGGTGAATTTGCTTTTCGGAAAAAGGTTCACCGTATGTCCACTCCTTGGACTGCGGATAGTCAGTAGCTTCCAATTTCTTTATTCCTTCATAAAAATCCTTAGGCCTAGGTCCCTTGGCTTCTCGCTTCCGTTTCACGAGCTTCTCCTCTTGATCCTGTAAGGCATGTGGCTGAAGGCTAGCTGTTGTGTAACACGTTACCATGAAGCTAGGTTCTTCTTTTCCATAAGGCTTTGGATCATTATGGCCTTGGAGCTTGTTGCAATCACGGCTGGTTGCGGTCGACGGGCTTAAGACCATGTCTCGGCGGCTTGGGGATGAACAGGTCATCAGCCGCGGACTGGGTCCCTTCTGTGCGGCCAAGGTGTGGCCTGCCGCAGAACCATTACCCGACCATGCGGTCGAGAAGGTAATTCCCGCACGTCTGCACCATGGTCTTGCGGTGGTGGTTCTGCGATCTCGGCTGCTTGTGATGCGGTTATGAGTTCTCCCTCTTCATTGCTTGCTTCCCTTTGATGATCCTCCCGTGAAAGGAAAATTTTTGGGTTGCATATTAATGGAGAATGGCCCTCTTCTTCTCCTCGAGAGCTCTCATGATCCAATTCTTCGAAAAATAACGGCCCTTGTTTCTCGGTTCTTTTTGTCTCCCACGCGGTTTCTCCGATGGTTTCTCCCACCTCTGTTTCCTGCAAAGTTAATTTGGGAACCTTACAAGTGTTTGTAGAAGTAGAGTTACCTTCTTCTTGAGAGTTTCGAAGAAGATTTCCTTTTTTGTAAAGGACTTCCGTTTCTTCTCCTCTTCTTTCTTGAAGTTCGTTTGGTGACTTGTCTACCAAGGTTCTGGATTCTTCTAGGCCATTTCCGCCATCTCCATGGCGATGAGGGGTCATGTTCGTCGAAGACATTGGACGTGGGCCCTCGATTGGGCTTAGGATCTCAGAATCAAAACTTGGAGTAGAACAGGTCACGGGCCGCACGATGAGGTCCCGCGTGTGAGGCCATGAGAGGTCTTGGCGCACACTGGAAGCCTGGCTGTGCGGTGGGGAGTCGTCTGGTTCCGGCGATGGAGACGGGTCGGGCCGCATGGTACCGTCCCGACCATGCGGCCGTGGGTCGGTCTGCCGCATGCCCAGAGCTCGTCTGCGCGGTCGAAGGGACTCACACCGTAGGCTGGGAGGTCGGTTATGCAGTGGAGATTTTGACATCTTCTCCGGTTCTCCTTTAACTCGTGGTGGTTCCTTAGGGATTTGGTGAGCCACCACATTGAAAAGAATTGTCTCGTCTTCTTCATCTTCTTCTTGAGAAAAAGTTTGGTCAACAAGGGCTTCTTCTCTTTCTTTTTTAAGATCATGGCAGCTACGATCTTCTTCTAAAGGATAGGTTTGCTCGGCCGGGACTTCTTCTTCTTCTTCAAGGTAACCCCTTTCTTCTCCAATCACCTGTAAATAGCAAGAAAAAATTTTGCCTATCCTTTTTGAAACGTAGTTACCTTTCTCTCGAAGGTTCTGTAGAAGCTTTCTTTCTTCGTCTAGGGTTCCTACTCCATTGAATCGAGCAAGACACCCTATGATTTTCTCCTCTTCTTGAGTTAATGGCTGACCTATAATAGTCCCATCAATTTTTGCCATTTCCAAGAAGATCTTACAAGCTCTAACTGCCTCCTCCGGAGAGTAAATTGATTCCGTCTCTAGAATTTCATCCTTGATCTCTTCAAGAAAAGCTTCTACTTGTCCTTTAACGGCTCCATTAGTAGTCCCTTCTTGAGTGTTAAGAGAGTTTTGCAAGGAGTCTTCGAGATTTATCTCCTCCCGAGAACTATGTGGTTCAGGCTTTTGATTAGAATAGGATGGATAATCCTCGTATGAGTCTACCCTCATAACCTCATAGAGTTCATCCTCCTCTTCTTCTTCATAAAGTTCGCCCGAACGTTGTGAGCGTGCAGCCCTCACAAATGAGTTCTCAAATGAGCCAATTGTCCTCACCCCATGGTGTTCTTCTTCTTCATTGGAGGCATGGAAGAAACCTGAAGGTTTATTGGAACGTTGTGAGCTGGCAGCTCTCACAAATTGGTCATCGCATATGCGAGGAGATGGGTGATGGGCTCGCCCTGTAGGTGACATCACGGCTGGTCTGTGGTGACCAATGAAGGGACCATGAGTCGGGTGGTATGATGGTCCGTACATGGAGTCTCGGATCAACGGTGGTGGACGCGGCTTCATCTCCGCGTTATGGTGTTTGTGGCGGTCGTAATACCAGTTCGGATGGACGTCGGGATCCATCCCAAGGCCTCCTGAAACAAGTAAAACTAAAAAGAAAATCAGAAGAAAAATGTCCTAGACTTTACTCTAGTCCAAAGCTTGTGGGCAACTCAAACTTCCCCGGAGGCAACGGCGCCAAGAACTTGATGCGGTCAGAAGTGACCTCACTAGTTTCACCTAAACGAATCTAGGTTTTTAACCTTAGGTGAAAACAATTGATATGGCTGCAAGTGCACAGCCTATCGCTTGTAGTACTTTAGGTATCGATCCACCCGAGGAAGAGAGCACACGACAAGCTGATATGGAAAAGAGTAGGCTAGGACGAAACAGAGAGGGGTTTTTTGTTGTGTCACGAATTCAAAATAAATAAATCGAAGCAAGAAACTAAACTAGACGAAAAGTAAGAAACTAAATAAGAAGCTAAGCGACTGAACTAAACTAAAGGCAAGCAAATAAACGACTAGGGAAATCAATAAGAGAAGGCATTGGGCTCTTAGGGGAACATCTCCAGGGGATTCACGTTTCCGGTGATTGTCAGGAAGCAGGCTAAATTAGGTTTACGATTCACGAACTCAAACACTGTTTTAAAGCAAGATACCAATCATAAATCTTAGCTATCTAAACCTAACATCAACTCAGTGTTTATACTTCCGCATAACTTAAATCGTGAGGTTTGCAATTCAATTAAGCAAGTTTGATAAGTTCACAAAACCCCTAGAGCTAGGCGAATCGCGACAACCCTAGTGATAAAGCTCTTCTAGACTGGATCAAACGACACTACGAGATTTCGCCAAACTAGTGTGATTTAGGATATCGCTCTTTTCGTTGAGGATTTACCTCCCTACTTCGGCGCAATTATAATAAGTCAGAAGATTGAATCATGTAGCAAACCCATAGATCTAGCAACCTAAACAATCGATGGAACATGAATACCCCTTTGAATCACCCATCAAGCCCAACAAAGAAACTACTCGCTCATGGCGAGTCGAAACATCAAAGCAATAAAGATATTAAGCAGATCTATAAAACTAATAATGAAAAGACAAAGACAAAGAAGGTTTAGATCTGATCTCAAAACAACAAGTGTAAAGAAACTAGATCTTCTCCTAAACAACGAAGTAAAAGCGAAAGAAACTAAAGACAAAGAGAATATGAAACGATGCTTGAAGAGACGTCCAAGGAGGCTCCTCAAGGCTTCAGATCTTCTTCTCTAGGGCTGCTGCTCGTGGTGTTATGAGGGCATGTCGAAACCCTAGGGTTAAGACTTGTATTTATAGGCTTCACGGAATCGGCGAATTAGGGTTAGGGTTTTCGTCGGTCAAAACACGGTGTCTTGGGCCAAACGAAATGCGCTTCTTATATTGCACTTCTAGGGCTTTGAGACGGCTAGAATAGTGGGTCTTGGCCGCATGGTCAGGCTCCCTTCGTGCGTTGATGGAGGTCTTGGCCGCATGGTCATCGCGTGGCCGCGCAGCTGGAAAGGTTGGTCTTCAAATGGTCATAACTTCTGATTGACAACTCGGATTTGGTCGATTCAACTTGGAGGTGAATCTTGACTCTTTAAGATTTCCAATGACACCAAAATCTCCCAATTTGGTTCACGGGAACATCTTCAACGAATGCCAAACTTCTGATGGTCCGAAACTGTCATGCAAGTCCTTTTTATCCTTTTTCAGCTCCTTTTCCCTAAAACCTGTAAAAACTCTTTGTTCTTGCTAATACTTGATTATTTGCTTATTTATATTATAAATACATAAAAACCTTTATAAAACCTATTGAAAACCATAGCTAAAATGGGCGAAAATACGATGTTATCAGATTTCATGGAACACCATAAAACCGACCAAGCAATCAATCAAACAACCAATAAACAATTAAACCCAACCATGTGCTACTTCACATGCATCGCAACTCACAGTGATAGAGGTTGGATTGATTAGACTGATATCGCTTGCAAGTTCCTCCGAAAACACACCCTTGATAGCTTCCCTACAATAAGATGTATGGCTTCAAGCATATAGAGGTGTGGATTTGGTACGGGTCTGTGATGCGAGGTCCGGACTCAGTAATTCCATATGCGGTTTGTCTGTCTCCTGGTTGTCATACAGTGCCGAGCGCAGTGCGGGTTAGCCTGCGTTTTCGAAGGGCATAGGGGGTTCGCTACCTTTCTATGTCGACTACTCGACGGGGTACTGTGGTCCATCGCTGCAACCTGTGTGGTCGGGCATGGACGGGTCATGATGTAGGACGGATGTTACACCGGCAATTCATGACCAGTTTATTTTATGGGGAGACAGCATATTGGGGGCCCGTAGGATGCATGGTGTCGCATGTTTAGCTTCCGCTTGCATTCTTTGATGTGTGCTTGTTGTTGTGTGAATGATGTTTTGTGGTTGTTTCTTGTAAGTTGATTGTTTTGGGGAATTGGGAGCGAACCTTAGAAATCTTCTATGTGTTTTAGTGAGGTGATCCGCGCTCACTGAGTAACCCTCGGGTTATTCATGAAGCTATTTTTGTTGCAGGTAACCCTAGGATTTGGGCCATAGAGCAAGACGAACGATAGGAACCGGAACTAGAGTATTTTCGTTGTTTTGCAAAAGTTATGTTTTCAAGATTGAATTTGGAATGGCGCCAATGATTTCTGATCGTTTTCTAACTAAGTATATAAATGTATTTTTCAAACTGGCGCCCAAGAATGAGATGAAAAGGTTATATAGACACGGAAACTTGGAGCCCAAGTCGCATGGGCGGATCTCGCCACGACGGAGTACACGTGTCGTCGGAAAAGTGATAGTGGGACACGTGTCGCCACCCGACACACTCTCTCCACTTGTGCATGGACGAAGACGACGTGGAGACCTGCATGGATTCCGTAGTGGGCAATGTGCATAAAACCGATCATACACTATACCGGATCAAAAACGGTAATCATAGTAGTACTTTAGGGTCGAATCCACAGGGAGCGATAAGTTACACTACGAATTTATGGGATTAAAGGTAAGCTAAGACATAATAAAATAAGAGTTTGATTTCTAACAACCTAACGAGAAATAAAACAAAGCAAACAATAGTAAAAGAAATATTAGGCATAAGGAAACCATCCGGGATGTGACAAAATAATTAAATCAATTAACAGGGAATATTAAAGTATGTTCTCGAACTCAATTCACAATAATATAAGTAATCCATTGGTCATGCTCATACCTAACTTAGTAATACTAAAATAGATCCTAAACCATTGGTTCGCCTATTAAAGTAAAACTAGCATTAACAAACAGGATTGATATGTTCACAAGGTGCCACGACTTCAATTGGTCATAGGCCATGGATCACCTTTCTCGACTATATTAGTTCCAGTAACTAAACAGCACTTGTGAAGCCACGAGAAGTTACCTATGATCTAGAACAAGTTAGCTACTCAAGCCCTAGCATTAAGAACAAATATAGAAGAAAAACTATAAAATAAATTCCCAAACTAACAACCTAATAATCGATCACATCCCTTCAGAATAACCCTAGCCTAATAAGGAAACTACTCAAACATAAACAAATATTAATAAAACTTGGGGAGATCTACAGCTCTCAAAAGAGAGAGCCACTGCTCTAGAAAAGGTGTGTAAAATACAATGGGCGAGCCTCCTTTATATAGGAACAGGGGAGAGCAACAAAAGGAAAGAAAATAAATGGAAAACTTGGAGAGGAGGTAAACTTGGGCCGCAATTCTTCATAGGATCGATCGATCCTAAGTGTGGACCGGTCGATCCCACTCTCTGCCACGTCAGCTTGGTCGGCAGGTTGATATGTCTTCAGTAAATCGGCCATAACTCTTGATCGCACCGTTAGATTTCCTTCAAACCACTTGGAGATGAAAGCTAACTCTCTTAGCTATCTTGTGTCACAATATTAGCAAGATCCAACGGTGGGAAAGTCTTCTTCTGCGGCCATACTTCTGACGGGTTTGCTGGACTCTGCATCTTTAAATGTATATTTGCCTCCAAACTGTTCCAAAACTCTTCCTTTTCCAATATTTGCTTCTCAGACCTGAAATACACTCAGTGAAGCATATAGTCCTAATATCTATCTAATATAAGTTAGTTGACTCAAAATAGAAATCTAAATCCTATATAGAAAACGGTAAATTTGAGACTCATCAACAGCTCCAGTTTTCATCCTCTTTTACCTGAAATACGACATTAAAATTGTTAATTTTCTACTAGCACACCTTCACAATCATCCCTACCACAAGAACTCTCATCATCTGATGAATGATCCCCTAAATCTTCAATTGGCTGGACTAATAATGGTGCAGAAAAAAACTCTTCTTCTGTTTCTAACTCATGGTATCCTCTTGGTGGCGCCCTCATAACAACATATCAAGGTGAGGAGTCATCTTCCCTAAAGTAAAAAATCTGTTTAGCTTGAGATGGCATAATGAAAGGATTATTCAAGAAAGCTGATGGCTTCATATGGAGATGCACAAGCGTGAAACCGTCTTCCTCTTTCAGCCCATTTCCTTTGTTAGCCCAAATACACTTAAATAGTGGAACCTGAAACATATGGTAGTCCAGCAATATGATCTCCTTGATCACTCCATAGAAGACTACTATGTCTGCCGTTTGTCTATTATCTTTAGCACTAGCTCTACACATTGAAAACGCTTCATAGGTTACTCCACTGTTCTGAGTCTTCCGCTTTACATCATCAGTATGCAACCTATGACCGTTGTTTATATACCCCTTATATGTTTGAGCAATTCTTCTTGGTCCAAAAGCAAGCCATCTCAGCCTAGTCAAATGGTCATTTGAGTTTGTTGGTGGGAGGTCTCAACATTTCAAGTTCGGCCAAGACAGACCGATATTTCCCAAAGTATTTCTTGAAATCAAGGTCTTCCATATGTAGAGAGTTGATGGCTTTCTTGACTTCGAAGACACGGGTCAGGTTTGAGACATCTCCATAAACGGTTTTTAGCGTCTCCCAAAGCTCCTTTGCTCTTTCACAGTAGGAGTACGCTTGGAGTATGGAGATTTCAAGAGAGTTTTGAAGGGCTACGAGCACCATTTGGTCTTCTTGAGCCCACTTCTCCTCTTCGGGTGTGAGCTCCTTCTCGTCTTCCTCTTCCTCTTCTTCTTTGATTTCTATGGGATCTTTCTTCCCTTTGACAGCTTCAATGTGATTCCAAATACCACAGCTACCAAGATTGTTTTTCGCAGACCGAGCCCACAAGAGATAGTTATCTCCATTGAGTGTAACCGGGATAACTACTCTCTTGAAGCCGGTAAAGTTTTCCGTGTTCAACATATTTCCAGAGGCGTTTTGTTTCTGAATTTATGAGTTTCGGATCAGATAAACTGAGATTGAGATGGATTTAGGACTGAAAATGAAGATTAGTCTGAGATTTGGGAAACAGAGATTCACTAAATAGCTATTAACCTTGGACAAATAAAACAGAGTTTGAGAAGAGAAACAGAGTATTGGAAAGAGAGGGTAAGAACAGATTTGCAAGAAGAGAGTTGAGATTAGGGAAGAGATTGAGGATCTTGCTCTGATACCATGTTGAGTTTAGAAGAGATTTAAGAAGAGAGTTTATGCGGAAATGAGATTAATGAAGATTCATGTTGAGAGTAAGAAGAAGAAGAGAGATTTTGTTTCAAGAAAACTCATGTCTCGTTACATATCTCGGTTCACATAGGATACATATATATGAGGAGACTAATTTAAGGGTTTACAAGGAAGAGAACTAAGCTAACGTTCCTAAGACAATGACATGATAGAGAGCTTTCCAATGTTTACTACAAATAGCACTTTGACTTCAAAGTGTGCAAACGGCTCCTTCCTCTTTGGTCACTAAACCACCACATGTGATTCTAAAGTATCCAATGCTCCTTGATTTAATTAACCATGACTAAGTATAGTTTAATTAAAACCTTCTTGATTAATAGAACCATCATCACTAGCATTAGTGAAGTGCCAACGCAAACCCTCAGCCAACCGTTTTGATCTAAACATCCTCCTAAATCTGTCTTTTATCTGTCCACCAACTTCTCATATTGATTGCGATAAAGGATACAATCATTTTTGCAGGCGTGAATCACATCATAACCAAACCCAAAGAGCTTCAAAAACTTCTTAATATCATCTGTAGACCTAGGCAGCACATTGTCTCCAGGTAGCATGTCATGAAGAAGCATAAGAAGCTGGTCAAAGTAGTTCTCTGACATCCAACTCTTGACTTTTATCTAGTAAAGTCCCATGATTGCAGACACTTTGGTGTAGTTCCGACATGTCGAATACAATGGAGTTTCTGCAACCTCTAACTTCTTCCTAAACTCAGAGTCTTCTTGGCTATCTATATCCTCAACTTCATCTACATTCTGCTGCTGAGATGGTTGAGTGCCTTCAGTCGCCATGAAAGTTGTCCTAAACAACTCGTAAGCCTCATTTTCAGATGAATCAACATTAGTTGTCTTATCATTCCTTATATCCCCGTGTAAACTCCAACATTTACTTCTCTTGTACTTCTGATCCATCACTTTGATGACTAGATGTTCCAACACTGTATCCATTGACTGATGACAAACATTGCGGCAAAGAAGACAAGGACAGAACATTTCTGCTTGATTACCCAAACTCCTTGCTAATTCAAGCACAAACTTAGTTGATCCTACTTCATACTCAAGGCTATTCCTACAAGTTAACAAATAGTGCAAATTAAAAACTGAGAACAGTCAATCATAAATCAATTAGATGTAAGAACAAGTTAATACCATGGCAACCAAACCCAAGCTTTATCCATTTCACAAGAGCTCCGACCAAATGTGCATACAAGTAATTTGCAGAGACAGTCACTTTCAAAGCAAGAACAACAGTACAAGTAATCTGATAGAAGAATCAAATTTGAGTGAGATACCTGATAGAGTTTGTTCTCTTTTGATTAACTCGAACTACAACAGAAAAAGCAAAAAGAGAAATCAATTAAACTCAAATCAACAGCTTAAACGATTTGTTTAAAGTTAGGAGATAAAGTCTCAAAGCCAGAAAAACAATACATAAGACACTTCTAAAGTATCAATACGATATAGTTTGTTCTCTTTTGCTTGAATCGAACTACAAAAGAAAAGCAAAAATAAGAAATCGATTTTATATGTACCTTTCACGGAATCAGTTAAAAGAAACAGCTCAAATGAAATCTTCCTGCAAATAAAAAGAGTAATCAATCTTCCTGAAACAACACAAACCAAGAAATCAAGGAATAAGAACGATTTGTGTTAAAAAATCAAGAGTTTCACCTTCGATTCAGTACGGATTCGACCAAAGACAAGGAAGAAGAGGTCGATTGGGTCGCAGACAATGAAGAGGAGCGAGCAAAATCAAGGAAGAGGAGCTCGATTATGCAGCCGAGGAAGATGAGCGAGCAAAGAGATGTCAGATTAGGGTTCTTTCTGAGATTTGTGTCGGAGCTAAAGAGGAAAGATGGGAGAGGAATTTTCCTGAAATTTGTTTCAATTTGTGTCTGTCGGGAGAGAAAGAGGAGTGAAAAAACCCTAAAAATTGAAGAGTAGAGGCAAAAGGGAAAAACACCAAAAAAGTTTCTAAGTATCGAATAAAGAAGAGGCAAAAGGAAAAAACCCCAAAAAAAATTCTAAGTGTAGCTAGCGGGAAGAAAAATTTTAGCTCCTAAACCCTATCATAACGTTTTCATGATGCTAATGCTATCAAATATAATTCTAAAAATAGTGAAACACTATCATAGCGTTTCAACAAGGTAGAAATGATATGTAAAGTTCAGAGGTACTCAAACGATAGCATAATGACCACAAACGCTATTGTATAGTGCTATAAAAACCCAATATTCCTGTAATGTGATGCTCGTGCAAATCCATATTGATGGCATATATAGTGTTTGGATCCACTTGTTAGAAACTTGTAGATAAGTTTTGTGCAGAATATGACTCCAGAGTTTGAGATGAGTCTCTGCGGTAAGTTGACATATTTTTTTGGTCTGAGGTGAAACAAATTGATGATGAGATATTCGTTAAAAAGAGTATATATGCCAAATTCTGGTTACAAAGTTTGGCATGGAAACCAGCAAAGTGGAGAAGACTCCAATGGAAGGTGAATGACAAACTATCAAAGGATGAGGCTGGAGAACATGTTAATGAAAGGTTGTATAGAGGAATGATGAGGAGTTTGTTCTATTTGACTGCAAGCAGACCAGACTAATGTTTGTACGTCGGAATCTGTTCAAAATATCAGGTGATTGCTCGAGTAAAAACCCAATAGACTTAAATCGCAAAGGGACGGTGAAGTGTGCGGTTGTATATTCGGAATCGAAACCACAAGGACCAATAATACACCAAAGACTCACGAGAGTTATAATTAGTTAAAGTGACATGTTTATTGATTGATTTCAGTTTGTAAAATAAACTTGCGAAGAAATAAAATGAATGACTTATGAATTAAAACAATGGGCACCATGGTATTTCAGAGATCAATGATTAACGAGGTAAGAAAATTCAAAATTCTACAGACAAGAACATTTCTCGCACGTGAACATAACGCTAGACAAATCCTCTCTCAAGGTGTTAATCACTAAATTTGACTTCTCGACTACTAAACTTTAGTTTGTGATTGATCTCCTAATCAAACTTGCATTATCGAATAAGTTCATTAAGTTCACAATACGCTCTAGTTCTCTCTCTCGAGAATCAATCATTTGTTTGGTTTTGAGGAACAGAATTACCGAACTCATAGAATATAGATGGTTGGTGTGCTAGATGATGACCTGGCGGTGTTCATATCAGGAGTCAAAGTGAAGAAATGGAAGGTAATTCAGTATACTAACTTCAATGTTGACATCAAGGAGCTATATAAGATGTACTACATCAACTGGTCACTGATATGCTCAAATTTAACCTTAGAGCTACTCTATCAAATTAAATGATCAACGTACTACTTAGGGATAGAATCCAAAGAAACTCCGTTACGCAATAGGTTGTCAATTTCAAATTATGCTAAACAAAAAAGAAGTAATTAAATGCAATTGCAGAAATTAAATTGAGGGTTGTAAACGATAAGAGATAAGCGTTAGATCCAGCTAATTCTAAGGAAATCAGGAATGAGAAATAGATTAATTAGTTAGGATTCAATTAAGCGTGGTTCTCGAACTTAAATACGAAGATAAAGTTAACCAACTCCCATCAATACAAGAAAAACGCACATTGTTAGCGCGGAAAAAATGTTATAATATGTAATACATAGCAAATTCTCAAATGCTATGACATTGGCAGCTATGGTAAATGCCACACCTATTATAGCAATTTTTGTGGGCTATGATAGATATAGATAACATAACGTATTATGAATGTCGATAGTTACTTTTTTATAGCAATATTTTTTTTGCCTAAATTTTAGTTTGACAATTCGTACTACGTGTTATGATAGATCTATATATAATGGCAACACATTTTTGCTGTAATATATCTTATTATATCATTGTCGTTTGCTGTAATATCCTTATTGATTTCTCAATTTAATTTAACAAGTTAGGTTCTTTTTTTTTTGTCAACTTCATATATTGATTAGCTTAGAAAAGCCAATTTGGCAGAATGTGGTTTACAAGAGTAACACAATGCGGTAGGACACGAACATTTCGTGCCAACTTATCCACTCATACATTCTCGCTTCGTTTAATAAAGGATAAAGAGAAGGATGAAAATTCTTCCCTATCGGTGGCGATGTCTTCTAGGTAAACTGCGAATGCCGGCCATTCTGTTGGGGAAGACACCATCTTCACCAGGTCAGAGCAGTCAGTCAAAAACGCTACATGTAGATTTCCAGCACCGATCATGCATCTCATCGCCCACAACAAGGCCTCAAACTCTGCATGTAAGGGTGACAAACTTCTTCGTCGGTTGGTGGCTCCCATTGTTGTCGCTGAACCAGAGTCAACGCAGTACCGTCCATAACCTGCAAAGTTATCCGTCTCCTTCCATGATCCATCCACATAACACCGATGTCCAGTAAAAGTAGATTGCAAAAGGTTTGAGCGTAGGAGGGTCCTGTGCTGGTGCACCTGGATATTTAGGTTAATATCCTCCTCCTCCACCTGTGCCTTTTGCCAAGTCTGAGATTCCGTATTAGCCAAACCAACTACCTCGGGAGGATTCTCATCTATATTTTCAAAAACTTTGGCATTTCTAGCCTTCCAAATGTACCATAATATCCAGGGATAAAAATCACTGTAATCCTGTTTTGCTTGTCACCAGAATAAATAATCCATGTTTGTAAACAAAGATGCTGATATATCATTGTTTTTAGGGATTTTAACCATGATATTACTATCTATATATCTATGTTTTTGGTGTTTTTCTAGTGTTTCTATGTGATTACAGGTAATTTAGTGTTTGGAGCTACTTAGGAGCAAATGTGGACTATTTGGAGCTTTTTGGAGCATTTAAGGATTAGTAGCAGAGAAGACAGATTCGGAGGCCCAACTGAGCACACCAGGACTTAGTGTCGATCGACACTATCCTTGGTGTATCGATCGACACTCCATTACGGACCAGAAGCTGTCTCGAGTTTTCAAAGCCCAAAGTTTTCCCTAAGTTTCCAATAGAAGCCCAACACGATTTTACTCGTCTTTACATAGGGTTTTAGAGTTTTGTAACAGTTATCACGCTTTTGCTCAGACAATTCAGAGAGCTAGAGAGAGTTTTTAGGTTTTCTTGAGAGATTTGGGGAGATTGATTCCTTCTGCTTCAGTTGTAATCTTGAACCCCCTTTTTGTTATTGATATCTTGATGCTTTCTAATCTATTCATGATGTTTTCTTCTCTGATTATGTCTGAGTAGTTTGCTTCTTAGATCTAGGGTTTCTCACAAAGGATTTTGATGGATTGTTGAGTTATATGTGCTAGATTAGGATTCTATATCTTTAGATGTTCTTCACCATAGGTTGTTCTTCATACTGATATCTAGCCTGATCATCTAGACTTCTGATTTTAGGTTTGTTAATTGACACGACAGTGTAATTGAATTCCTGAAAGAACCTAGGGTGAGCAAAAGACTTATCTGCAAAGAGATTTGGTTTAAGGTTTTTGTGAACAAATCAAACTTGAACTAAAAGCTGGTTAGATTCTTAGGATTTGCAAAGACATTTGGTTTCCTAGTTTCTTAACTTAGATAGTTTTCGCAACGACAGTTGGTTATCTTTATATCTGTGATTTGAGTTCTAGAACTGTTCTTCATCTTAATCCTGATTGTTTGATAACTTGATTTTCCTGATTTTTCCTGAGAATACCTGAGATCTAGCGCTTATCTTTAATTGATCACAACTTCATTTAATTTTCCAGCATTGTTTTATTTAATAATTAATCTTTTCTGTTTAGCATTAATCCGAATTAAATTGCCTATTGTGTATCTAGAGTCTCTGTGGTTCGACCCCTAAGTACTGCAATTTTTATCTTAATTTGAAAGAGCAGCTCTGAGGGTAAATTTGAGAGCACATCAAATTTTGGCGCCGTTGCCGGGGACTCTTTTGATTACCATTAGGCTTTTAGTTAGGATTTTGTCTAAACAATTTTTGTTTTTGTTTTACTGCGTTTGTTTTTTTTCTTCTTTTTCTTGTGTGTTTTAGGTGTCACCTAATCACAGGATCAGGAATAAGTGGAAAACATGAACGTGAGTAGGAGTAGCTTCAACTTCACAAACAACTACGAAGCTCGCTTCCACCAATCCCCCTCTCCACCCAGCCATTTCAGCTTCACAGGAAACTATGATGCTGCCATTTACCATTCTTCCCCTCCACCAACACCGAAAAGTAGAATCATGTCCACCTGCGAACAGATTCTTAAAAGTCAGAGGGAGATGTGCGAAGTTTGGGTACCACCAGATGAACGCTCACCTAGACAAGCTGAGAACTCCCACATGAATGCTTGCCATGCTGTTTTGGCAAGAGAAAGAGATGAAGTCAGGAGAACTGAGCAAACTGCTATCGAATCTATGCTCAGAAAATTTTTGGAAGGTCAGCAGCAGCTCACAGTGGACTTAAATGCCAAGATTGACGAGGTTTCCACTGATTTGAATGGAAAAATTGAAGCAATGTACACCCATGTGCAGCAGCTCGAAGATCGAATTACGTTAGCGTCGATCGACACCAATAATGGGCATCGATCGACACCAGTGGCAATCTCTGAAATGTCGAGACCAGACGGAGCTTTGTCGACCAAAGTCGAAGCAACCAGCTCGACACCAGGTACAAGTGTCGATTGACACAACAACAAGGGTATTGATCGACACTCAGGACGAGCAGAACTACCTTATCTCGTTATTCCACCATCAGTTCCCCATAAGCCTAAGGTTCCATATCCAAAGGGTAGGACCAACAAGAAAGAGATGGAAGAGATGAGATGCAAGGCCATGATGAACAAGATTAAGAAGGAACTTTCAGAGGATGAGAAACTTGATACTTCTCCTTCTATGCAGAGACTTGTGAAGAGAATGGTACATGATGAGTTAACTCCTGAACAAGGTACTTTGATTACACGGGACATCAGTGCCATTTGCATAAGCCTTGCACCAAAGAAGAAGACGGAGAAGAAGTACAAGGCGATTGTCTCTGAACAGGTTGGCACAGTAGTTCAGAAAAGACTTCCAGAGAAGTTACCTGATCCAGGAAGCTTTGTTTTAGACTGCTCTATCTTCGAGGAGCGATTTTGTCATTCTCTATGTGATCTTGGATCCGGTGTCAACCTGATGCCTCTCTCTGTTGTTTTAAGACTTGGGATGACTGTTTTCAAGCCAACGAGGATGGCCATTCTCTTTGCTGATCGATCTCAACGATTGCATGTGGGTATTTTAGAGGATGTTCCATTGAAAGTTGCTGGTTGCATTATTCCTACAGATTTTGTGGTCTTGGAATATGCTAGAGAACCCACAGATCCTTTGCTGTTGGGATGCCCTTTCTTAGCTACAGCTGGTGCCACCATTGATGTGAGAAAAGGAAAGGTACAACTTGATTTAGGTGATGTGGTCATGGAGTTTGACATGAATGAGCTGAGATAGAGAGCCACGATTGATGGTAAAGCAATAAAGATATTAAGCAGATCTATAAAACTAATAACGAAAAGACAAAGACAAAGAAGGTTTAGATCTGATCTCAAAACAACAAGTGTAAAGAAACTAGATCTTCTCCTAAACAACGAAGTAAAAGCGAAAGAAACTAAAGACAAAGAGAATAGGAAACGATGCTTGAAGAGACGTCCAAGGAGGCTCCTCAAGGCTTCAGATCTTCTTCTCTAGGGCTGCTGCTCGTGGTGTTATGAGGGCATGTCGAAACCCTAGGGTTAAGACTTGTATTTATAGGCTTCACGGCATCGGCGAATTAGGGTTAGGGTTTTCGTCGGTCAAAACACGGTGTCTTGGGCCAAACGAAATGCGCTTCTTATATTGCACTTCTAGGGCTTTGAGGCGGCTAGAATAGTGGGTCTTGGCCGCGTGGTCAGGCTCCCTTCGTGCGTTGATGGAGGTCTTGGCCGCATGGTCATCGCGTGGCCGCGCAGCTGGACAGGTTGGTCTTCAAATGGGCATAACTTCTGATTGACAACTCGGATTTGGTCGATTCAACTTGGAGGTGAATCTTGACGCTTTACGCTTTCCAATGACACCAAAATCTCCCAATTTGGTTTAAGGGAACATCTTCAACGAATGCCAAACTTCTGATGGTCCGAAACTGTCATGCTAGTCCTTTTTATCCTTTTTCAGCTCATTTTCCCTAAAACCTGTAAAAACTCTTTGTTCTTGCTAATACTTGATTATTTGCTTATTTATATTATAAATACATAAAAACCTTTATAAAACCTATTGAAAACCATAGCTAAAATGGGCGAAAATACGATGTTATCAGATTTCATGGAACACCATAAAACCGACCAAGCAATCAATCAAACAACCAATAAACAATTAAACCCAACCATGTGCTACTTCACATGCATCGCAACTCACAGTGATAGAGGTTGGATTGATTAGACTGATGTCGCTTGCAAGTTCCTCCGAAAACACACCCTTGATAGCTTCCCGACAATAAGATGTATGGCTTCAAGCATATAGAGGTGTGGATTTGGTACGGGTCTGTGATGCGAGGTCCGGACTCAGTAATTCCATATGCGGTTTGTCTGTCTCCTGGTTGTCATACAGTGCCGAGCGCAGTGCGGGTTAGCCTGCGTTTTCGAAGGGCATAGGGGGTTCGCTACCTTTCTATGTCGACTACTCGACGGGGTACTGTGGTCCATCGCTGCAACCTGTGTGGTCGGGCATGGACGGGTCATGATGTAGGACGGAAGTTACACCGGCAATTCATGACCAGTTTATTTTATGGGGAGACAGCATACTGGGGGCCCGTAGGATGCATGGTGTCGCATGTTTAGCTTCCGTTTGCATTCTTTGATGTGTGCTTGTTGTTGTGTGAATGATGTTTTGTGGTTGTTTCTTGTAAGTTGATTGTTTTGGGGAATTGGGAGCGAACCTTAGAAATCTTCTATGTGTTTTAGTGAGGTGATCCGCGCTCACTGAGTAACCCTCGGGTTATTCATGAAGCTATTTTTGTTGCAGGTAACCCTAGGATTTGGGCCATAGAGCAAGACGAACGATAGGAACCGGAACTAGAGTATTTTCGTTGTTTTGCAAAAGTTATGTTTTCAAGATTGAATTTGGAATGGCGCCAATGATTTCTGATCGTTTTCTAACTAAGTATATAAATGTATTTTTCAAACTGGCGCCCAAGAATGAGATGAAAAGGTTATATAGACATGGAAACTTGGAGCCCAAGTCGCATGGGCGGATCTCGCCACGACGGAGTACACGTGTCGTCGGAAAAGTGATAGTGGGACACGTGTCGCCACCCGACACACTCTCTCCACTTGTGCATGGACGAAGACGACGTGGAGACCTGCATGGATTCCGTAGTGGGCGATGTGCATAAAACCGATCATACACTATACCGGATCAAAAACGGTAATCATAGTAGTACTTTAGGGTCGAATCCACAGGGAGCGATAAGTTACACTACGAATTTATGGGATTAAAGTTAAGCTAAGACAAAATAAAATAAGAGTTTGATTTCTAACAACCTAACGAGAAATAAAACAAAGCAAACAATAATAAAAGAAATATTAGGCATAGGGAAACCATCCGGGATGTGACAAAATAATTAAATCAATTAACAGGGAATATTAAAGTATGTTCTCGAACTCAATTCACAATAATATAAGTAATCCATTGGTCATGCTCATACCTAACTTAGTAATACTAAAATAGATCCTAAACCATTGGTTCGCCTATTAAAGTAAAACTAGCATTAACAAACAGGAAGGTGCCACGACTTCAATTGGTCATAGGCCATGGATCACCTTTCTCGACTATATTAGTTCCAGTAACTAAACAGCACTTGTGATGCCACGAGAAGTTACCTATGATCTAGAACAAGTTAGCTACTCAAGCCCTAGTATTAAGAACAAATATAGAAGAAAAACTATAAAATAAATTCTCAAACTAACAACCTAATAATCGATCACATCCCTTCAGAATAACCCTAGCCTAATAAGGAAACTACTCAAACATAAACAAATATTAATAAAACTTGGGGAGATCTACAGCTCTCAAAAGAGAGAGCTACTACTCTGGAAAAGGTGTGTAAAATACAATGGGCGAGCCTCCTTTATATAGGAAAAGGGGAGAGCAACAAAAGGAAAGAAAATAAATGGAAAACTTGGAGAGGAGGTAAACTTGGGCCGCAATTCTTCATATGATCGATCGATCCTAAGTGTGGACCGGTCGATCCCACTCTCTGCCACGTCAGCTTGGTCGGCAGGTTGATATGTCTTCAGTAAATCGGCCATAACTCTTGATCGCACCGTTAGATTTCCTTCAAACCACTTGGAGATGAAAGCTAACTCTCTTAGCTATCTTGTGTCACAATATTAGCAAGATCCAACGGTGGGAAAGTCTTCTTCTGCGGCCATACTTCTGACGGGTTTGCTGGACTCTGCATCTTTAAATGTATATTTGCCTCCAAACTGTTCCAAAACTCTTCCTTTTCCAATATTTGCTTCTCAGACCTGAAATACACTAAGTGAAGCATATAGTCCTAATATCTATCTAATATAAGTTAGTTGACTCAAAATACAAATCTAAATCCTATATAGAAAACGGTAAATTTGAGACTCATCAACAGCTCCAGTTTTCATCCTCTTTTACCTGAAATACAACATTAAAATTGTTAATTTTCTACTAGCACACCTTCACAATCATCCCTACCACAAGAACTCTCATCATCTGATGAATGATCCCCTAAATCTTCAATTGGCTGGACTAATAATGGTGCAGAAAAAAACTCTTCTTCTGTTTCTAACTCATGGTATCCTCTTGGTGGCGCCCTCATAACAACATATCAAGGTGAGGAGTCATCTTCCCTAAAGTAAAAAATTTGTTTAGCTTGAGATGGCATAATGAAAGGATTATTCAAGAAAGCTGATGGCTTCATATGGAGATGCACAAGCGTGAAACCGTCTTCCTCTTTCAGCCCATTTCCTTTGTTAGCCCAAATACACATAAATAGTGGAACCTGAAACATATGGTAGTCCAGCAATATGATCTCCTTGATCACTCCATAGAAGACTACTATGTCTGCCGTTTGTCTATTATCTTTAGCACTAGCTCTACACATTGAAAACGCTTCATAGGTTACTCCACTGTTCTGAGTCTTCTGCTTTACATCATCAGTATGCAACCTATGACCGTTGTTTATATACCCCTTATATGTTTGAGCAATTCTTCTTGGTCCAAAAGCAAGCCATCTCAGCCTAGTCAAATGGTCATTTGAGTTTGTTGGTGGGAGGTCTCAACATTTCAAGTTCGGCCAAGAGAGACCGATATTTCCCAAAGTATTTCTTGAAATCAAGGTCTTCCATATGTAGAGAGTTGATGGCTTTCTTGACTTCGAAGACACGGGGCAGGTTTGAGACATCTCCATAAACGTTTTTTAGCGTCTCCTTAAGCTCCTTTGCTCTTTCACAGTAGGAGTACGCTTGGAGTATGGAGGTTTCAAGAGAGTTTTGAAGGGCTACGAGCACCATTTGGTCTTCTTGAGCCCACTTCTCCTCTTCGGGTGTGAGCTCCTTCTCGTCTTCCTCTTCCTCTTCTTCTTTGATTTCTATGGGATCTTTCTTCCCTTTGACAGCTTCAATGTGATTCCAAATACCACAGCTACCAAGATTGTTTTTCGCAGACCGAGCCCACAAGAGATAGTTATCTCCATTGAGTGTAACCGGGATAACTACTCTCTTGAAGCCGGTAAAGTTTTCCGTGTTCAACATATTTCCAGAGGCGTTTTGTTTCTGAATTTATGAGTTTCGGATCAGATAAACTGAGATTGAGATGGATTTAGGACTGAAAATGAAGATTAGTCTGGGATTTGGGAAACAGAGATTCACTAAATAGCTATTAACCTTGGACAAATAAAACAGAGTTTGAGAAGAGAAACAGAGTATTGGAAAGAGAGGGTAAGAACAGATTTGCAAGAAGAGAGTTGAGATTAGGGAAGAGATTGAGGATCTTGCTCTGATACCATGTTGAGTTTAGAAGAGATTTAAGAAGAGAGTTTATGCGGAAATGAGATTAATGAAGATTCATGTTGAGAGTAAGAAGAAGAAGAGAGATTTTGTTTCAAGAAAACTCATGTCTCGTTACATATCTCGGTTCACATAGGATACATATATATGAGGAGACTAATTTAAGGGTTTACAAGGAAGAGAACTAAGCTAACGTTCCTAAGACAATGACATGATAGAGAGCTTTCCAATGTTTACTACAAATAGCACTTTGACTTCAAAGTGTGCAAACGGCTCCTTCCTCTTTGGTCACTAAACCACCACATGTGATTCTAAAGTATCCAATGCTCCTTGATTTAATTAACCATGACTAAGTATAGTTTAATTAAAACCTTCTTGATTAATAGAACCATCATCACTAGCATTAGTGAAGTGCCATCGCAAACCCTCAGCCAACCGTTTTGATCTAAACATCCTCCTAAATCTGTCTTTTATCTGTCCACCAACTTCTCATATTGATTGCGATAAAGGATACAATCATTTTTGCAGGCGTGAATCACATCATAACCAAACCCAAAGAGCTTCAAAAACTTCTTAATATCATCTGTAGACCTAGGCAGCACATTGTCTCCAGGTAGCATGTCATGAAGAAGCATAAGAAGCTGGTCAAAGTAGTTCTCTGACATCCAACTCTTGACTTTTATCTAGTAAAGTCCCATGATTGCAGACACTTTGGTGTAGTTCCGACATGTCGAATACAATGGAGTTTCTGCAACCTCTAACTTCTTCCTAAACTCAGAGTCTTCTTGGCTATCTATATCCTCAACTTCATCTACATTATGCTGCTGAGATGGTTGAGTGCCTTCAGTCGCCATGAAAGTTGTCCTTAACAACTCGTAAGCCTCATTTTCAGATGAATCAACATTAGTTGTCTTATCATTCCTTATATCCCCGTGTAAACTCCAACATTTACTTCTCTTGTACTTCTGATCCATCACTTTGATGACTAGATGTTCCAACACTGTATCCATTGACTGATGACAAACATTGCGGCAAAGAAGACAAGGACAGAACATTTCTACTGGATTACCCAAACTCCTTGCTAATTCAAGCACAAACTTAGTTGATCCTGCTTCATACTCAAGGCTATTCCTACAAGTTAACAAATAGTGCAAATTAAAAACTGAGAACAGTCAATCATAAATCAATTAGATGTAAGAACAAGTTAATACCATGGCAACCAAACCCAAGCTTTATCCATTTCACAAGAGCTCCGACCAAATGTGCATACAAGTAATTTGCAGAGACAGTCACTTTCAAAGCAAGAACAACAGTACAAGTAATCTGATAGAAGAATCAAATTTGAGTGAGATACCTGATAGAGTTTGTTCTCTTTTGATTAACTCGAACTACAACAGAAAAAGCAAAAAGAGAAATCAATTAAACTCAAATCAACAGCTTAAACGATTTGTTTAAAGTTAGGAGATAAAGTCTCAAAGCCAGAAAAACAATACATAAGACACTTCTAAAGTATCAATACGATATAGTTTGTTCTCTTTTGCTTGAATCGAACTACAAAAGAAAAGCAAAAATAAGATATCGATTTTATATGTACCATTCACGGAATCAGTTAAAAGAAACAGCTCAAATGAAATCTTCCTGCAAATAAAAAGAGTAATCAATCTTCCTGAAACAACACAAACCAAGAAATCAAGGAATAAGAACGATTTGTGTTCAAAAATCAAGAGTTTCACCTTCGATTCAGTACGGATTCGACCAAAGACAAGGAAGAAGAGCTCGATTGGGTCGCAGACAATGAAAAGGAGCGAGCAAAATCAAGGAAGAGGAGCTCGATTATGCAGCCGAGGAAGATGAGCGAGCAAAGAGATGTCAGATTAGGGTTCTTTCTGAGATTTGTGTCGGAGCTAAAGAGGAAAGATGGGAGAGGAATTTTCCTGAAATTTGTTTCAATTTGTGTCTGTCGGGAGAGAAAGAGGAGTGAAAAAACCCTAAAAATTGAAGAGTAGAGGCAAAAGGGAAAAACACCAAAAAAGTTTCTAAGTATCGAATAAAGAAGAGGCAAAAGGAAAAAACCCCAAAAAAAATTCTAAGTGTAGCTAGCGGGAAGAAAAATTTTAGCTCCTAAACCCTATCATAACGTTTTCATGATGCTAATGCTATCAAATATAATTCTAAAAATTGTGAAACACTATCATAGCGTTTCAACAAGGTAGAAATGATATGTAAAGTTCAGAGGTACTCAAACGATAGCATAATGACCACAAACACTATTGTATAGTGCTATAAAAACCCAATATTCCTGTAATGTGATGCTCGTGCAAATCCATGTTGATGGCATATATAGTGTTTGGATCCACTTGTTAGAAACTTGTAGATAAGTTTTGTGCAGAATATGACTCCAGAGTTTGAGATGAGTCTCTGCGGTAAGTTGACATATTTTTTTGGTCTGAGGTGAAACAAATTGATGATGAGATATTCGTTAAAAAGAGTATATATGCCAAATTCTGGTTACAAAGTTTGGCATGGAAACCAGCAAAGTGGAGAAGACTCCAATGGAAGGTGAATGACAAACTATCAAAGGATGAGGCTGGAGAACATGTTAATGAAAGGTTGTATAGAGGAATGATGAGGAGTTTGTTCTATTTGACTGCAAGCAGACCAGACTAATGTTTGTACGTCGGAATCTGTTCAAAATATCAGTTGATTGCTCGAGTAAAAACCCAATAGACTTAAATCGCAAAGGGACGGTGAAGTGTGCGGTTGTATATTCGGAATCAAAACCACAAGGACCAATAGTACACCAAAGACTCACGAGAGTTATAATTAGTTAAAGTGACATGTTTATTGATTGATTTCAGTTTGTAAAATAAACTTGCGAAGAAATAAAATGAATGACTTATGAATTAAAACAATGGGCACCATGGTATTTCAGAGATCAATGATTAACGAGGTAAGAAAATTCAAAATTCTACAGACAAGAACATTTCTCGCACGTGAACATAACGCTAGACAAATCCTCTCTCAAGGTGTTAATTACTAAATTTGACTTCTCGACTACTAAACTTTAGTTTGTGATTGATCTCCTAATCAAACTTCCATTATCGAATAAGTTCATTAAGTTCACAATACGCTCTAGTTCTCTCTCTCGAGAATCAATCATTTGTTTGGTTTTGAGGAACAGAATTACCGAACTCATAGAATATAGATGGTTGGTGTGCTAGATGATGACCTGGCGGTGTTCATATCAGGAGTCAAAGTGAAGAAATAGAAGGTAATTCAGTATACTAACTTCAATGTTGACATCAAGGAGCTATATAAGATGTACTACATCAACTGGTCACTGATATGCTCAAATTTAACCTTAGAGCTACTCTATCAAATTAAGTGATCAACGTACTACTTAGGGATAGAATCCAAAGAAACTCCGTTACGCAATAGGTTGTCAATTTCAAATTATGCTAAACAAAAAAGAAGTAATTAAATGCAATTACAGAAATTAAATTGAGGGTTGGAAACGATAAGAGATAAGCGTTAGATCCAGCTAATTCTAAGGAAATCAGGAATGAGAAATAGATTAATTAGTTAGGATTCAATTAAGCGTGGTTCTCGAACTTAAATACGAAGATAAAGTTAACCAACTCCCATCAATACAAGAAAAACGCACATTGTTAGCGCGGAAAAAATGTTATAATATGTAATACATAGCAAATTCTCAAATGCTATGACATTGGCAGCTATGGTAAATGCCACACCTATTATAGCAATTTTTGTGGGCTATGATAGATATAGATAACATAACGTATTATGAATGTCGATAGTTACTTTTTTATAGCAATATTTTTTTGCCTAAATTTTAGTTTGACAATTCGTACTACGTGTTATGATAGATCTATATATAATGGCAACACATTTTTGCTGTAATATATCTTATTATATCATTGTCGTTTGCTGTAATATCCTTATTGATTTCTCAATTTAATTTAACAAGTCAGGTTCTTTTTTTTTTGTCAACTTCATATATTGATTAGCTTAGAAAAGCCAATTTGGCGGAATGTGGTTTACAAGAGTAACACAATGCGGTAGGACACGAACATTTCGTGCCAACTTATCCGCTCATACATTCTCGCTTCGTTTAATAAAGGATAAAGAGAAGGATGAAAATTCTTCCCTATCGGTGGCGATGTCTTCTAGGTAAACTGCGAATGCCGGCCATTCTGTTGGGGAAGACACCATCTTCACCAGGTCAGAGCAGTCAGTCAAAAACGCTACATGTAGATTTCCAGCACCGATCATGCATCTCATCGCCCACAACAAGGCCTCCAACTCTGCATGTAAGGGTGACAAACTTCTTCGTCGGTTGGTGGCTCCCATTGTTGTCGCTGAACCAGAGTCAACGCAGTACCGTCCATAACCTGCAAAGTTATCCGTCTTATCTATATTTTCAAAAACTTTGGCATTTCTAGCCTTCCAAATGTACCATAATATCCAGGGATAAAAATCACTGTAATCCTGTTTTGCTTGTCACCAGAATAAATAATCCATGTTTGTAAACAAAGATGCTGATCTATCATTGTTTTTAGGGATTTTAACCATGATATTACTATCTATATATCTATGTTTTTGGTGTTTTTCTAGTGTTTCTATGTGATTACAGGTAATTTAGTGTTTGGAGCTACTTAGGAGCAAATGTGGACTATTTGGAGCTTTTTGGAGCATTTAAGGATTAGTAGCAGAGAAGACAGATTCGGAGGCCCAACTGAGCACACCAGGACTTAGTGTCGATCGACACTATCCTTGGTGTATCGATCGACACTCCATTACGGACCAGAAGTTGTCTCGAGTTTTCGAAGCCCAAAGTTTTCCCTAAGTTTCCAATAGAAGCCCAACACGATTTTACTCGTCTTTACATAGGGTTTTAGAGTTTTGTAACAGTTATCACGCTTTTGCTCAGACAATTCAGATAGATAGAGAGTTTTTAGGTTTTCTTGAGAGATTTGGGGAGATTGATTCCTTCTGCTTCAGTTGTAATCTTGAACCCCCTTTTTGTTATTGATATCTTGATGCTTTCTAATCTATTCATGATGTTTTCTTCTCTGATTATGTCTGAGTAGTTTGCTTCTTAGATCTAGGGTTTCTCACAAAGGATTTTGATGGATTGTTGAGTTATATGTGCTAGATTAGGATTCTATATCTTTAGATGTTCTTCACCATAGGTTGTTCTTCATACTGATATCTAGCCTGATCATCTAGACTTCTGATTTTAGGTTTGTTAATTGACACGACAGTGTAATTGAATTCCTGAAAGAACCTAGGGTGAGCGAAAGACTTATCTGCAAAGAGATTTGGTTTAAGGTTTTTGTGAACAAATCAAACTTGAACTAAAAGCTGGTTAGATTCTTAGAATTTGCAAAGACATTTGGTTTCCTAGTTTCTTAACTTAGATAGTTTTCGCAACGACAGTTGGTTATCTTTATATCTGTGATTTGAGTTCTAGAACTGTTCTTCATCTTAATCCTGATTGTTTGATAACTTGATTTTCCTGATTTTTCCTGAGAATACCTGAGATCTAGCGCTTATCTTTAATTGATCACAACTTCATTTAATTTTCCAGCATTGTTTTATTTAATAATTAATCTTTTCTGTTTAGCATTAATCCGAATTAAATTGCCTATTGTGTATCTAGAGTCTCTGTGGTTCGACCCCTAAGTACTGCAATTTTTATCTTAATTTGAGAGAGCAGCTCTGAGGGTAAATTTGAGAGCACATCAAATTTTGGCGCCGTTGCCGGGGACTCTTTTGATTACCATTAGGCTTTTAGTTAGGATTTTGTCTAAACAATTTTTGTTTTTGTTTTACTGCGTTTGTTTTTTTTCTTCTTTTTCTTGTGTGTTTCAGGTGTCACCTAATCACAGGATCAGGAATAAGTGGAAAACATGAACGTGAGTAGGAGCAGCTTCAACTTCACAAACAACTACGAAGCTCGCTTCCACCAATCCCCCTCTCCACCCAGCCATTTCAGCTTCACAGGAAACTATGATGCTGCCATTTACCATTCTTCCCCTCCACCAACACCGAAGAGTAGAATCATGTCCACCTGCGAACAGATTCTTGAAAGTCAGAGGGAGATGTGCGAAGTTTGGGTACCACCAGATGAACGCTCACCTAGACAAGCTGAGAACTCCCACATGAATGCTTGCCATGCTGTTTTGGCAAGAGAAAGAGATGAAGTCAGGAGAACTGAGCAAACTGCTATCGAATCTATGCTCAGAAAATTTTTGGAAGGTCAGCAGCAGCTCACAGTGGACTTAAATGCCAAGATTGACGAGGTTTCCACTGATTTGAATGGAAAAATTGAAGCAATGTACACCCATGTGCAGCAGCTCGAAGATCGAATTACGTTAGCGTCGATCGACACCAATAATGGGCATCGATCGACACCAGTGGCAATCTCTGAAATGTCGAGACCAGACGGAGCTTTGTCGACCAAAGTCGAAGCAACCAGCTCGACACCAGGTACAAGTGTCGATCGACACAACAACAAGGGTATTGATCGACACTCAGGACGAGCAGAACTACCTTATCTCGTTATTCCACCATCAGTTCCCCATAAGCCTAAGGTTCCATATCCAAAGGGTAGGACCAACAAGAAAGAGATGGAAGAGATGAGATGCAAGGCCATGATGAACAAGATTAAGAAGGAACTTTCAGAGGATGAGAAACTTGATACTTCTCCTTCTATGCAGAGACTTGTGAAGAGAATGGTACATGATGAGTTAACTCCTGAACAAGGTGCTTTGATTACACGGGACATCAGTGCCATTTGCATAAGCCTTGCACCAAAGAAGAAGACGGAGAAGAATTACAAGGCGATTGTCTCTGAACAGGTTGGCACAGTAGTTCAGAAAAGACTTCCAGAGAAGTTACCTGATCCAGGAAGCTTTGTTTTAGACTGCTCTATCTTCGAGGAGCGATTTTGTCATTCTCTATGTGATCTTGGATCCGGTGTCAACCTGATGCCTCTCTCTGTTGTTTTAAGACTTGGGATGACTGTTTTCAAGCCAACGAGGATGGCCATTCTCTTTGCTGATCGATCTCAACGATTGCATGTGGGTATTTTAGAGGATGTTCCATTGAAAGTTGCTGGTTGCATTATTCCTACAGATTTTGTGGTCTTGGAATATGCTAGAGAACCCACAGATCCTTTGCTGTTGGGATGCCCTTTCTTAGCTACAGCTGGTGCCACCATTGATGTGAGAAAAGGAAAGGTACAACTTGATTTAGGTGATGTGGTCATGGAGTTTGACATGAATGAGCTGAGACAGAGAGCCACGATTAATGGTAAAGCCTTCTCTGTGGAGACCTTAGACGACATTACTGCTGGGTATGTCGATAAGTTAGACGACATTACTGCTGGGTATGTCGACCTTAGACTACCAGTGTCGATCGACATCATCGACGAGCTAAGCCAGATTTGACTGAGAAAGCTGTTTCTCGGGATGTTCACAATGTTACAATACCAGGGTCTGCTCAACAAGAGAAAGCTCCATATTTTCCACTTCCCACACCTCGAGCAAGGAAAAGGTACACACGTTCTTTACCTAAAGCTTCTCCTTTCATCAATAAGACTTTCAAAGATCCAAAAATTGTTTTGCGGTTAACCAAGCCATGAGATTCTCGTAGTGTAGGTAAAGGTACACACGTTCTTTTGATGATTGTGCAGGTAAACGAAGTGTCCCACCCATACCTAGGTCCCACCCTTCTGCTGTTCCTCACCTACTTGGAAAGCCTCATGCACCTAATGCTTATACACCGCCATGGGTGAGGAGACTTTCTTCCAAGAAGCATGCATTACCACCTTCTGATCCACCTGACACCTGAGCTCTACCACAGTCTAGCTCATGACTAAAAAGAAGCGCTTATTGGGAGGCAACCCAATTTATGTACTTTTGGTTTTTCTTTTCTGTTTTTAAGATTTTATTTTCATCTAACTTGGTTGATTTCTATTGAAACTTATGGATTAATATTAGCTTTTGCAGTTTCACTTGTGTTTGATTGTTTTCTACAGCTTTGCTTAGGAATCATGTGTGAAAACTCAAAGGAAAATTCAGCAATTGCAGACTTCTGCTCAAAATCGTCTCCCTAATATATGGTGTCGATCGACACCACTATTGGGTATCGATCGACACTACCACGTCAAGCAGGTTCTTCGTTTCAAAAAAATCCTAAGTTCAACTATTTTCAATCATTTTTATTTCTCTTTCCAATCCTATGGCTTGGTACCACTGAGGACAGTGTTACTTAAGTCTGGGGGAGGTAAATATTGACGTATTTTTCTTTATTTTGGTTTTGATTTTTGATTTTTACTAACACTTTAAGTCTTTTTCTTTTATTTTATTGAGTCAAAATCTGTTTGGAAACAATGATCATTTTACTTCTGTCCATTGCCTGGTTGATTAATGCTGTAGATAAAGTCTGAGAACTATAGAAAGTCGCTATCCACCATCCGCCTCACCATCACTCCACCATCGACCAACGGACAAGAATTGGCAACAATTTAAGTCTGGGGGAAGATGATCCATCTAAATACCAAGGTGACATCGTTCTTAAACTTTATCTTTCTTTTTATGATTTTCATCCTCTTCCCTTTCTTTTTCACACCGAGGACGGTGTGATGTAAGTCTGGGGGGAAGGATGTTCATCCTCTACTAACGATGCTACCTTTTGCTCTTGTTGACTTGCGAAATTTTCTATTTTTTACATCAATATTGAATTTTTATCTAGTCGTTTTATTGAGTCAAAATTAGTAGGGAATTACTATCTTATTCTAACGATTTATCTGATTTGATTAACACTCTACTCTTGATCACGCTTAACTACGGAGCCAAGTTTGGATAGGCCGTGAGCTGATTCGAGAATCCCCAAAGACCCATGTTCGATGAATATTCAGATGATTCAGAGTTGTCTCTAACCTTTACAGGACCTAAACCGGACTTAATTGTCGAATCTTGGGATCTGAGATATAGTGGAGTGGATTTCAACTTCGAGCCTTACGAGACATTGCACTTCTTCATCAGTATGGTCCCCTCACTCTTCCCTTCAATACTCTAAAAAATAAATAAATAAATAAATAAATAAAAAAAAATAAAAAAAATTAAAAAAATTAAAAAAATAAAAAAAATAAAAAAATAAAAAGAAAAGAGGAGACGACGGAAGTGAACCAAGGGATGATGTGGCTACCACCATGCATACTTTGGACCTCACGGAAGTCTATTCTATATAAAAAAAGAGAGAGAAAGAGGATATAGGTCAAAAAGAAGTGAACCGAGGGATGATGTGGCAACCACCATGCATACTTCGGACCTCATGGAAGCCTGTCCCAAATAAAGAGCAAGGGGTCGATAGAAAAAATAAAATGATACCCTAGAAAAGTAGGGAGAAATCGATCCCTTGGAAGTGAGAAAAGAGGAAGAGGGTCGAACATACGAAGAAAGTCTCGGCTTGGAAAAGACCTACATGCCTCCAATCAAATTTCCCTTGGTAAGATCTCACCATTTTATTAATGCTTAATTTATGTAAAGAGATGACAATGGAAAGTCTGGAGATGCCGGAGAACCGTGGGATTGATTAAGGAGACATCGACGAATCTCATGGAAACTAACGAATGGAAGTCCCGGACGTCGAAGCAGTGAGGAGTGCAAAAAGGATAACCTGGAAGGTAAGTAGTTCCCGTGATTTTCAAACCTCTTTTCCATGGCTTTAATTTCTTGTTTGCTTGAGGACAAGCAAAGTCTAAGTCTGGGGGAGTTGATAACATCGTATTTTTGCCTATTTTAGCTATGGTTTTCTATAGTGTTTAACAAGGTTTTAATGCATTTCTGATGTATTAAGGCCAATAACTTAGTATTTGCAAGAACAAAGAGTTTTTACAGGTTTCAAGGGAAAACGGCCAAAAAGGAAAAGAAAAGGACTTAGAGGACAATTTCAGACCGTCAGAAGTTTAGCATCCATTGAAGACTTTCCCTTGAATCAAAATTGGATATCTTGGTGTCATTGGAAAGCTTAAAGAGTCAAGATTTACCTCGAAGTGGAATCAAGTCATTTGGAGCTACCAGCCAGAAGTTATGCCCGATTGAAGACCAACCTGTCCAGGCGTACGGCCAAGCCACGGGTGTGCGGCCAACCATGGTTCCGCCGCATGGTGAAGCCCCGTGTGTGTGGCCAGGACACCTCTCTAACCGCCTCAAAGCCCAAGAAGTTCAACGTAAAAGCCCAAGACGTTTGGCCCAAGAAACCGACTCGTGGACAGGGGAACCCTAACCCTAGTTCTGAGCACTGAAACCTATAAATACCTCTCTTTAGGGTTTCGAGAAAGCATGCTTAGAAGTTTGGAGATCTAGAAGGAGCCGCCGCCCTCTTCAACTCGTAGCAGCCTTAGGGAGAAGACTTGAAGACTTTGAGAGCCTCCTTGGACGTCTCTCTCAGCCCCAGTTGTTCGATCTCTTTGTTTTCTTTACACTTCTTTGCTTTTACTTTGTTAGGAGAAAGATCTAGCTTCTTTACACTTGTTGTTGAGATCGGATCTGAACCTTTGTTGAAACCCTTTTTATTCTATTGTTTTATGCTTTTGAGTTTCTCTTTTATTGCTTTGATGATTGGATCTGATATGTGTGAGTAGTTTACTAGTTGGGCGTAAGGGGTGATTCAAAGGGGATTTAATGGGTAGATTAGCTTGAGTGGCGGTTTGTTAGGATAGTTTCTTTTGCTCATGTTCTTCTTCTAACCTAATCGTTAAAGCCTGCGTGAAGGAGTAACTAACCTTGACCTTGATCATAGACTGTTAACCGTTGAATGTGAATTATCTGAACCAGGTTTAGAAGAGCTTGAAATATCACGCTTGATAGATTTACACTGTGCGTGTGCTCGTAGTGAACTTATCGATTCTGATCTTAATGCTTACTTCTTATTGAGTTTCTATTCATACTGTATTAGTTACCGAATTTGATAGTGATAGCATCAACCTTACCGATCAGGGGTTTGGTGGCTAGTAGAAATCGTAGTTCGTGAACATGCTTTAAATTGAATCTATTCAGGACCCTCAAGTGAACCCTATCTATGAATCCCCCGCGAAAATCCCTGCATGCACAGCGTTTCTCTCTTATTGCTTACACCTTACGTTTAACCGCTTTCTTTACTTTACTAGCTTTGCTTTGCTTTCCTCCTTCCTTATTTGCTTTCTTTCTTTGCTTTATAGTTCAGTAGTGACACAACAACAACCCTCTTTTTCTTTTTGTCTTAGCCTATTCTTTTCCATATCAGCTTGTTGTGTGCTCAGCTCCCCGTGGATCGACCCTTAAGTACTACAAACGATTGGTTGTGCACTTGCAACCTTTTGATTGTTTTCAACTAAGGTTAAAAACCTAGACTCGTTTAGGTGAAACGCGAGAAGGTCTATTCTGACCCCATCAATGGGAAATTCACTACTTTGGCGACAAGAGTCGACTCGTTGGATAAAAGGGTTTCATCTACGGCTTCCAGCTCCAAAGGAAAAGAAGCTTGTAATGCTGTTATGACTCATGCTAGAGTCAATACAAGCTTCAAGACTGGTGCATTTGGAGATACTTCGAGTTTTCATTGCATAGGATGACCGATCCTCCTGCTGGTTTCACCATGTTGACCCGAGAGGTAAGATCGACCGATCCTTCCACAGATCGATCGATCCGTGCTGCTGTTCCAGGTATTTCTGATTCGTTTTCGAATGAAAGTGATGCACACTTAGTTGCTAAGGCTGATGTACTTCCTTACAAGCCTCAGAGTCCTTACCCATCGATGCCTAAGGCCAAGATCGATGAGAAGAAGTACAACCGATTCAAGGAGATCATTGGTTAATTGATGAAAGAAGCTACGTTCTCCGAAGCTTTAGGAGATCTCCTGTTCTTAAAGAAGATCTGCAGAGATGTCATTGATGGTACTCAAGATGCTGCAGAGGTTGATGTGTACTTGTCAAGGTGGAGAAACTTGAAGATCCGGGCAAGTTTGTGGTGCCATGTTCGATTGATGGAGAAGACTTTGCCAATTTCCTGTGTGATTCGGGATCAAGTGTGAACTTCATGTCTGTGGCGACCGTCCGAAGGCTTGATCTCCAAGGGATGGAGACTTCTCAATGCTCTTTGAAGTTTGCCAACGCCTCCACAACTACTCCTTAAGGCTTTATTGGTGATGTCGAGGTGCGTATAGGCAACCACCTAGTGCCCACCGACTTCCATGTGGTAGAGATGAGTGGAGGTTCGGAAACCCCTTTGATCTTGGGACGTGCGTTCTTGACCACGGTTAGAGCCGTGTTTGACCTTAAAGAACCCAAGATCACCTTCACCAAGATTGACAAGAATGTAGCCTACCATCCGGTGCTTGAAGCCAATCGCTTGGGATCCAACTTTGCCGATGTGTTCGTAGTGATGAAGAGAATGCCTCGTATTCGCGTGAATCGCCAATGGCCTTTCCCTCCGCATACTACCGGAGTTGTGAAGAGGAATTGCAATTGCAACCCTCCATGCGTTGATCCCACCGTGAATCAAGAAGGAATGCGAGATGAGATTCATCCACATGATCTCAACATGTTCGAAATGCGAGTGAGGATGATGCCGGACGAGTATAGTTTCGAAGAAGCTTGGTTAAATTATCCCGGCTTGCAAAAGTGTTTTTGGAGGAGTATGGAACCTCTCTATGCCATCGAAGCACACTTTTATAGGGCACGTGAGAGAAACAAGGAGAGAAGATGTCTTCCCAAGATGGAAGATCCCGGTTGCTTCGTGATTCCATGCGTCATCAACGGTACCTCGGTGTACAACTACCTTTGTGATTCGGGAGCCGGGACAAGTGTGATCCCAACTGCTATCGCTTCTCGATGTGGGATCACCAATTGTTTCCTATCCACAACAAATCTCTACATGGCCGACGAATCCGTGGTAGTACCAAGAGGAGAGCTTCACAATGAGATGGTGCGAATTGGCAATGTGGATGTCCCCACGGACTTTAAGGTTGTAGATGTGCCCGGGAAGCGTCAACAAGTCATCTTCGGGAGAGCTTTCTTGAACACCGTTGGAGCTGTCATAGATGCTCCAAATCGCCGAGTGTGCTTCACTAATATTGACAAGAGGGTTTTCTATCAAGTCACGCCGAGAGAGAACGCGGTTAGACCCATCCGTATCGAAGAAGGAGGTCGCAGTGTGAGCATCTCAGGAGGACGAGTTGGAGGTCCAAAGACTCGTTCACAAGCCTAGAAGACAGAGAGTCAAGCTATAGACTTAAAACAAGCGCTTCCGAGAGGCAACCCGATGTTTTTTGTACTAACTATTATGTTTTTGAGTTTTGTTCTTTTTGTTTCCTTTGATTTTTAAGTTGAGACTATTTATAAGTTGAGGATATTAATCAGTGGGTCAATGTGGATTCCTAAATGTTTCAGGAATAGGTTTTAATTGCATTAAGATGCGAGATTTTGGTGATCAAACACTTAGGATCGATCGATCTCCACGAAGGATCGATCGATCTCGCCTGGAGAATTAACCGAGGGACAAAAGCCTCGGTATCGACCGATCTACACCAGGGATCGATCGATCCCGACTCAGGTATTTCGAAAAAAACTTAGGTTTTCCGGTTTGAATCGGTTTGTAACTCAATTCAAACCGGTTTAAACCGGTTTTTGGAGGCCAAAGTCGATTTCGGGATCGACCCCTCCCTCTTCTTCCTCATTCTTGCCACCATTGTTACACTCCCTCTCCATATTTGAGCTCCATTTTCTCTCTCAATTCTCCATCGATTTTAGCCATATTTGTGTGTGAATTGCTTCATTTTATGTGCTCTATCTTATCCACCTATACCCAGCTTCGATTGACCAAGGTAAAAATTTCGAAATTTTAGGTTGCATGGGGGATTTCGGGTTTCTCTTTTCCTTGAGAGAAAGCCTTAGTTCTTCATCATTTCTCATGGAATTTGATCACATTCGGTTGCGAGACTGGTTATAGGACTGCTAGAACAATCGCACTTGGTCGATTTTGCTTTACATGTTGAAAATTTCCGATTTTTCAGTTGATATGCATGTAAAAATCGATGCTTGATGTTTAAAAGTGATCGATGGAGCTTGAGAGAGTTTGCTTGTTGGATTGTTTGTGTTTAATGCCATTACATGTCTCGAATTTTCTGTTTTGCATTTCGCGAGTGCGATAGAGATTTCGGTTCTATGTTTAATTGGATGTTGTTGCTTGCGTCGCACTGCTTGTCTAGCATCATTTGATAAGCTTACAAAATCATCCTTGAATTTTGTTAAGTTTTGAAATTTGTTCTTATTTGTGTTTGAGTGTTTTCTGTTTTCAGGAAATGGCTCCTAGACAACGACGCAGCGGCAAAGAACTAGCCACCGGAGAAAGAGAGTGGAGTAGCAAAGACAACAAGAACACCACCGCGCTTCGTGCCTGCAAGTTTGAGCCCACACGGTTCCTGGAGACCGATGTCCTGGAGGCTACGGGGATTCTTGATGATGTCTTGGCATTTCTGCGTAATGCCGGTTTTGGCAGCTTCCCTGAGAAGCGATGGCCCCTATTCCCTGATGCTGCAGCTGAGTTCCTAGCCACAGTGGAGCTCCACTTCCCGACGGATCCGCTTGATGCTACTGATGGGTTCATCTCCTTTTTCCTCGCCAAGAGACCCTTTACCATCACGCTTAGCCAGCTCTGTGATCTTTATGGCTTTCTGAGGAGGGAGAAGACCAAGTTTGATGGTGTCACCGATGCTTCTGATTTCTGGCAGACCTTTAGGTCTGGTGACTATGTCTCACGAGGTGCCAAGCAGGCACTGATCCGCAATCCGGTGCTCTGCCTCGCTGTTCGATTCATGAGTAGTACCATCTTCGCCCGCGCGGAGATGAGTACTCTGAAGCTACCAGAGCTCGCCATGTGCTTCTATGGGCTCCACCCATTCATCACCGATCCTCGAAGAAGGTCATCACCATTGGTAGTATGGTGACTCCCATTATGGCTTTCTGTGGTTTTGGTATCACGCGCCCCTTACCAGAAAAAAAGGCGCGATTCATTGATCGGGAGCACCTCTATGCCAGCGAGATCCTCATCCGCCACTCCCTAGTCTACCGTTTCCAGGGTACTGACGGGGTCTACAGGTACATTCGCCTGCCCCGCATTGATTTGACATCTCTTGCTATTCCAGGCAACAATTCCTTTGATCCACCTGCTGGGGCGCTTTGCGAGAGACCTATCCCACCGAAGACTAGTGGTGTCTGGAGAGCAGCACGCACCAGACGCACTGATGAGGCTGGTCCTTCTAAGCCTTCTGCATCTCAACCACCGCCATTTCAGCCATTCTCCAGACTTGTGCTTCCATTTGAGCTAGACGTGAGCGCTTACACCGCTACAGATCCACCGGAGCCGACTACAGAGATGGAGCGTTGGGTCTGCGAGACGACCAAGAAGAACAACACCCTGCTGACCAAGATTGCTTCTTGGCTTTGCTGTGTTGCACCACTACCGCCGCCTCCACGCGAGCCTACTCCTGTACACGAGGCTGATCCTGAGGTCGATGCCTTTGCTCATCTTTCTGCTGTCCGCACTGATGATGATGAGGAGTACTCTTCAGACCCTCCTGGCCGATCCCATACATGGCATTCTTCATCTAGCCATGATGATTCGGAGACTAGCGTGCAGGACGATTTCCGCATTCGTACCAGGCGAGACGCAGGCGTTTTCGACACTCCACCTTCAGCATAGCCTCATATCCACTGGTTCTATCCTCTGTACTATATATTTTTAGTTTCTTTTTGAATTTATGTATTTTTGTATTTGGATTTGTATCTCTAACGGTAGGATCGACCGATCCCCTACCAGGATCGATCGATCCCTGCTATGTTTTCTGACTTTTGTTTTCTTATGCTTTGCATTTCCTTTCTTTGATTTTTCTTACACACCGGGACGGTGTGAAGTAAGTCTGGGGGGATATGTGACCATTATGATAACATTTTTATTTTTATTTGAGTCGTTTTATTGAGTCAAAATGGTTGGAACTTGGAACTTCTTTTGTGAATCGTGTGTTCGTACTAATATCTTCTGCTATCCATCATGACTATCCTTTTGAAGAGCCAAAGATTGGAACACCATTAGCCGAACAACTCACCAAAAGTCCCTATCTCTTGGAAATCCGATTGACTTGGCGTTGACTCCACCCATGACAAGACGCTAAATTGGACTTAATCTTCTCAACTTGGGGCTTGGTATACATCGAACGCGACCTCTGACTCAAGCTCTCCAAGACGCGCATAACTTCGAAAAAAGTATGGATTCCCCTCTCTTCTCCTGAATAAGAAAAAGAAAAGAAAAAGAGAAAAAGAAAAAAAAGGGATGTGGTAAACAAAGAAGTGGGCCGAGGGATGTGTGGTTACCCCCTTGCATACTTCGGACTCATGAAAATCAACCCCGGGCTAAAGAGAAAAGGAGATCGAAAAAAAAATAATAATAAAAATAAAATGATACCCTAGAAAAGTAGGGAGAAATCGATCTCAAAAGAGTAAAGAGAAGAGGAGGAAAGGAACCATAAGAAGAATGTCTTGGAAGCTAGAAGAAGGTAAGCGTCTACGCGATCTTTGATCGATACTCCCTCGTTGAGACCGCATGCTTGTAAAGAATGAATGTAGGGAGTCAACAATGAAGATTTTGGAGCTTCCTTGAGATCTCGGGACATCAGTACGGAGAGTTGCTAAGCCAATGGTTAGTACATGTTGTAAGCTCAATCCTTTGAGTGATGGATTTACGGAAGATGTACGAAGATTCTCGGTAAGTTGTAAGTTCTTGTTTCCCTTTAAGATTTCAGATTATTCTTGCTTGAGGACAAGCAAAGATTCAAGTCTAGGGGAATTGATGAGTCTTATTTTTATCGTTTTTAGTCTATGTTTTAGGATTGTATTTTGAGTCAACTAACCTATATTAGATAGATATTAGGACTATTTGCTTTACTTAGTGATTTACAGGTCTAAAGAGAGAATATTGGAAAAGAAAGGATTTTGGATCAAATAAGAGTGCAAATGGGCTAAGCATGAAAAAGTCGACCAATCGTGAAGAAATGAAGGAGGATCGACCGATCCACACCAAGGATCGATCGATCCCTGAAGAATTGTGGCCCACGATTGAAGAGGCGGCATAACCGACTAACCAGGCCCATGGACCATTCGATCCAATCAAAGGCTTTGGCCCAAAACGAAAAGACGGTGGGATCGACCGATCCACACCGAGGATCGATCGATCCCCTCTTGCCGACTCTCCAAGGATTTCCATTTTTCTTCTTTCCATTTTCTCTTCTCTTTTCCTTTTGCGGCCTCTCTCCCTTTACTATATAAAGAGGGGCTCGCCTCTTGTAATCACACACAATTCATTCTCTCCCTTTTAGAGTTTGTAAGAGATTCACATCTCATTACACTCTTAGTTTTATTTTATAAAGATGTTTCTTTATAGTTTCATCTTTGTTTCTATTTTTATGCTTGAGTAGTTTCCTTATTAGGCTAGGGTTATTCTGAAGGGATGTGACTGATTATTAGGTTGTTAGTTTGGGAATTTATTTTATAGTTCTAAGAGATTGTTAGTTTAGGGCTTGATGCTTAGGGCTTGAGTAGCTAACTTGTTCTAAGATCTTAAGTGATTAAACTAGATGCGAAAGTGGTGTTTAGTTGCTGGAATCAACGTTAGGCGAGCAAGATTTCATGGCTTGACAACGAAAGTTCTGGCCATGGCATCTTGTGAACATATCAATCTTGTTCTTAATGCTAGTTTTACTTTAGGGTCACGCGAGAGCGGTTCTCTAAATTAGTATTACTAAGTAGGTATTTACGCGAGAGCGACTTGCCACTACAATTGTGAATTGAGTTCTAGAACATATTTTAATACTCCCTGTTAATTGATTTAATTGTTTTGTCACATCCCGGATGGTTTCTCTATGCCTAATATTTTTTTATTATTTATTTGCTTTGTTTTATTTATCGTTAGGTTGTTAGAAATCAAACTCTTATTTTATTTTGTCTTAGCTTAATTTAATCTATTAATTTAAAGTGTATCTCTGGTCTTTGTGGATTCGACCCAAAAGTACTACTATGATTACCGTTTTTGATCCGGTATAGTGTATGATAGGTTTTATTTGTTTGTTCCTTTGAGCAAAGATCAATCCTTTGGCTATTGCCTCCGATAGGCCTTCCTTCCCAATCCATCTCTTGTCAAACATAAAACTCCTTCGCCCTCGAGGGGTTTTCCCAACTATGTTTGTGAGAATTGGTTTATGGTCCGATCCCACCATAGGTAAATACTCCACGATTGTATCCGAAAACAGTTCGTGCCAGTCCTCGTTACCCAAGGCCCTATCTAAACGACACCGAATTGGTTTTTTGTTTTTCCATCCTCGCCAAGATAACCAATTACCCAGATGCGGAAAATGAAGGAAACCACAATTTCGGATCATTAAATTAAATGAAACAAATGTGGTAGCATGCCTTAATTAATTTTCCCCCTCGTTTCTCGTGGTTTCTGGTTAATTCATTAAAATCATCAATCACGAACCACGGAGTATTCCTAGAAATGCCTATCCTTGTTAACCGCTCCCATACTTGGTCTCGTTTTTTCGGGACCAGATCGCCATACACAAATGTTAAATTAATTGTTTTGCCTTTGTAAACCGTTTGTATATTGATAATTCGATTAGATTGAAATAAGATGGTAACCGGAAACATATTATTATTATAAAATAAGGTCAAGCCTCCACTACATCCAATTGGATCAACCGAAATTAAATTAGAAAAACCAAAATGACCAATAAATTGTTCCATAAAAGACCTCGATTGTTTAGTTTCCGAGAGAAATAAAAAATGAGGCCTATGTTTTCCCCACAAATCTCTAAGATAACCAATTGTTGCCTTATTACCTAATCCTTGACAATTCCAACTTAAAACATTCATAAATGGACTCTTGACCGGAGTGGTTGCTGGCCACTCAAATCCGTCTTTTCTATCCTCTGCAAGAGTAGGGCGTTTCCTAGTACCCAATATCCCAAACCGAAAACATAAGACCGAATCTGACACATAATCCGATATTTCCAGATCTGTGACTTGGGATTTTCCAAATAAGAGCACACCTCATAGATCCCTTGAGAAAACCGAATAACCCGGATCACCAAAGAGATAGCGAAATCGTATATGTAGTAATAGACCCAAAATTCCAGACTAATCGTGTAACAAAATATAATGACAAACCCAATTAATCGAAATAAGATAAAATTGAATCCAAGTTCCTTTTCCAACCAAACCAAAATTGAAACCAGCACCACCTTGAGCCCGTATAACCAAAATCATAACCACCGTGAACCTCCACCGGAATGAACCCCTGAAGAAACCATTGTGAATCACCCGACGCTATGCGACGGATTTGATGTCGGACTAGAACTAACAAGATCGGAAACCTCCATCCCTGGCCAGCCGCACAAAACCAAAACCGCCAAACCTCACACATAGCAAAACGAACATCAAAACCATGATTAATAACCCAACGATTCCTTTCGTCACACTGGAAAGACCAAAAACCAGATCCTTTGATCAATAAAAGAACACCAAACCCGTTCTCCAAAGATAAAACAGAATTCATATTGAGCCACATGAAAGAGTCTCCAATAGATAAGTCTTGATCTTTTTTGATTGGTATGAGAATTACTCGCAGCCAAAAGAATAACCCATTTGAACCGAGTTCCAGAGCCAAAACCCAAACCAGTTCCTCCAATCTGAGATCGAAACAACGAGATCTCGTAGCACTCAAGACCATTAGTTGCCAAAATATGGAGATGCTGTGATATTCGAATCCCCTATGCATAAAGATCAGATCAATCCTCAGTATAATTACCATTATTCGCCATCTTCTCCATGGGTATTGAAGAAGAAAAGAAGCGATACACCAATTATTAAACCCAACCAGATCTTCGAAATAAACAGAAGATTCTGAGATTCCAAACCGCAGCAGATCCTCTGATTTAAAAAACAAAAGCAAATCCAGCTCAAACCCCTCTGATTTCGTGAATCTGTGTGAGCAAACCAAAGGTGGGCAAATCTATCTTTCTATTCCTTGCAGAGAGATCTGCAATCCGAGATATCCATCCCAAAGAAACCAATTTAATATGGACCATAATCCGTTGATCCCCAAATCCATCCCGATTTGAGTCAACAACCATACCAATACCAAATTTCTTCCATCAAAACGATGAGACAGCTTCCCAGATTGAAGCAGATCTGGGATCTGGCTTTCCAAATAACCCAAAATCACCCCATGAAACCATCGAAGAAGGATCAGACAAAGAGATTCGGCAATTAAACCCTAGTCGCCATTGCTGTCTCGCTCTCTCATTAAACAAGTCAGGTTCAGTGCTATAATTTTTGTTTGATATAGCTCATGAATATTGCTATACTTAATTTATTAATAGCTATGTAATATGCTATAATACATTTTTTCAGAACTAATGTTTAGCGCTATAATATATGAATATAACATTTTTTTTGTTATTATGTTTATTTAAATAGAGATATCTATTATAATAATTTGCATGATATAAACATAATATGATTAATTAAACATAAATCCGTCATTAAACAAGTATGAATCCAATCTAGCATACAACATAAGTCTGAAACCAATCTAGCATACATCATAAGTCTAAATCCAAAATACATAACAAATAGCATAAGTTCATTAGCATAGTCTTAAACTAAATGAAACTAGCTAGTTAGACTAGATGGACCAAAGTTGCTTCACTGCCTGCAAAGACAATTTTTTTTCATCAGTTTTGTAATAATATCTGCATAACATGTATACTCAACTCACAATCATCAATTTATAATATTTACCTCATTTTCTACCAGTCAATAGACAACCACTTTATCAGTTGGCCATGCGATAGATGAACCAAGTGCATCTCTCATAAACTCGATCTCATCTGATGTCCTCCATACTGCTGCATCATCGACCTTCACTCTATCAATCCAAACTCTAACAGCATTAGGACCCAATAGAGCACAGTGGACGGTTTGCTCTGAGTCAGTTGAATGCACACGTCCCTCAGCAACAATCCGCTTCTTTCCGCTAAAATCCAAAAGCTTACATTTATGATTTTATTTTATACTTCCACCTATGTTTTTTCGCTGACATGTTTACAATACAAACCATTTAATATAGATAGAATATAGTAATTATAATAAACTTCAAAACATGTGTTGTTATTTACCGGAGATCTCTTAAGAGGGGACTGTAGTTGACTTTCCATTGGAAGACTTCTCACCTGTTGTTGACCTTGAGCTGTATACTTCTCACCTATTATTGCAAATTTTTGACCATGTGCAGACTTCTCCCTTTTTGCTGCATATTTTTGACATGTTACTGGAGATGTATCAATTTGAGTATTCTCACTTGTTACTGTAGATTTTAGAACTGCTGATGCTGATTTTTCTCCTGATTGATCAATTGATGCACAACTCTGAACTGGAGATATCTCACATGTTCCATCTAGGGGTTTTCAAACACAACTTTCATGGCAGGCCATGATACAAACAACAATACTTTATCAGACTTATTCACCTCATCAACAAATACTTTAACAGCCTTTGGTCCGAGTGGAAGTCCATTCACCAAAGCCTTTGGATCTTGTGTGTGCCAACGTCCTTCAACAACAACTACATCATCTAAATTCAAATCGAGTAGTTTGCATTTGTTTAATGAATTTTCCATTTTGCCCTGTCAAACACATTGTGACAATAACCTGAGTATGTTAACAGATACTAATCAATTCATGACAAAGTAAAAAAAAAAAAACTACTATGTCAAGGAATTATAGTGGTGCAATATCATCTTGCTGAAGCTCTTGTTCTAGATTAACACACTTTTTGGCAGGCCAGGCAATCATATGCCCAACAGCGTCCTCAATTGTGGAAATTTGATGAGCAAGTCTCCAAACGAATGCTTCTGGTACAGTAGCAGTCTCAACCAACACTTTAAGAAGAAATAATCGACTGTCATTCACCATGTCATCTAGATCATAAGAAATAATGCGTCCCTCAGCAACGTTTGCATAATCACCAGCCCAATCAATCAAAACAAACTTAGGTTGTGATCTTTTGTTCACACTCTACGAAATGATTAGTAGAAAAAAAAACATGTCATACTCTAAGTTTATAAAAAAACTCTGTACTTATATATCAATTACAACACTTACTCTTGCTGCTGCTGAGTTTTCACCAATCTCAGGTTCTTGTCTCTGTAACATATATAAATTTTTTTAATTTAATTTGAACAAAAAATAATGTAGCAGTTAACCAAACAAAAAGAAAGTCTCTAGCTAACCTGGTTCTTCATTTTGGCAATTTCATCTTGTAGCTCATGAACTGTTTGCTGGAGATGTATTTGCTTCTCTTGCATTTCAGAAAAAGTCTTATGCTTCACTTAGAAACAAGCTAATTTGGTTTTGTTCATGCTTCTACCCATTGCCCTCATTCGACCAGGATTATCAGGACCTAAAAGTTGGGTAAGAGCATCTTGTGTTCCATTTGTTGTACTTGATGGACTACCAGAATTCAGGAGATCATTTCCCTTTTTTCTGCAAATCATAATTTATAGATTTATATGCCAATATGTAACAGCAAAACCAAATACAAAATAACTACAACTGATTTAAAAATAACTTAATTTACAGATTTAAAAACAAATCACAATCTTTTCAGAAACATTAGTATTAACTAGTGTCCCATCCTTTTTGGTAGGCGACTTCACCCACACCTTTAGACTTGTCACTTCAGATGGGTCTGAACTATTTTTTTTCTATACCAAAAAATTTAATTATCTATTGAAAGAATATTAAAACTTATGAGAATTAGCAACATAATTTTAGTATGCTTACCATCTTTTCAGTTAGTCTAACCATTCCTTTGTGACTACAAGTGTGAGGAATTTGTTTGCGCCTTCTTTCCTTGTAGCTATCGCTTACCACCTAACATAAATGATTGTTAATATTGATATACTATCTCTCAAATAACTTAATTTAAAAGTAATACCTTAAATGCATCACTCGTTTTGAGCTTGACAAATTTACACCAATCAACTGGATTCACATTCTTAAGCCGCATATACATCCTTCATTGGTTATTCTTAGTTTCCCTAATATCCTTAACCAACTGTGAGTTTGATGACCACCATATACAACCCATCTGCTGAAGCACTACAATCTTTATGTACTACTCATCTAATTCAAACATGGCATGCAATCAAATAAAGGACAAAAGTGAATAAAATTTAGAAACTGAAATAAAGACATTATAACTTAATTAGAATATCAATGTAAGAACTATCACCTTGACAGATTTTCAAAGAACTATCTTCAAATCTTCAGTGATTTTTGTACCAATGCACCTAGGTATGAGGCCATCTTAACTGATCCTTAACCGATTGCTTCCCCCATGAAATTGTATTATACTCGTATCCAATCATTTGGATCCTTGGCGATGTCTTTCATCCTTGTTGGTCCTCGCTTTCTCTTACGCTTAGGTTCAACTAAAGGAACATCTTCAGATAATTCAACCCCACCTTCAGACTGTTCATCATCATTCAACCATTTCTCAGCATTTGTATCTGCCACATTCTCTGGAACCTGCACATGTTGCTGGTCATCTACCATCTGCTCATCTTCTAGAGGCTGCTGGTCTGCTACAAGTTCTTCAGGTTTTGGGTTAATAGTACACACATACAGAGCCGGCCCAAAGGCCAGACCCATGAAGCATTTGCTTGCGGACGTATATTTTATAACTTTGTTTCGGCCCTATTTTACAGAAAGTTCTCTTTAGTCTAGTCGTATTAGCCTTCCTTATATATAAACTTTGAGAACTCGGGTTCAATACCCAGAAATAACCTTTATTCGTTTTTTTTTTTTCGTTGTTTTTTTTCCCCGTTTTTTGCAAAGAATTAAAAAAACGAAATTGATTTAATTAAATAAAAATAATAAAACTACAACTAAAGAAAAAAAGAAACAAACCTAAAACCTAAACGTCGTTTCTTCTTCCTCTTGTTTCACCTTGCAATTATCGTTGTCCTGTTCCTGTACTCCTTTGTTCTGAATTTCCGATTCTCTTTAATTTTGCTCAGAATAGACTGGCTTTGAATTTTGAATCACTTTAGGTTTGTCAATAGAAAATTAAGATATTGTTGTCTATCTTTCTATCGCTTTCTTGTGCTAAAAGTCATACTAACCATTAAGTTATTGATTTCTTCACATTAGGGATTTAATTTCATCGCTCCTTTGTGGTGTTCTCTGTCGAGTCGCCTATTCTCTGATCGAACCCTTTCACGGCGTTCGTGTAGTCACTGGTACGTCTTCCTTCTCTATATATGTATATTATTTTTTTGTGTAATGATATTATTTATTAAGTTAATAGTTTGGTTGCAGCCTTGGAGGAAGATGAGTTCTAATCGTATAAGAAAAGAGCCCGGAGGGGCATCAAAAGTAAGGAAAAAGAAGAAACAAGATGCATTAACAAAATCAATGGCTAATTCGATGTTGAGGTATGTTAAAAAATCTGAAACTTCTCAAACTGACGAGTCTTTAGAAAAAGAGGTCAATAAGAGCGATGAAGAAGCTGATATTTTAGAAAATAGCCAAGATGCACTACTTCATCAAAATCGTGGATCAAGGTTTGGTTTCTCTTGAGACAAGATTTGATCATCTTCAAAGCTATGAAAAGACTTTTGGATTTATATTTGATTTGAGGAAACTACAACTAGCAAACGATGATGACTTGATGGATTCTTGTAGCAAACTTGAAGTTTTCTTGAAGCATGGTATACATTCTGATCTAGATGCTAATGAATTGTTTTTAGAGCTTAAACTTTTCAAAGAGGTTTTGCCTAAAGAGATGAAGAAGGCTGTCGAGGTGTTGGATTTTTTGAAAAAAATGGAAAGCTGCTATCCGAATATATGGACTGCATACTGTATAATGATGACGATTCCAGTTTCTGTTGCCTCTACAGAAAGAAGTTTTTCAAAGTTGAAACTCATAAAATTTTATCTACGGTCAACTATGGCTTAAGTGAGACTGAATGGATTGTCGATAATATCGATTGAAAGGCGTATGGCTGAAAAACGAGATTATAAAAGCTTGATGAATGAGATTGCAGGAAGAAATGCAAGGAGAATTGTTAGATTTGAAGAATAACTTGCTACAAATTATATATATAAGCAGCCCATTTTTTCATTGGCTTGTGGCCTTAAAAAACTTAGAGACGGCTCTGCTCTGGTCTTTCTGATTTCGGACAGTGTGTCGATCGACACACTTGTTTGGTGTCGATCGACACAACACGGCAAAACAGGTTCTAAACTTTAGCAAAAGTTCAACAATTTCCAATCCTGTTATTTTGTTTTTTTTTTTCTTTCTATTTCCAATCCTATGACTTTTTACCACTGGGGACAGTGTTACTTAAGTCTAGGGGAGAAAAATATTAATGTATTTTTCTTTATTTGGTTTTTTATTTCTTCTAACCATTTGAGTCTTTTTCTTTTGTTTTATTGAGTCAAAATTTGTTGGAAACTATGATCCTTTTATTTTGTGTTTTGCCTGGTTGAATAATGCTACAGATTAAGTCTGATTCCGACTAATAAAAAATCCAATGATTGAGCGGTGAACCAGAGGCAACCAATTTCCCAACATGATCCAATAAAGCTGGAGCCAATTTCTAAGCTCTTCCTTTTACCTCATTGATGTGGTTAGTGTTTCTAAGAGCTTGACTCCTTGTTCATACTTGATGACTTATATGGAAAACAATGGTTACCCTTTTCCCTATTCTAAAGTTCTAGCATTTAATGATTTCTCTAAAACAAAATGCTTACGAGAGGATATCCTGCAAGTGAGAGGGGTAGGTAATCAATGATCCCATTATGCACCTACACCCTGAAGTTTGAAAAGAAAAAAAAAAGAGAAGGAAAAAAATAAAAAATAAAACAAGAATGTGTAAATGAATAAGTCTGGGGGAAAGTAAGGTTATTTTGCGTTGGAAGGGTTTTGTCTGTCATGGTATAGTACAGGAATGAGTCTAGAAGGTTCTGGTGCACTGGTTACATTGATGAAACACGGCGATAAGGGCTTTTATGATGAATGTTGTGGAATTTTTGTCTGTTTCTTGGTTTCATTGTGATTTCAGCGGAGAAGTACATGGTGGTTCGTTTTGGATTTGTTTTTTAAGGCATATGGATTTGGTTCGAATGATCATGGCATGGCATTCAAAGGCGAAGGTGAGTTTTCGTGTTTTCAAACCTCTTTCCACAGGTTTAGTTTCTGTTTTGCTTGAGGGCAAGCAAGAGCTAAGTCTGAAGGAGTTGATATATCCCATATTTTACCTGTTTTATCTATTCTTTAGGATTACTTTTTAGAGTCTGTCTAGTGTTTTCGTAGTGTTTCAGTGTGTTTACAGGTTAAGATACGTTTGGAGTTTATTTGGAGCAAAAGGAACCAAAATGGATCAAATTGGAGCTTTATATGAAGTTTGAAGACTAATGATGATTTGCTGCAGTTACTGTCCAGAAACGGAAGCTGTGTTGATCGACACAACTTATCCGTGTCGATCGACATGGATCGTGCAAACAGAAGTAGTTCGAGATTTCAAGCCTAATTCTATTTCAAGTCAAGTTTGGATTCCTAAGAGCGACCTAATAAAGCTTATGACGACCCTAGCGTGTATAAATAGTGTTTTTAGAGTTTTAAAATAGATATACAGCCATCCAGACATTGTTTTAGGTTCTTGAGAAGAGAGCTTTCGGGAGATCTTTCTGTTCCTGTTCTTCTACAAGTTCTGATTGTGAACCCCTGTTGATTCTTCTATTGGTTATCTAATGATGGTTTCTTCTATCTCTTCTGTTTTTACTTTGATTATGTATGAGTAATTCACCCGTTAGATTTAGGGTTTGATGGTTTGATTAAATGGATTGATTAGTTAAGGATTGTTTATCTTATTGTTCTTCATCTTAGATTGTTCTTAATGCTTATTCTAGATTAGCTACCTGGAATTTGAACTTAGGTTATTAGTTATCACGGGAGTGAAATTGATTTCCTGATCCTATCTTTTATGAGCAAACACTCCTATTCACAAAGGGATTTGGTTTAGGGTCTTTGTGAACATATTGAAACTGATTTAATTGCTTCTTTAGATTCTTCGAATTCACAAAGGGATTTGAGATTCTATTTCTAGGTTTAGATAGCTTTTACAGCGGGAGTTGGTTAGCTTTACATTCGTGTTTGAGTTCTAGAACATGTTCTTAATTTATTCGGACTAATCATTCATTCATCATTCCTGATTTCCTGAGAATACCCTGGGTCTAACGCTTTTTGGTTTAGCCTAATCCGAAAATTGACAACTTATTGTGTAACTTAGTGCATGTGGATTCGATCCCTAAGTACTACAATGATCTCTTAATTTGAGAAAGTAGCTCTGAGAGTTAATTTGAGCATTATCATATGATAGCATAAGATATGAATTGTTGTACAGATTCACTAAATATTCATATGATAGCATAAGCCAAAATTATATCTTTAATAGCAATTTCTTGTAGTGACAACAACTTAAGGAAAGGATAAACTTAAAAAAACAAGGTTTATGTCTTTATGAAGATTTGCGGATATCCTTATGAGTAGAGCTTTCGTTTTGTATATATATATATATATATATATAAACTAGAGAGACTATTGATAGTAAGGTTTTTTAGCTCTAGCTCACAACTCAAAAACGTTTAGTTTATGAGGAATTAAGTCTCAAAGTGAGCACAAGCTAGAAAACTCAATACTTTCTGTATGGGTCTCAAACTTGACAAACATTAAACAAGCGAAACATTCAACAAGTGAGAGTACTCAAATTCAATTCCTTAAAGCAAGTAAGTTGTCGTTGCAATACAATAGGGTGCCAATCCAATCGAGTGTGTTGCTATCAATCAAGATACGATCAGAATCTACTAAGTCAAGACAAGCAGAAATTTTGATATCTAACAACCTTAGTGAACAAACTGTAAACTCAAAATAGTTTGCAGAATAAGAAGCAGATGTGTACAGACAAAAACTTGAATAAACAAAAGCAAGTGGAAACAATTATTAGAACAATCAAGCTATCCCTAGACAGTAAACACTTAACCTAGTCAATCAAATCTCTTGGTAAAGACTATCAAACCTAACAACATTCTAACCCAACTCTCGTTGGTGAAACCAGGTTAAGCAGGCAGTAAGAACAAGTTCACTTTTATGTCAAAACGCATCTTAGACAACTAATCTCTTAAGTAAGGAAAGCGAATATCTAGCACTAGTTGTTCAGACATTTCATCAAACACTTTTTGGGTGTTGAAATGTCTAATAACTAGATCCATTTTATCATAATGAACCTAGTGAATCAAAACCCTAGTCCAGAAAGGAAACATCAAATTCTAAACTTGAACACCCTAAATACTAATATTTTTCACCTAATCTATCTCATCCTCAAGAACCCTAATCACAACTCAAACTCAGAAATCATGATCTTCAAACACAAAAACTCAGAAATTGAAATAAACAACATGATAAGAAAGATCAAGAAGAGATGAACAAGATCATCAAAACAGAAATTGCAAAAACTTAAAACATTAAAGTAAATCTGATCATTACAAAGCAATAAGATGTTTATGGTTGCTGAAAATTTCTAAAAGAGGCAAAAGATAAGATGATTAACCCTAAACATCAAAGACATATTTATACTAAATCCAAAAAGTCTAGAGTCAATGCTCTTAATTCTGTTTAGGCGAGCTCTTGACCCTGTTGATCGAGTAACACGCTCTGCAATGTTTCTCTCTGCTTCAGCTCACATGACCTACTCGATCAACATGTCAAAGCATATGGGTATGCGCATTGAGTAGACTTCTTGGAAGGGTTGGTCGAGTATGATGCATGGTGGATCGAGTATGCCCATCGAGTATGACACATAGTAAGGTCGATTAGGTGCTCTCAAGGCGGATCGACTATGAGCCAAGTGATGATCGAGTATAAGCCAAGAAGTGTGGATCGAGTATGTGTCTGGGAATGTCTGATCAAGTAGGTTATATGTACATTCAGTAAAATAGTCATAACTCTCGCACCACACCGCCGTTTGGCCTGAAATCACCGGCTTTAGAAAGCTAACTCAATTTTCTACAACCTTTATGAAAATGTTGGAAGCTAAATCCCAACAGAAAATCGAGTAAGTTGTCCGAGTAGGTTGGATCGAGTAGGAGAGTCGAATATGTTGAATATACATTCAGTAAAACAGTCTTAACTCTCGCACCGCACCTCCGTTTGGCCTGAAATCACCGGAATTAGAAAGCTATCTCAATTGCCAAAAATAATTATGAACACATCTGCAGCTGAATCCTAACATAAAAGCTTCAGTTCGAGTCAATCTTTGAGGGGCTCGTCATGAATCTGACAGTTTCTCCTCTTCTGCTCTTGCTTGAGTCATATGGTGAAGTAGAGGGTCGAGTATGGCTTCACTCGAGTACTTCTCCTTCACTTCTTCATACTTCTAATCCGTTTAGACCCAGAAATAACACTCGATTCTTTCTTAGCCTTCTTTGAGAGCTCCAAAACACCTAATAATACTCAGGCCCGTCCCATAGGGTAAGCAACCCAAGTCATGGCTTAGGGCATTCTTCTTCCCACATATCATCACCATCTTGAACTAGAATAGCATTACAAGAATGCTTGGGATTGCTATCAGTCTTCCCAGGAAGAAATCCTTCTTGTCTCTTCACAGACCCAGCAGTCTGAGCAACCTGAGAATCAAGCTTCTTCACATGAATGTTCAGAGCCTCTATCTTATCGTTCAAGGTTGTGTAGACATTGTCCAGCTTCCCATTCAGATTAACACTCAGCTTTTGTTATTCTTCCAAGATCTCTCCAAAGCAGTTTGGACTCCATTGTCTTGGATCTGATGAACAGATTGGTAGTAAGAATTGTTGTGAGTCTTGTTGAATCCACCGCTGTTGTTAGGCTGAAACTGCTTCTAATACTCAGCCTTAGGAATATACCCTGGTGATCCTTGAAAACCACTCCTCTGATTGTAGCCACTCTGGTTAAAACCTCTGTTACCCTGCTGATTTCCAAACCTCTGAACCTGAAATCCACTACTGATGTAGTTCACATCCTCTTCATCTTGCCCTTGTTGTTCTGGCTAAGATATCTCGACATGGAGCAAAGTGGAAACCTTTCTTACTTGTAAAGAGATTGTGAACAGAATCGAGCTTTGCTTTTACTTCAGCGATTGATGAACCATCAGCACATGTAGTTTGCTTCTTCCTCTCGAAATTTGCATTCTTTGTACTACTGCTAGCAAGATTATCAATCAGAACGAGAGCTTCTTCTGGGTAATTGGTGTTGAATTTGCCATTACTTGCAGCATCCATAGCAATCTGATATCTACAATCAACACCTCTTTAATAAAATGCTCAACAGCTGAACATCATTGAACCCATGATGAGGACAGTCTCGCTGGTAAGATTTAAAGCGCATCCAAGCAGTCATGAATGTCTCAGTAGATTCCTGTGAAAACATGGAAATCTTGTTTCTCGACTCCTCTGATCTAGCGTCACCGTAGAAATTGTTGAGAAACGCAGTCTTGGTCTCGTCCCAAGTAGTGAGAGACCCTGTTGGTAACTGTTTCAGCCAATATGCAGCTTCTCCTCTAAGAGAGTAGGGGAAGAGCTTGTAGAAGAGGTAATCATTGGGCACTCCATTAGCTTTGATACTAGAAGCTACGTCCTCAAACCTCTCAATATAATCCATGGGATGCTCACTAGACAATCCATGGAATGGGCGAGAACTCACAAGCGTGAAGTAAGCAGGCTTCAGCTCGAAGTCATTCTTCTAGAAAGTAGGTGGTTTAATAGCTGACCTATTGGCATAGAACTGATCAGGGCGGCTGAATTCACCCAATGTCCTACCATTGTTCAGAGCAACTGGTCTCCGACCTTGCTGTAGTTGCAACCCACGTTGTTGCACAGACGCTGGAATCTGCTCGATTTGTTGGCGTCGATCGATACCCTCTTGTTGGTGTCAATCGTCACCAACATTCTGCCCTGGTAGAACGTTTCCAGCTTCATCAATTCTCAGGCCATTCTTGTTGCACACATGACCTTCTTGGTCCGTAAGGACTCCAGCTTAACCTCTTGTCAGTATCACTGGATTAATCATGTTGTCTGAAGCTTGTTGTTGTTCTTTTCTTCCTGCTCTTTCAACCTTTGCTAGTTCTTAATTCGAAAGATTCACTAGCTCCAGATCCTTTTTGCTCCTGGTTTTGCGCAGATGCATACACCTGAAACACACAAGAAGAGCAAAAAGAAAAATGTGAGTAACAAAAATAAAAAATGCTTAGACAAAATCCTAATTAAAAACCTATGGTAATCAAAAGAGTCACCAGCAACGGCACCAAAATTTGATGTGGGATCAAACTCAATTATCCCTAGACTACTCTCTCTCAAATTAAGAGATCAATTGCAGTACTTAGGGGTCGAACCACAGAGACTCTAGATACACAATAGGCAGTTGAATTTCAGATTAGTGCTAAACAGAAAAGATTAATTATTAAATAAAACAATTGCAAGAAAATTAAATGAAGTTGTATTCGATTAAGACAAATGCTAGATCTCAGGTATTCTCAGGAAAAATCAGGATAATCAAGTTATCAAACAATCAGGATTCAGATGAAGAACAGTTCTAGAACTCAAATCACATAATTATAATTGACCAACTGTCGTTGCGAAAACTATCTAAGGTAAGAAACTAGGAAATCAAATGTCTTTGCAAATCCTAAGAATCTAACCAGCTTTTAGTTTGAGTTTGATTTGTTCACAAAAACCTTAAACCAAGTTTCTTTGCAGACAAGTCGTTTGCTCACCCTAGGTTCTTTCAGGAATTCAATTACACTGTCGTGTCAATTGGCAAACCTAAAATCAAAGTCTAGATGATCAGGCTAGAATTCAGTATGAAGAATAACGTATGGTGAAGAACATCTAAAGATATAGAATCCTAACCTAACAGATAACTTAACAAACCATCAAAATCCTTTGTGAGAAACCCTAGATCTAACAAAAAAACTACTCAGACATAATCAGAGAATAAAACATCATGAATATGTTAGAAAGCATCAAGATATCAATAACAAAAAGGGGGTTCAGAATTACAACTGAAGCAGAAGGAATCAATCTCCCCAAATCTCTCAAGAAAACCTAAAACTCTCTATCTCCCTAAATAAGTCTCAGCAATCGCTTGTATCAATGAATTACAAACTTATATTTTGGGGTTCTTTCAAAAAGGACCTATAATTTGAAGTCAATTGCAAAAGTAACCCCCTCTTTCTCTTTCCTCAAATGGTCTCATCTCCAACCTCAAAACTCCCAATATTTACAGAAATTGACATTATCTATTTATATTTTAATTATTTTCGAAATACTACAAAGTCAAACAAACTCTTTTGGTTTCCACTTATTTACGAAAATGCCATCTTCTTCAATTTTCCCAACCACCATTAACAACCATAGTTGAGCTCTTAATTGCTTCAACCCACCTATTTTAGAGCCCTAAATGCACAATTTCTATGCTCAAAACTTCAGTTCTTCCATTTCCTCTCCAATTTCATCTAAAAAACTCTTTAATTCTCGTTTTCAAAAGTTTCAAATTTTAGATCTAGGTCATTCCGGCTTATACCGGCATCAAAGGCGACTCGACTTCGTTGATATTAGGTTTGCTCGAAGATGTGGGCGCTGAACGAAGCTCAAGACGGTCTCAAACGAGATCTAGGTAATTTTTCTAAGGTTGCAGGTTTTTTTCGCGAAAGTAGACTTCACTTGAAGTTTGCGCCTAATATAGACGTCATAAGAAGTCTACTTGTTAATGACGGGTTAGTTTTGCAATTGACCAAAAGTCAATTTTGTTAATACAGACTTCTTATGAAGTCTGCAGTTCTCCTTTGATAACAAAAAAATTCGGCGGCGGCCATAGAGGTTATTTTTGCAATTGACCAAAACTTTGACTTCCTGTCGGAGCCGTGTCAGAGATATTAGAGACTTCATCTGAAGTCTACCTCCCTCAGACATCCCCCAGACTTTTAGCTAGACTTCAACTGAAGTCTACTAATTCGAAAGAGGTTAGTTTTGCAATTGACCAACATCGTCCAAACATTGACCGAAAAATTAATTTTACCGCAGACTTCGCGCGAAGTCTGCATAATTTTGAAAAATACCGCAGACTTCACCTGAAGTCTGCGAAAACTCTGAATTATTCATTTGGTCAACTACAAAACTAACCTAAAGTAGACTTCGGTTGAAGTCTGCGGCCCGAAGACTTCACCCGAAGTCTGTATTAAGGAATCAACATTTGGTCAATTGCAAAACTAACCCAAACTAACCCACGCAGACTTCATACGAAGTCTGCTAATATTTTGTCGTCTAGCTACAGACTTCTCCCGAAGTCTACTCCGAGTAACGACAAAAAACGACACATTCTGACAATTGCAAAAGTAACCCCCTACTTTTTCGCAGACTTCATGTGAAGTCTGCAGCAAAAGTCAACATTTTGGTCAATTGCAAAAGTAACCCAAAAATAGACTTCCGGTGAAGTCTACAGAGACCGCAGACTTCATCTGAAGTCTGCGGCGTCGACTTCATATGAAGTCTGATCCGTAGTGCAATTGCAAAACTAACCCAAAAATGTGCAATTGCAAAACTAACCCAAGTAGACTTCACCCGAAGTCTACTCCTTAAATATGACGCAGACTTCATCCGAAGTCTGAATTTTTGGAATTTGTTAAAAATGCGTTTATAGCTTAATTATAAAGTTTATTTTATATTTGTTGTGTCTTACATGTGTTTTAGCTATGTTTTAAGCTTCTGTATGAGTTTGACTTGAATATGATCTATAATTATGGAGGAAGAATGTTTTTCTTGAGAGATGGTTGTACACATGATGAACTCCTTCAAATGGCACGAGAAGATTTCGAGTTGGAGGAGAAATCATTGGTGGAGTTAACTTACTCATTACCGGATTCAATGCTGAACGAAATGGCTACAGGCACACCTCCTATACATGTCACAAATGATAGACATGTTCACGGCTTAATTGAGTTAAGTCGAACAAGTGTTGTGCGTTTATGTGTTGCGAATAAAAAAGGTGCGAATGAAGGTGCATGGGAAAATGCTGAAGAGAATTGTGATCAAGAGGCCAAAGAAGGTGCGAATGAAGGTGAGGAAGGGAAAGTGAAAGATGAGAATATTGACGAAGTCAACTCGGACGATGAGGATTACAGTAAGTTTGGTAAAGTGAAAGACGAGGATTCAGATGTAGATGACATGCGTTTTAGCGTTGAGAATGTTAAGGCGCAAACCTACGGGGGAGAAATCTCTGTCAACAAGAGTTACGCTAGCAAGGCTGAGCTAGTTGCGGAGTTGCACCTTACGGCGGTAGTGTCGAAATTCGCATATCGTGTATACAAGTCTACACCAACTTTGTGTCATGTAAAAGAATGCGGTTGGAAGCTTAGAGCCAGTGTTAAGGACGTGCCAAACACGTTTTGGGTGACAAAGTATATAAATGTTCACACATGTTCAGTTGCAGATAGATTGGCTAACGGGAAGAAGGCTACTGCGAAGTTTATTGGGAGTCTATTCATCGAGCAAATGGGAATGATCGATGGTATTACGCCGCATCATATCAAAGTTTCAATGAAGGCCAAATTTGGTCTGCGGCTTGATTATACCACTGCATACAGAGCGTTATTACATGCACAAGTAATTGTTCGTGGATCAGCAGAAGATGGATACGATAATCTGCCAGAGTATTTGCATCTAATCAAAAAAGCCAATCCGGGAACCGTTACTGGTCTTGAACTTGATAAGCATAATAGATTTAAATATCTATTCATAGCGTTTGGAGCTTCGATTTTTGGTTTTCAGTATCTCAGACGAGTTATTCTGGTTGATGGTACTCATCTAACTTGGAAGTACGGTGGTGTTTTGCTAGTTGCAGTTGCACAAGACGGTAATTTCCAGATATATCTATTGGCATTTGCAATTGTCGACTCGGAGAATAATGCTTCGTGGGAATGGTTTTTTACCAAATTGCGAGAATGTTTTTCAGACCAGTATCCTTTGGTGATAGTATCTGATAGGCACTCTTCTATTGAGTATGCATGTGAGAAGGTTTTACCTTGGGTAACACGAGGGATATGTTATTACCATCTTCAGCAAAACATCATTCAAAAATTTGGTGGGAGACATCTGATGTACTTGGTCAAAGGAGCTGCTTATGCGTTTACGCTTGCTGATTTTAACCGAAACATGACCCAGCTACGTTTGGCAAATCCTGCACTTGCCGACTACATGGAGGCTGCGGATGTGAAGTTATGGTCACGAGTTCACTTCACGGGAGACCGGTACAACATAAAGACAAGTAACATTGCAGAATCTATCAATTCCGCACTTAAGGTAGCAAAAGGGTTTCCCAATTCATTCCTTTTGGACTTTATACGTGAGAAGCTTGGAAGGTGCATGGTTTTGTAAAAGACGAGAAGATGCTTCGAGTCTCACTACACCGTATAGTCGTGGAGTTGAGTATTTGTTGGCCGTTCGTGGAGAACAAGGTGAAAAAATGCCGGTTGACCGCATAGATGAATGGCGATTCCATGTCAAGGGAGATCGAGGACGGGATTGTGTTGTTGATTTGGAAAACCGAAGGTGTGAATGTGGTGTGTGGCAAATTGAGAAAATACCTTGCTCACATGCCATTGCAGCAGCAATCGAGTCCAACGTGCATGTCTCAACACTTGTCTGTCCGTCATACCAACAATTTTTTATGCTGCCTTGTCAACCAGCTCAACACTTGTTTCATAACCTCCATTTACACTCTCACTGACCACTTGTGGATTAGTCTGCATGTAATCCGCCAGTGTCAAATAGTTGACTAAAATATGTGAAACAAATAAAAAATAAAGAAGTCATCACAACCACAGGAAATCAACAAAATTCTGACACGCAACATCAATCTGGTAGAACAAGTTTAAAAATGAAATTTGAAAGAATAACATAAGTCTGAATGTGCCAACTGCAAGAAACATGTCTACTTTCTGTTTCTCGTGGACTTTCTCGTAGCTTTGGAGATTTTTCTCTTTTTTAGTTTCGATGAGGGTTTAGAACTAACCCCAACAAGAGGAGGGCTTTTCTCCACTGCAGGATTAACATTTGAGTTGACAGGATTACCACTGGAGTTGATCTGCTCACTATCCTTGGCCTCATCTTTCTGAGCTGCTTTCACTGGAGGAGAAGGATCACGCTTCTCCTCCATAGACTTCACCTTATCGGCAAGAAGGGTAATCTTCTGTTCACAAGAAGTGAAGCCAGCAAGCATCGTGGTAGTTAAGGTGTGAAAGAGACCGTCAATGTGGGTTTTCAGGTTATCAAAATTAGAAACCACATCACCATCCACAGCCGAAGGCTCTGACCTACACCTCTTGCGACTTCCCTCCTCGGACTCACATATTCTTTTTTGGTCTCCAACAGATTCAGACTTCACCTGTAGTGAGACCTTCAAACCCACAGGTGACCAATGCTTTTTGTTCCACTTCCAGTTAACATCACCAAATTTCTTATACATTGCCTTGATGATGTTGTCAGACTTCTCATCCTCTTCATCATCATCATCCCACTGCGGGAACATATCTTCAAACTCCTTCACAACCATGTTCTGAATACAGGTCTACAAAGAAAAACAATGCCAAAGCAGTCCTTGTACATTAATATCATGGGAACCATCAAAACCAAAAAAAATAACCAAACCATTAAGATTACCTGTTTCAGCATATTCTCCTTAACGTATTTTCGGCCTCAAGAACCTTTGAAAGACAGCAACGGTGGGTTGTTTGAGATGTTTGGGAGGGGTTCTCCAAATTCTGCACCAAATTCCGGCAGAGCAAAGTACACCCAAATTTGGAGGCTATGTACAAACCCGTCGATGTAGTAGCTTTTACACAAGTCTTTCTCCGTGACAGATTCTACCAGGTTCTTAAAAGCCACTCTCCCCAAGGGTGGTTCTTAAAGGCATCCAAGTCCATCACTAATCTGGCGATGCTCACACGTGTGGGCGATGAGGCTTTCTTTGCTTCAATGTATCCAGCGTACATAGCTAGATACCCCAGCCTCAACCAATCGTCCCGTGTCCAGTCAGAACATATCTTACACGCCTCTGTCAAATTATCAATGCTTGGACCCACATCAATAGCAACTCCAAGCAGTTCCCAGAACTCTCTCAACTCTTCTGTTACCTCCACATCAGGGTTTTCCAGATTCACCACATAGTGACAGTCAAGTCCTGTAATTGCCTCAAACTCATTCAAAGAAAATCTTACAGGATTTGACCCAATGAGACTCCATAGCTCAAACTTCTTCTTGCAATGAAGCTGAAAAGTGAGCATATGGTGGACCAGCCTAGATGCCCACCCAAAGTCAAGGTCATGGAACTTCAAACAGAAACCCAAACTGGAGTCTCGAATCTCTTGCAATTCATCAGGTTCCAGCGCATCGGACAAAGCAGCGAAAAGCTTAGTGTCACCGCTGTAATATCCTATGCTTTTGAGCGGGATGGGTTCCTCACCTTTAGTATACAAGCGTTGTGGGAACACTGGGGTAGCCATAACTTAGTAGTAACTCCTGCAAAATAAGATTAGAGAATAAAAAATAAAGAAACGAAGTTTGCTGCCTTCACTTCTTGTGAACAGAAGAAGTCTGCTACAGAAGTCTCCATAAGAAGTCTAAAAGAGAAATCTACGAGGCAGACTACGTGTGAAGTCTACTAATCTGATACAGAGGATGAGGATTTACCGTCAAATGGCGGTGACTGTTGAGATATCCTCCGGCGAACCGACTATGCAAAAAAATAAAACAACAATAAACCGACCGATTAAAACGCCGAGTAGACCAGATCTGTTTTTGTTTCAAACGAAAGAGGGAGAGCAGTTACCGGCAAGAAGACCAGAGTAATAAGGCAGTAAGAAGACAAAAGAAGCAGTCCAACGAGTCGACCAGATCTTGGTACAAAAACTTCCAACAATTAGCGTCGGCGGCAAAGGGGAATGACAAAAAAAGAAGGATGAAGGAGATTGTACCGGACATGGAGGTGGCGGGTGAGCGGTTACTGGCAGCGGCGATAAGGAGTTCGAAGCGAGAGAGAACTAATACGACGGCGGCGACGAGGAATTCTAAGCGAGAGAGAAGAACTAGGGTTTTTACAACTGTGAACAATATCTCTTTTATATGTAGGTCAAAAGTAAAAAAATGCTTGCGGTAATTTTAGATTTAGACTTTACCTGTAGTCTACTTAGGGTTTTAATATTTTTGCGGTTATTTTTAATTTCAGTATTTCCGCGTTTATCGAAATTTTAGACTTCCTCCGAAGTCTACTTAGGGTTTTATATTTTCGCGGTTGGTTTTTAATTTTGATATTTTCGCGGTTATTTTTAATTTCAGTATTTCCGCGTTTATCGAAATTTTAGACTTCCTCCGAAGTCTACTTAGGGTTTTATATTTTCGCGGTTGTTTTTTAATTTTAATATTTTCGCGGTTATTTTTAATTTCAGACTTCATACGAAGTCTTCGAGAAGACTTCCTCCGAAGTCTACTTAGGGTTTTAAAAATTAAACATAGCATTGAAATTAAAAAATAAATATAAAACATAGCTTGAAATTAAAAATAAAAATAATAATAATTTGTCCTCGAATTAAAAAAAAAAGACCAGTAACAGGAAAAAAGAAACAAATTGTTTCAAGCCATGGCAAACTCCGCCGTCTTCTCTCTTGCCATAGCTGCAAACCTCGCTTTGTCCGTCTTGACCCTTACAAAATTAAAGGGTCACCGATTATAAGTTTTTACATCACCAATATTTAATCAAAAGGTGGATGATGACACCGATTATGAGTATTACAAATGCCACCATCACATTCTTCATCTCCACGACCCTTGGACGATTCTGCTCCTTCAGTTCAGCTATATCTGCCTCCAATTTCATTATGCTTTCCTGCGTCGCCTCAATTCGCGGACAGTTATGAACGGCCTCCGCAAAGAGCTTTAGCTCTTGAAACGCCTCCATCATAGCCTCATCCCACAACTTGAAAATATGGTTTCCTCCATCCTGCAAAAACAAACACACATCTCACAACAAAACATCCAAACCATAACCAAAAATCAAAAAATAAATAAATAATAATAAATACCTCGCTCTTGGTGCATCCATAGAATCTCCTACCCAGATTCCGCCGTTCACTGGATGTTTTGATGATGGGAAACGCTCCACAGTGGCAGCTTTCAGGAAATCCAAAAATTACAGATTGAGGCTGGCGTGAACTGACTTCTTCGTCTGGGTATCCATATCCATTACTGTTGAGAATAGCTGTATTGCCCCATTACTGTTTACAATAAAACATTACAAAAAACATAAATTGTGTGTCAGCAGCCTTCGAAGCAGACTTCATTAGCAGATTTCTACAACAGATTACAATACTATTAACTTTGTCGGTAATTTATTTTTGTAAAAACTTTTTAAAAAATTCTAAATTGCCAAGAAAAAAAACCATCATAATTTTTGTAAAATTGTTACAATAAAAACCGTGGAAAATATGAACTGAAAAAAAAAAATTATACCAAAACACTAAAAACTGAACCAAAATCAAGTCTTTAACAAACTTCAAACTCGGACTGAAATCCGGTAAGAAAAAACTTACTTGTCTCGGATCTGAAATCATGTAAGAAAATACTTACCTGTTTCGGAACTGCGACTAGATCTGAAAGTAAGAGACAAAAAAAAAGTGAATGAAAGGTTGAAAACAAGTGGAGAGTTGAAAACGGAAGAAGATGAGGCTGAATGATGGCATACCTTCGGCGGAAGCGGGAACTGCGACTCAGATCTACAACAATAAGAGAAAAAAGTGAATAAAAGGTTGAAAACAACTGGACAGTTGAAAACGGAAGAAGACGATGAGGAATGATGGCATACCTTCGGCGGAAGCGGGCGAAAGAACGCGGCGGATGAAGGGAGGCGGCGTAGGAAGAAATGAGAGGTTTTTTTTTTTCCAGAATTAGGGTTTAGCTTCGGAAAATAATGAGGTAAAATCACTTTATATAGGGAGTAAAAATTCCGGTTAGGTTAATTAATTCCGGTTCAGGTGCAGACTTCATGTGAAGTCTGCTCATATTATATTTTAAACAAATTTCAGATGTAATTTATAAATTTGGTTTAATTTGATTCAATTGTATACAATTTTAATTTTCAGATTTCCTAATTGTTTATATCTTAATTACATATAACAAAATTTTACTGAAATTAAACTTTCTTAGTTTAATAATTTAAATTTAAGATATAATTAGGTTGCAGACTTCCTCCAAAGTCGTCTCTGCAGACTTCACCCGAAGTCTCCAACTCAAAAGTAGACTTCACCCGAACTCTGCGGCATAAAAACACTAAAACAAATGTTTTCGACTAATTTGTCAAAACTATAATTAAAAATATCAATCTAAGCATAATATTATCAACAATTTAGCATTAAAATCGAAATTTGACATTGCAAAATCACAAAAACCATAAACCATAAATCTAACCTTAAGAATGTGGACATCTCAACCTAAAACTCATACCACTACATTCAAACCCTAAACCCTAAACCCTAAATCATAAGAAGCATTACCTATTTTACCTTTGAGGGTTTAATTTGACTCAATTTGTTGAAATTTTATTTTTCATACTTTATTCATGCCTTTATCTTAATTACGTATAAAAAAGTTTACTCAAATTAAATTTTCTTAATTTTATAATTTAAATTTAAGATATAATTAGGTTGCAGACTTCCTCTGAAGTCGTCTCTGCAGACTTCACCCGAAGTCTCCAACTCGAAAGTAGACGTCATCCGAAGTCTGCGGCATAAGAACACAAAAACAAATGTTTTCGACTAATTTGTCAAAACTATAATTAAAAACATCAATCTAAGCATAAAATTATCAACAATTTAGCATTAAAATCGAAATTTGACATTGCAAAATCACAAAAACCATAAACCATAAATCTAACCTTAAGAATGTGGACATCTCAACCTAAAACTCATACCACTACATTCAAACCCTAAACCCTAAACCCTAAATCATAAGAAGCATCACCTATTTTACCTTTGAGGGTTTAATTTGACTCAATTTGTTGAAATTTTATTTTTCATACTTCATTCATGCCTTTATCTTAATTACGTATAAAAAAGTTTACTCAAATTAAATTTTCTTAATTTTATAATTTAAATTTAAGATATAATTAAAATTTAGACGTCTTTTGAAGTCTTTTGTGTAGACTTCAGATGATGTCTCAAACTCAATAGTAGACTTCTTACGAAGTCTGCAGTACAAAACACTAAAACGAATGTTTTGTAGTCATTTGTCAAAACTATAATTAAAAACATCAATCTAAGCATAAAATTATCAACAATTTAGCATTAAAATCGAAATTTGACATTGTAAAATCACAAAAACCATAAACTATAAATCTAACCTTAAGAATGTGGACATCTCAACCTAAAACTCATACCAATACATTCAAACCCTAAACCCTAAACCCTAAATCATGAGAAGCATCACCTATTTTACCTTTGAGGGTTTAATTTGACTCAATTTGTTGAAATTTTATTTTTCATACTTCATTCATGCCTTTATCTTAATTACGTAAAAAAAAAATTACTCAAATAAAATTTTCTTAATTTTATAATTTAAATTTAAGATATAATTAAATTTTAGACTTCTCTGGAAGTCTTCTGAGTAGACTTCATTTTCAATAGCAGACTTCTCCAAGGGTAAAACAGTAAACTTCACCCCGTTTTTTTGTTTGTTCATTGAGGAGGCACCTGTAATTTCACTACCCCTTTAGGTTAGTTTTGCATTTGATTCAATTTGGGGTATACTCTTGCAAACAGAATCAAGTTTTGAGTCAATTTTTATAATTCCCCCTTATATTTTTTAGTTCATCTTTCTTAGCAAATTCATTTTAATAAGTTATTTAATAATAGAATTGAAAATGCTAAATTTCCAATCAATAAAAATGTGAAGAAGATAATATACAATAAATTTAGAAATTTAATTGAATTGATATCAAAAAGTTCGATTACAATGTTCAGTCCGGCCTTGATCCGTGTAATTTTTTTTTTTTTCAGCAGTAATTATATTTAAAAAAGGGAAATTTGGTTTTTTAGTCCACATTGAAATACAATTTGTCCCATTACACCTTTTTTAGATTTAGTCTTATTTGCCCTTTTTCAAAAAAACGAAATTGAAAATAAATTTTTTAAAAATCTGAAAAATTATGGAAATCATAGTTTAGAAAACAAACAGTCATATACATATTTTTATATCACATATTTTTAAAAAATCATTGTTAAATAAATATTTTAGAAATTCGTTCTACCTATGTAGAATGCATATTCTTCTTTTACGCTGACGCATAATATGTATTCTGACAAAACAAAAAACAAAAATCGAACACAATGATTGTTAAGTCAAAGTAAAATTGAAGAGAATGTAAGATAAACTCATATACGAATCTCTATTTGGCTAATCTTCTAACGGTTGGTTTTCCGTATCCATATATTGTCTCTTGATTGTCTTCTCTTCAGACTGCAAAAGAGAAAAACATAGTTTCAAAGGTCTATCTATAAACAATTACAGTCTATAAGCAAAAAATCTAAATCGCAACTAAGAAATAAGCAGAGATACATACCAATCTTAATATTCAAAACCTTTAATAGAAGATCAAATCACATTCATCGTTTCAAGCTCAAGTTCATCACTAAATCATGAAGTAACATGCTACTCTGATCACCTCAAGTTCTTTTGATTTCCATAAACAATTCAAGACTATAACAGCAATTTAGCACAACGAGAGTTTCAATTCAGCTCATTCCAATGTGTAAGCTCATTCCAATGTGTAGGCAACACAATAACATTTACACCTTGGAAGAAAACATCAATTCAAAAGAATTCAAGCAAATACTAACAAATTGATGTTTTTCTTTTCAATTTTATCAACAAGAACGCCATTTAAACTCTCTACACTCAACCTAAAATCGATTACCCAACACCTTATACAACTTCTAGCAAGACCCGAGGCAACGCTTTCGTTTTCTAATTCAATTAGAAATCTAAGCTTTAAGTAAAATTCGTCAAGTACACACAAACTTAGTGTCCATTATGATCAAAAACGCAAACCCAAGGCTAAGAGCAACCTCTACTCCTTTCAAACAAATGAAAATTCGTTTCTAGCAAACCCTAACTCCCCAAAATCGGACTGAAAATTGGGATTTATAGCAACTAACCTTTGTAGATCGATGGAATTGACACTAGAATCGAGTAGAGCTTTAAAAACGGAGTGGATTAGAGCCAAGAATCAACAAAATCGACCAAGAAACGAGAGATATGGAGAATTGAATGTTGAGTTTCTCAATGGAGAAGAAGAAAAATGAAGTGAACAAGAACGACGTGAATGGGTTAATAAGATTTTTTTTTTCTCAATAAGATTTTATTATATATTTTTAAAAAATGAGAATGTTTTGCAAAGGAGAGGGTAGATTAGGATTATCAATAGGGACAAAGTATTAATCCCCCAATTGAATCTAAAAAAAGTGTAATGGGACAAAGTGTGGTTCAATGTGGGTCTTTGCCAAATTTCTCAAAAAAATTTGGAATCCTACTATAGTTAATTTACGCCATTCTATGCATGATTAATTTTTTTTTCCTTTCGAATATTTCGTACTTTCCATATAATATAAAAATATTAAAAAATTATCAAACTAGTTATGGTTTTTTTTATGGTTGAATGAATTAGTTCCACAAAAAATGTTTAGATTTGTAGATGACCAAATTAGCCATGGCTACACGAATCAGTTCCACAAAAAATGTTTAGATTTGTAGCTTACCAGATTATGTTGTCGGTATGGTTAGAGATAGAGCATTGCATCTAACCTGTGTTTTTTTGTGGCTTTTCCCATTAAACACAAAACACGATATGCCTCGAGAGAGTTGCCTTTAATTAATTCAATTCCTCTGCTTTCATTTACTACAAAAGCCTAACCACATGCATTGCCTATATATTGCCTGTTCGAGAATAAAATGTTCTTTCACTCCAAATACAAAGAAAACCATAAACAAGTTAGCCAAAACAAAAAAGGCAAGGATAATGTCTATCTTACTATGTTTCTTCTTCCTTTACCCTCTCTTTTTTATAACCCTCTTTAAAAAGCTTTTACCTTCGAAAAGGAAGCTTCCACCAGGACCTACAGGTCTTCCGATCATCGGAAACTTGCACCAGCTTGGAAGATTGCTTCATAGTTCTTTTCACAAGCTCTCTTTAGAACATGGACCAGTGATGCTTCTCTGTTTCGGGGTCGTCCCTATGGTTGTTATCTCTTCCAAGGAAGCTGCTAAAGAAGTTCTAAAGTCTCGCGATCTAGAGACATGCTCCCGACCTAAGCTGATTGCGAACGAGTTGTTTACTCGCAACTTCAAAGACATTGCTTTCGCTCAGTATGGTGAGGACTGGCGAGAGATGAAAAAGCTAGCGGGGTTTGAGCTCTTCAGTCCAAAGAAGCACAAAATTTTCAGGTATATTTTAAGAGTCTCGATACCGATTTATTGAAATGATAAAGGAATTACAGAGATTGAATCGAATATGCAAATCTATGAATCGAAATACAAAGAGATCAACATAGATCTCCCGAGATCAACATAGATCTCCCGAGATCAACATAGATCTCTCTAGCACATCACTAGACACAATCAATTCACAAATCGCATAAACTCTAGAAATGAACTCAGCTTCACTATTTATTGAGCTTCTCGTCTCCAACGTCTAACAGCAAAGCTTCCCTCTGAGACAGAGTCTTTCTCTTTATTCTTTATTCAGCAAACCTTCACTCTGAGACAGAGTCTTTCTCTTTATTCACCATGTGCAACGGCTAACTCTTGAATTGGCACCTGATTCCGCTTCTTCTTCCTATAGTATGTTTGATGAACCGTATCAATACTTTCCCCCCGGAGAACAAGCTTGTCCTCAAGCTTGAAAGTGAGATACAAGTCGACAAAGTCCTTGGAAAGCATCCATGAGTTATCCACAAGATCATTATTCCGCCAATGGATCAAAAACTCCCTGCAACCAATATCATCATATCTAACAGCCATCACAGCCTCAGGCACCAAAACCTCTTCTTCTAACAAGTCTGGAGGAACATAAGACTGAACCTGATGATGATCACCGATTGCAGCTTTAAGCTGAGAAACGTGAAACACATCATGAATCTTGGACTCAGTAGGCAACCGTAATCGATACGCTACAACACCAATTCTCTCCACCACTTGAAAGGGATCAAAGTATTTAGCAGCTAACTTCAACATCATCACTGTAATGAAGAATGATTTCATCTCTGTGAACAACGGCACATCTCTCGTTGCAACAACCTGTAACTCAAGTGTAGAATCTTCTCTTGAATTCACATAGTTCTGATTTTTAACCTTGTATGAAAGCTTTCAAATCTCTGCCACTTGAAAGAAACACTTCTTTAAATCCAAGAACACTAGAATTATAACATCTCCTGAGATTATATTATTCTTTCCTCTGTCAAAGACCCGCCATCCACACCATCTATTACTTGCCCCCGAAAGACACACCTTGTCCTCAAGGTGGAAGAACAAGAAAAACTCAAAAAGTATCAAGTTCCATGGAAAGACAAGTAATCCATGGTTCTCACTAAGGTGAAAATCTAACTCTGTCAGCTTTTCCCCATCACAACCTGAGTGTAGAAGTAGCTTCAGGCTCATGATATCCTTTTCATGACCAAGATCTATACTAATGTCTAAACCACCACGCTCCCATACACGGCTAGCTCTTCCAGAATCAATTGGTTGTTTGATCCCAGAACAAACCCCAATTTCTAGACATCTTATATCATCAACAATTCCATCGTAACCATTAAAATCCATTAACCAATTTACTAGAACATGGTCAGCTAAAACTCCACCTGGTTCCCAAACATCGCTAGTGTGAGATAAACCACTGAACATATTCTCTTCTGTACCCAACTCAGCACAGCCAACAACATGATCACAAACATTCGGTGATAACTCAGCGTGATAATTCTCACAAACATTCGGTGATTCATTGTGAATTCGAAGGCTATGTTCCAATTTAGAGACATATACCTGAAGTTGAGTAATCGAGTCTTCCTTATACACGGTTTGTTGCTCAATAACTTGTGCCGATAACTCCTCCAACTCAGTAACATATGCAGAAACTGTCCCAGTTTGTTTGATCGCAAGGAGGGGAATCTCCGGAGCTGCACCAAATCGTAAAAGCAACCGACGCCTAAACTCATCCCAAGAACGAAATTCACGGCGAGTCATCTCCCAATTGAACCAGTTCAACACAGCTCCTTCCAAACTAAAAGCAACTAAATCCAATTTGTTCAAATCGGAATAGCGACCAACACGAAAGAATCGTTCCACTTTCGACAACCAATCAGAAGCATTAGAACCATCAAAGTCAGGCATTTCAATCGATGGAGCGTGTTTCATCTCTCTCAGAACCGCTTCCATCGAATCAAATTTCTCCGTATGTTCATCCGTCGTTGGTGGAACGTGTTGAGAAAATTCAGCATCAATTGGATGTTGCCCAAGCCGATTGCTGAGTTGCGACAGCGTATTCTTCGTCTCGAAAAGTATCGCTTCCATAGAATCGAGCTTCGCTGAATGTTCCGAAGTACTCTGGACCAATCGCGAATAAGAATCGCACAAAAACTTCCGAGCAGCTTTATCTTCGTTTTCCTGGAGCTCCGAAGCTCGAATCACTTCCGTTTCGTCAAATTCCTCCATCGATTTCGCGTTGAAGCTTCGATCGGAGGCTCACCGCACCAATGTTAAGAGTCTCGATACCGATTTATTGAAATGATAAAGGAATTACAGAGATTGAATCGAATATGAAAATCTATGAATCGAAATACAAAGAGATCAACATAGATCTCCCGAGATCAACATAGATCTCTCTAGCACATCACTAGACACAATCAATTCACAAATCGCATAAACTCTAGAAATGAACTCAGCTTCACTATTTATTGAGCTTCTCGTCTCCAACGTCTAACAGCAAAGCTTCCCTCTGAGACAGAGTCTTTCTCTTTATTCTTTATTCAGCAAACCTGAGACAGAGTCTTTCTCTTTATTCACCATGTGCAACGGCTAACTCTTGAATTGGCACCTGATTCCGCTTCTTCTTCCTATAGTATGTTTGATGAACCGTATCAGTATATCAGAGAGGAAGAGGGTGACTTGCTAGTCAAGAAACTATCCAAATCTGCTCAAACACAAACCTTAGTGGATTTGAGAAAAGCCTTTTTCTCCTTCACCGCGGGTATCATATTTAGAATCTCCTTCGGACAGAACTTCCGCAAGTGTGATTTCATCGATATGGACAGACTTGAAGAGTTGGTGCAAGAGTCAGAGTCCAACGTATGCAGCTTGGCATTCACTGACTTCTTCCCAACGGGTCTCGGTTGGATTGTAGACCGGATATCCGGTCAACATTCGAGAATCGACAAAGCCTTTTCCAAACTCACCAATTTCTTTCAACATGTTTTCGATGAGGAGTGGAAGATTGGACAATCCCAAGATCACTCAAACCTCGTCAGTTCCATGTTGGATATGACCAATAGACCCACTGAATACGGTTCTTTCAAGATCACTTTCGATCATCTCATAGCAATGTTGACGGTGAGTGCGAATAATCTCTTAGTTAGTACCATTCTTTAAAGTTCTATGACTTGAGAGAAGTTATAGCTTGGTTCGAAAGTTAACTTGCAATATGGACATAAATTGTCTTGATAGTCCATTCTACATTTTTTTTCTAATTCATTTTCTTTTTCTCTTAAAATTTAAAACCTAAACTAAGTATGTCATTTAATCAGGACATGGTTTTGGGGGGAGTGAACGCAGGAACAGTCACAATGATATGGACGATGACAGAGCTAACCAGATATCCAAGAGTAATGAAGAACTTCCAAGAAGAGATTCGAGCAACACTTGGATCCAACAAAGAGAGAATCACAGAAGAAGATCTAGAGAAAGTTGAGTACTTGAAGTTGGTGATCAAAGAAACTTTCAGATTACATCCACCAGCTCCTTTCTTGCTCCCAAGAGAAGCAATGTCCGACATCGAGATTCAAGGCTACCACATTCCCAAGAACGCACATATAAGGATCAGCAATTACACCATAGGACGTGATCCCAGATGTTGGACTAACCCTGAAGAATTCAATCCTGAGAGGTTTGCAAATACCTCAATCAACTACAAAGGTCAGCATTACGAGCTTTTGCCCTTTGGAGCCGGTCGTAGGAGCTGTCCCGGTATGACTTTGGGAATCACCATTCTTGAGCTAGGCCTTCTTAACATTCTTTACTTCTTCGATTGGAGTTTACCCTGGAATGACCATTAAAGACATTGACATGGAAGAAGATGGAGCTTTGACCATCGCCAAGAAAGTCCCTCTTGAGCTCATACCAACGCTCCCAGCATCACTCTGCATTAAATAAGATGAAGATTTGTACCTTTTCCGATCATTTTGTACCTTTTCCGACGCTATAATATGACTTTCTCGATCACCCATTTTTGATGGGTTTTTTTATGATATACCTCATATTTTACCCATTTGACTTGTGTTTTATGACTCGTTTTTAGAGTCTTTTTAGTGTTTTTGTAGTGTTTTGCTATGATTACAGGTTAATTGACGTTTGGAGCTTACTTGGAACAAAAGGATCAAAAAGGGATCAATTTGGAGCTTTTATGAAGAAATGAAGATCAATGCAGCTTTGCAGCCTTCTCTGTCCAGAAACACGATGTGTGTCGATCGACAAGCATTAGTTGTGTCGATCGACAGGTGACCCGAAAGCAGAAGCTGTTCGAGTTTGAAGTCCAAATCGATTCCAAGTCTATTTGAGATTCCTTAGACCGCCTTGATCAAGCCCTAGACGTCCAGAGACTTGTATATATAGTGTTTTTCGAGTTTTAAAAGAGACATCCAGACTTTGTTAAGCTTTAGCTAGAGATATCTACTTTGTTCTAGGTTTTGAGAAGAGAGCTTTGGGGGAGATCTTTCTGTTCCTGATTCTTCAAGTCCTGATTGTGAACCCCTGTTATTTCTTACTCTTAATCTTAATATGATTTCGTTTCTTATCTCTTGTGTTATTGCTTTGATCATCTCTGAGTAATTCACTAGTTGGATTTAGGGTTTCTCACAAAGGTTTGATGGTTTGATTGAATGAATTGATTAGTTAAGGATTGTCTATCTTATTTGTTCTTAATCTGAGATTGTTCTTATTGCTTATTCTTGATTGATCACCTTGAATTTGAACTTAGGTTGTTAGTCTCTGCGGAAGTAGGATTGATAGCTTGAACCTATCTCTGATTAGCAACACTCCTATTCACAAAGGAATTTGGTTTAGGGTCTTGTGAACATATTGAACTTGATTTTAATACTAACTTAGATTCTTTAGAATTCACAAAGGGATTTGGGATTCTGTTTCTAGGTTTAGAAGCTTTCACAGCGGGAGTTGGTTAGCTTTACATTCGTGTTTGAGTTCTAGAACATTGATTGATTTATCCTGACTAATCATACATTTATAATTCCTGATTTCATGAGAATTCCCTGAATCTAACGCTTTCTCTGATCTGTTTACAACTCGTTTTAATATTCCTGCAAATTGTTCTTTTAATTTCTCTATTATTGGTTTAGCATAATCTGATAACTAAAAGCCTATTGTGTAACTAAGTCCCTATGGAAACGATCCCTAAGTACTACAGTGATCTCTTAATTTGAGAGAGTAGCTCAGGGTAAATTTGAGCATATCAAATTTTGGCGCCGTTGCCGGGTACTTTTGTCTACCATTAGGTTCCAGTTTAGGATTTTGTCTAAACTTTTTCTTTTTACTTTACTCACTTTCTCTCTTTCTTTCTTTTTCTTGTGTGTTTCAGGTGCATATCCAGTCGCATAACCAGAAGTATAAAGAATCATGAGCTACTGAGCTATTCAACCGAAGAACTTGGGAGAATCGAAAGAGAAGGAAGAAAGAAAAAAAAATCAGATGAGATGGAAGGACAAGACGCTCCAATTCTACAAGCTGATGGGACCTATTTGAATGCAGCAGGCCAAGTTTGTGATGAACACGGCCAGATCATACCACGAGTTGATGCGAGAGCATTGGCCGCAGCAAGAGGCAATCTGCCTCCAAACCCGCAGCATGTCGATCGACAGGCACCTGGCCGTGTCAATCGACACAATGGACGAGAACAGCCAGTAGGCGCTGATGATCCTGAGAATGCTCGGACTCTTGCCGAGTACAATCGTCCAGACCTTTTCTATGCCAACCGGTCCGCTATTCGTCTTCCAACCTTCCAGAGGAATGACTTTGAGCTGAAACCGGTATTCTACACTCTTGTTGGTCAACATCCTTTCCATGGTTTGCCCAATGAACATCCTATGGACCACATAGAGAACTTTGAGGATCTTGCGAGCAGCATCAAAGCTAATGGAGTCTCTATGGACTACCTGTACTGCAAGCTTTTCCCACATTCACTGAGTGGAGAAGCCTCTGCATGGTTGAAGAATCTAGAACCTGATTCTTTAACTACCTGGGAGGAGACTAAGAACGCATTCTTATGCAACTTCTATGATGATGCGCGTTCTGAGGAGCTGAGAAAGAAGATCTCTCAATTCACCCAGGGACCAGCTGAAGCCTTTAAAGCCGCTTGGGTGCGCTTTAAGTCTCACCAAAAGAACTGTCCTCACCATGGCTTTAGCACCGTCCAACTCTTGGGAATCTTCTATCGCGGTATTTATTGGAGGCACCAAATGGCTCTTGACGCAGCAAGTAACGGAAATTTCAACACTCGCTACCCTACTGAAGCTATGAAACTGATCGAGAACTTGTCGCAAGCTAACATCACCAAGAATGCTGACCTTGAGCGAAAGAAGCTAGCAGGGACTGGCAGTGGACAAGAAATTGCTGAAGTGAATGCGAAGATTGATATGGTTACCAACTTTCTGATGGGCAAGAAATCTGTCAACTTTGCTGACCAAGTTGAGAACATTGAGCCGGAGCAACAAGGAGATGAAGAAGATGTTAACTATGTTAATGGTTCTGGTTTTCAGGGACAAAGGTTTGAAAATCAGCAGGGAAACAGAGGTTACAACAACTCGAGTGGACAACGTTTTGGTTCGCCAGGCTACGTTCCCAAGACGGATTTCCAGAAGAACTTTCATCCCAACAACAACAACACTATCTACACCAGGAACTATGGTAACTCTTCTTACCAAGCTCCTCCGCCCAAGAACGACGTCACAGCCATGTTCGAGAAGTTACTAGAAGGACAAGAAAAGCTCACAGTTTCTCTAAACGGCAAGCTTGACAATGTCTATACAACTCTGAATGACATAATCGAGGCTCTCAACACCCATGTCAAGAAGTTTGATGTTCAGGTTGCGCAGACCGCTGAGACTGTTAAACGCCAGGAGGGATTTCTTCTCGGACGAACCGATCAAAACCCCAAGCATTGCAATGCCATTTTGATCCGAGAAGGGGATGAAGTTTGGGAGTATGAAGAGAGTGATGAAGATGAGTACGAGGAGGACACTTTTGAGGATCTATCTGGGATTTTAACTTCGAATTTGACTAGGCCAAGAGCTTGGAAACGTGAAGCACTAGCTGCTGCTGCTTCTGCGAGCAACTAGCCAATAAAGCTATGTGTCGATCGACACACCATTGTTGGTGTCGATCGACAGGCATCGGGAAAACAACCTGAAGACAGAAACCCACCTTCTGCTCATCCATCAACTTTTGCGAAGGGTGTCGATCGACACGCTGAATCGACTGTCGATCGACATGATCCACTGAACGATCTGCCTTATGTCGTGATTCCACCATCCGTGCAATCCAACGACTACGCTCCTAAGGTACCATATCCTAGACCCCGCAGATCTAAGCAGGAGATTGAGAATGAGAAGTGTAAAGCTATGCTCGAAAAGATCAAGACCGAGATCCCTACCAGTGACGACGAAGATACTCCATCTCCAATGAAGCGTCTAGTTCGAAGAATGGTTTTGAATGGTCTTACTCCTAAAGAGGGAGTTTTTCTTACACGTGATCTCAGTGTAGTCTTCTCAGCTCGGGTGCCTAAGAAGAAGCAAGAAAAGAAGCAAGAAGTTGTGGTTTTCGAACAAGTTATTGCGGTCATTCAAAACAAGCTTCCTAAGAAGTTACCGAATCCCGGCCGCTTTGTCTTGGATTGTTCGATCTCAGAGGAGCACTTCACCCATTCCCTATGTGACCTTGGCTCTAGCATTAACCTGATGCCTCATTCTGTAGCCAAGAGACTTGGGAAAACGGACTTCAAACCGACAAATGTCTCTTTGATTCTTGCGGATCGTTCTACGCGAATTCCGATAGGGATCCTTGAAGATGTGCTAGTTCAAATCGGGAAGTGCACTATACCTGCTGACTTTGTGGTTCTAGACTATGACAAGGAACCACAAGATCCACTTATCTTGGGACGCGCTTTTCTAGCCACCGCAGGCGCGATCATTGATGTCAAGAAAGGCCACATGTCTCTGAATGTTGATGGCAAAATGCTGAACTTCAACACGTTTAAGCCACGGGTTTCACCTCCTGAGAATCCACCGGCCATCCTCCCAACCATTGCCACAGACCCCGAGACAAATCCTCCGAAGACTTCACCACCACTTCCGGCAAAGAAACCTCATAAGTCAAAGAAGAAAAGAAATTCTCCAAAGGTTTCTACACCATCTACAAAGGATGCTGAGCCACCTCTTCTCTCTAAGTCACCAAATGCATACACGCCACCCTGGAAGTTGAGACAATCTGCGCCATCCAACGCGCAGAAGTCACCGGATCTCTGAGAATCCGCCAAGTCGAGCTACAGACTCAAAACAAGCTCTGAGTGGGAGGCAACCCACTGAATTTTTAGGATTTTTATTTTTAATTTTGATTTTGGTATTGGTTTTATTTTGATTTTTGCTAGTTACTGATTTTTAGTTTTGATTTTTATGAGATTTTTATGAATTTTTAGGATTTCAAAGGAGATGCAGGACAATAAGACTCTCTGTCGACCATACAGGGTTGTGTCGATCGACACAACTTACGTGTGTCGATCGACACGCATCGCAGAAACACACAAACCCAAGAGCTCTCCTTCTTCCTTATTTCCTTTCTTTTTCGTTTTCTCTCCGCCGGATTCACCAAATCTTCCTTATTTCCTTTCTTTTTCATTTCTTTACCAAATCTCTTGATTTCAGGTGCTATAGACTCGTGATTTAGTCCTCTCTCAAAGCCCTAAGTCAATTTCTCCGATCTGTGAAGCCATGGCTGGGAATCGCAAGCGAATTTGACGCGACGGCGAGGGTTCTTCTCGCAATCCACCGCCTCCGCCGCCACCTCAGGCTCCAACGAGCCCTTCTGCACAACAAGGAGGATCCTCTCCTCCAGTTCCTCGCTTCCCATGGCCCCGAGAAGAAGGCACACCCATTTACTCCGAGCGACAATGGGCGAATAAGGTTATCTCTGAATTCGATAAGCCGGAGTATATCAATAGAAAACTTAGTGATGATTGGGGTGATTATGAGACCTTGCTGTACAATGGATGGTTGAAAGTAGAAATCCAACCCACTAGGTTCAAGGATAAGAAGCTTTTAGAGGATATGAGCATGGGATGGGCATTGTCTACCTTGATTAGTGATATGGGAATTGGTTATATTACAGACGTGGATTACGACTTGTATCCTGACTTGGTTAGGTAGTTTATGGCTTCTGTTAGAGTGGATTATCAGTAGGAGTATGCTAAGAACGCTCAGGAAGGCACATTGTCTTTCTTTGCTTGGGGCGTTCGGCATAGCATCTCCATTCCAGAGCTCTGCGATATCTATGGGTTTCGCTCCGATGGTACAGCTGTTGCACTTCCTACTGCTTTTGATAAGGGTAAGGAGTTCTGGAACGTGTTTGCTGAGGGAAACTTTGTGCCTGACCACTCTAAACACTCTGATATCCGGCACCCTGCATTGCGCTACCTGATTCGTCTTGTGAGTAACACTTTCTTGTGTAAGAAGGAGCCAGGGACAGTGAGATTGGCTGAGTTGATCCTGCTTTACTATGCCCTTTACAAGGATGTAGGTGCTGAGATTCCTAGCAGCATTATGGAGGTTAATATCAACATGGGAGCAGTCTTCGCGCACCATTTTGTTGATTTGAAGACCAAGCCCTTTCTAGGAAAGAGTTCCACGAAGTCCAGGGTTGAGAGTATTGGGAGTCTGCTTACTCCCCTGTTTCTACATTGCCATGTTGATCTCTCCTTTGCCTCTGTTGACAAGTCTCGCAGGTACATGGACAGAGATTACTTAAAGAGAGCCCATTGGATGGTAGGTGATTGGATATGGAAGTACACTAGCTCCGGAGAGGCTCTTCAGGTCAGGCTTCCGCAGTCTAGACTCTCTATTGTTCGAAACAGCATGAGGCTACTCAGGTTTGATCCTGATCCGCGGGATGTGAGACAGCAGCCTCCTACTCGTCGTCGTCGCAGTGCATCTTCTTCAGCACCACCTTCCGCTACTAAAGATGAGCCAGCCCTCCTTGATTGGCCTGCCTATCCAGAGACCGAGATGGATAACTTCACATTCCAGCAGCTCATGATGAAGAGGATGGACGCTATGTGGGATGTGATGAAGAAGTTCATGTGTGCTCGCCCAGCTTGCACTCGACGCCATGTCTCTGATGATGAGGGAAGCACTGAAGAAATTAGTGATTAGATACTGCATCTCCTCTAGTTTCTTCATTCTATCACTTTTTCTCATTTTTAGGATTTTATCTTTTGATTTTTCACTAACTTGGTTTGTCATTGATGGAACTAATGTTTATCTATTCAGGATTATGTTTTGCTTTGATGTTTGATTGTCTTTCCACAGCTTAGGCAGGGAATTCATGTGTGAAAACTTCAACCCATTCAACAATCTTGCAGAAATTTTGCCTCAAACTTCAACCAATTCAACAACCAATTCAACCAATTCAACAAATTCATGTGTGAAAACTTCAACCAATTCAACCAATTCAAAACTTCAAATAGGGTTTTTAAGATTTCCTATTTTAATTAGGATTTAGATTTCTTTTTTTTTATTTAGATTTTCCTATTTACAATAGGATTTAAGATTTTTCTATTTAGAATAGGATTCTTCCTTTTCTAGGTTTCTAGGGTTCATGCGATTTTAGGTTTTGATTTCTAGCAATTTATGCATGCAACCAATCATAGAAACAATCAATCTAAAACAACCTAGACAACCTCAATCAATCGGATTATACTTTAGGGATTTCGGATTTGATCCGATTTAGGTTTTTAGGTTTTTAAAGATTTCGGCCATAGCTTAGGTATTTTCGATTTGGCGAGTTTAGTTTAAGCAATAACTTCTCTAACAACTTAAACGAGTCAAGCAAGCGAATCATATAAGCAAACAACAATCACTTATCAATCATCATCCTCCGTTTTAGGGTTAAGCTTTTCTTAGTTCAAGTTCGGTGTTGGTCTTTAGGTTTTTAGGGTTTCGATGTTACCTTTCAGCAATTGGGGTTAAATGGATTGATCCGGGAGCTAAAAAACCACGAAAAACGAGTGCGATGAACAACACCGAGATATGGTACCATCTCACAAACCATACCATGATCAATTATTTCCAAAGTATGACAAAATTGATTAGATGGCATTAATAATAAAATATGATTATAAACAAAGCAAAATTAAACATGTGTACACACGATATAAAACCAATTACAATCATGTATATATATTTCGATGCATCAACGAAACAATAATTAAACGTGTGTCAAAGAAATTAGCACATCAACGAAATAATAATTAAACATGTGTGTCAATGCATCTACGACTAAACAAATTGAGTCAAAAAAATAAAGCATAATTACGTAAAGCATCAAGACATGATCCAATCGAAGACATATAATAATAATTATTAACATGCATATCGATCTCAATATTAATTAAATATGAATATGATTATATCTATTAGATCGACAATTATAAGCATGTGACGATCAAGAGCCATAACAATAACGATTTCAATACATAAGTATGAAGCGATATGTTATAAAAGCATATTTATATAAAAGCATGAATCAGTCGATTATAAAAACATGAGGTACTTATCTCGAAGATTGATCAGAGATGGTAATACGGTGTTGGTTAGTGATCGGAGATGATGGCTTGTCGGTTGAGATTTTTTTCTTTTTTCAACTTAGGCGGCTAGGGTTTTTAGAACGGTTAGGGCTTTTTGAAGGTGGTTTTATTTCTCTAGAGCAAACTCGTGCTGATAACGTGTTATGAATCTCGTGTATTTTTATTGATTAATGAATGAGGTTACAACATATATCCCTATCTTATTATATAAAGTTGGGTTTTCAAAGTTAGCAACTCGCCAGATCGTGACACGTGTTAATTTTAGCAATCCGAAATTTTGACACGTGTCAAACAAATATTTGTTTTTAATAATATTAAATATATAAAAAATAATTATGAGGGAATATTGAAAGTTAAATAAATTTTAAAAAACAAATATTTGTTTTTAATAGTTTTAAATATATAAAAAGATAATTATGACAGAAGATTAAAAACTAAATAAATTTAAAAATATAAAAATATAATGTTAAGAAAATGATAATTTAAATAATTTTAAAAATATAAAAAGATAATGTTAAGAAATTTTTAATTTAAATATTTTTAAAAGTGTAAAAATATAAATATATTACTAATTATAATTTAAAATTACTAATTCTAAAAGAAAAATGATTACATAAATTTAGAAAATTTTCTCGCCTCTCAGTTTCCTATATATATATATATACTTTGATAGGTTTTCGTATCAGCTCATATGGGTTTATTGCGTTTTATAATTGTTACTATACTTTTATAAAAATTCTAACTGTGTTATTTTATTATGGTTGTAGATTTTGAGGATGTGCAACAAACCATATCTAATTTTGTTTTTTTGTATGGGTTATAAAAATTTTAGTTACAAATCCGTGTATATACGGATTTTAAATTGTTTTTTTGATTCTTACACGGGTTATAAAATGTTTAATTAAAAAATAATTAAAAAATAAATAGGAAAATTAAATCAAATAATTTTTAAATATTTTACATAATATCTAAATTTTTCTTTTTAAACGGGTTATAAAAATTTTAAAAACTAACCCGCGTATACGCGGGTCCTAATCTAGTACTATTAAAATAGAAGTACAAATTCTGCATCACCATATGATTTTACTAAATTGCCATTATCATTCACACAACTAATTAAGCATCATTAAGGGTAGTAACGGTAGTTTATATTGTTAATCCTAAACTGGTCGGTTCAAAATTAAAATTGACCCGAAATTGCATATAATGGATATTGATCCATTGGATTTATCCGTTTACACCGGGTCAAAGACAACTAAAACAAGCAGTTCGATTTTGGTGTAATGTATTTAATCCGAATTTGAACATTTTTCCTTATCTTTCTCACAATTAATTGTTTAGCTAATCGAATTTAAACAGTTTCCTTATCTTTCTCACAATTAATTAAGATTGAGCAAAATTAGGAAATTATATAATATTCGAATTTGATTTAAATGGTAATAAATTTGTTATTTTTTATTAAAATATATTCCTATAAATCCGATTAAAGTATATATGGAAGGTTAGTTTTGATTTTGTTACTGGAAAGTACTAATATTAAACGGATTATAATAGTAAAGGAGATTTCATCAACGGCTTTTCCATAAAAGTTTTGAAATTTAATTACGTGATAATTATAAAATATATGACCAAATCTTTTTCGAATATACCTTAAATGATAGCCGCAATCAAAAACACTATATATATCATTCGTTTAGGTTACACGATCACATCAGCAACATGCAATAATTAGTCATTTTTTTCAACGTTTTGACCTCTATGTATGTTTTATTTATCCCTTAAATTTCTCTTTTGTAGAAAAATAATACCAACGGGGCTCAAGTCGCCGTGAAAAAGATCCTGAACCACTTGTGAGTTATTGTCTCAGAGGAATGTTCTCTCTCTTTTGATTTGTTGATTACTACTAACTATTGCTTGTGTTGATTTTGTAGGGGACAAGCAGAGAAAGAGTTTAGAGTAGAGGTTGATGCTATCGATCGGTCATGTGCGTCACAAGAACTTGATACGTCTTCTAGGATACATCATTGAAGGCACAAACAGGTATAAAGACTGATTCATTTGTCTTATTTAGAGAAAGTAAAAAACTAACTTTTATGAGGTTATTGCTATTAGATAATAATGTTGTATGAGTATATGAACAATGGGAACCTCGAAGAATGGCTTCACGGAGCAATGAGACATCACGGATAACTAACATGGGAGGCTAGAATGAAAATTCTCATCTGCACATCCAAGTCGTATTTAAGCAGTAACAGGTTATAATTTTGATTCTCTTTATGCTTTGTTTCGTATACTAGCTTTTTTTGGTTTTGGTTGTTAAACTAATGACTGCAACTGTTACACTTTCTTGAGTATTTAAAGTGGAGTATTCAAAATGAGATTGAAAAGATACTAACATTTTGCATTTTTCTGGGACCCTTTTAGTAATTTATGAAAAATAAGTTTTACCTGGATCTACATTTTTCTAATCTACTCTGTCACTGGCTTGATGCAGAAAGCAGTGGCTAAATATGTTGTGCTATACTGTTCTATATGTATGTTTTAATCTTTAGACTTGAATATTTCTATTTATTATTTTATTGGAGATCAGTTTTCTTTACGTAGATAAGCAACTCAAGACGGAGCTAACAAAGTTGTGCATAAATTTTGTGTTTTTATCAAAAAAAAAATATATTGTGCATGTGTGTATTATTGGTCTATGTTAATATATTTGTCTACTTCATAGTTGGACCAAAAGGGGAAAACTTGATTTAGAATTTATGTTTTAGTTTTAAATTTGCTTCGTTTCTTTGCATTACTATTGTTGAGAGTGGATCAGAGACGTTTGGTGAAAAGGATATGAACATATAGATGAAAACGTTGTTCTGACTATGAGTCCATGCAAGGTACCCGTTTCCCTTTTTATTCCTACGTTTTGTAGATTTTTTAATTTGGTACCCTGCTTTGGATTTGATAATGTTTGGTAGGAGGCATGTGGTTGTCATAGGAGATTGTTTCTAATGAAGAACAGTAGAGACGAAGAAGCTCTCTACAGATGCACTCTCACTATAAAAGATGAAAGAAGAGCGGAAGATCTGAAAATAAACTTGGAAGTGGTCTACAAATTTAAATATTTCAATAATAAATTGTAATTGTTATAAACAAAAGGGATGACTGTAAAATTGACTTAGTTTCAATATATTTTGATCCAAAAATTTATTTCTATATTAATTCAATAGAAATTTGTTATGATATTAAAAATTATCAATATATAATAAATAAAAAAGAGAGTGTAATTAAATATACTATATAAAAAATTTATATTTAAATAAATAACAAATCAAATATATAAATTTTGGAATTTTATTAGTAAATAAAAAGTTGAATACACTTTCTTTATCATATAAAATAAAACGTTTTATATTATAGGACGGGTTATATAGCCGACGGGTTATGTAGCCGGACAATTTACATAACATGACGGGTTATATAGAGGGACGGGTTAGAATAAATATTAATATAAATGAAGGACAATTCATATTCTCCTGTTTAATGAATACAATATCTTTTTGGGTGAATGTATTCATATTCTCCTATTTAATGAATATCCTTAAGCATAAATATGTGTTTGTCATCTTATCAAAAGAAGTTTGCTATTTTAAAACTAACATTAAAAAAATAAAACTGTTAATTAATTATTAACTATTTCACATAATATTAATGTTTCATTTTAATTCACACCAAACAAGAACAAAACAAATCCAAAGTTTCTTCTACTTACTCATCTCAAACTCTTATTTCTATTAAATTAACAAATAAGATTTATAAAAAAAAATTGTCCAACAAAGAAATTTAAGAAAAAATACACACGCGGTGGCCGCAAGTTAGATCCTAACGGAAACCTAAATATCAGACTCATGTCCTATTTTAATTCACACATATGAAAAAAACTTACGTCTAATCATGTACCTTTAATATCATCCACCAATCTAAATCCATTTTTTAAACATTAACCAATTACAAAAATACAAACAAAGGAATCTAAAAAGAAATCGTCCCGCGGTGGCCGCGGGTTAGATCCTTGAGATAAAGAGATAATAAGGTCCAAAAGTTACAAAACTAAGATTACTCTATAAAAACAGTATGTAGCCCAAACATTAAAAATTACCAAATGAAATAAGTAGGCCAATATGTGAACTTAGCCATTTACATATTACACATACCAAAATTCTTATCAGATTAATTTTGGTAATTTTAAAATAACATACAAAAAACAATTTTAAATAGTTTTTAACTATTTGAAATTGAAAACAACTACACAGTTTATTCTACTAAATCATGGAAAACTCTAAATTTTATTAAATTAACATATTAATTTTTTAAAACAATATCAACAAAAACCGAATTAACGAGAAAATACACAATTGGTGGCCGCAAAATATTTCCAAACGGAAACATAAGTATCACAATCATGTCCTATTTTAATTCAAATGTATGCAAAATACAATAATTTCAACTACATCTAATCATTTAAGTTTCAAAACACCCACCAATCTAATTCCGATTTACAACCACTAACCATTTAAAAAAATAAATAAATAAATTATCGGCCCGCGGCGGCTGCGGGTTAGAATCTAGTATATACACAATAGGGGAGACAAATCCCAATTGGACTAGGAAACACTAAAGCCCACTAAGACTAACATAAACCGTCTTTGGTCTTGGTCAGTTGGGCGAGTCTTCTAGAAGCTAGACATGGGCCTTCTAGAACATGGACATGGGCCACGATTATGGAGTCCATTCGTTATGTGGTTTACAACAGTTTACTATTTAATGACAGAATTGGGAAGTTCAATTTAAAAAAAAAAAAACTAAGAATGTGAAGAAGATAATACACAATAATTTTTTTTTTTTAACGCTGATACAAATTACTGAAATTTGCTCAGATTGACTCACATTTTTAAACAAATGACTCATTTGACTCCTTAGAAAAATGAAAAACTAGAGTACCCCAACTCTTTTGTTAAAAATCAAAAATACCCTTTAAAGTCTCATATATTTGACTTTCTTTAAATTTAAAATTAATAATAAAAACTCAAAAAAGAATGAATTAAAACTAAAAATACAAAACGGTTTTCTCTCTCTTCTCTCTCATGTATCTTTTAGAGAGAGAAACGGGTTCCTTTGTTCTTTTCGTCCAGAAAATCAATTCGCTTCCCGTTTGAATCGGGCTTTTGTCTCTGACATCTTCCAGCTAAGTTAGTGGAGATGGTCGGCTTGTGTCTCCGGCAACGTCTGGCTAACACTGGCAGCTTTGGCCGGCTTTTAGATTTCCACCGCCGTAGATCTGTCTTATGTATTTTTATCTTTAGTTTTAAAGTTTTCTTTCAATAATTGCCTCAGATCTGGGATGATGATGAATGTTTAGGTGTTCTGTTGCTTAAACAGATTAATCTTTCACTCGGATCTTTTCAAGTTCTAAAGTTACAGGAATTTCAGAGATGGTGAAGTAGAAACGAAGAATTTCTGACGCTTATTTGGATTTCCTTAGGCTGTTAAATTCTCTTGGAGTTTCGATGGATTAGCTTCGGTGATTACCAAAAAAATCACAGTTCGATTGGATTTCGACGATGATTTTCTCACCGGAATCGATGCTCAACGGCGGAAGGTTACTATCGGAAAACTTCTGATAACTCGTCTGACACGTGTTGAGGTTATATCCTCTTGATGACACGATAAGATTGAGTCAAAAGTTCATATTTCTTCTTCAGTCAGTGCTATAGTCGTGGATCTCGTTTGGACCACAAATTTCTGTAATATCATGAAAGGGGCTTTTATGCTGGCCCTTATACTGTATGGTTATCTTGGCTTTTAATAAAATAAAGAAACACTCGTGAGAAAAAAAAAAACTAAAAATACAAAACAGAGAATAAAAAAAAAACCTAAAACGACAAAACCAAATCAACTTTCTCGCCGTCACCGATCATCTTCTTCCTCAGTCATCGGTGCCTTCTCCCAATCACTCTTATCTTCCTCAGTCATCTAGCCTCTGATTCGTTGAGGCCGTGTCTCCGACGAGCATCACCTTACCCAATCTCTCTCTCTCGATTTGACGGAGGAGAAAGAAGAAATTGAAAAGCCCAAGAGTAATTCAAGGTACCGATGAGCCTCTGTCGTCCCTTCGTCTTTCTCTAAAAGGTTTTGTCACCTAGAGAATCATCGTTATTAGTTAGTTGTCGTTGAATTGACATAACCCAGAACTGATTGCTTCGACAAAAATTTGTAATTATATGAAATAACTCTCTTCTCTGGGAATAAAATTCAATAGATTTTAATTATTGCCTCTTTCACTGTCTCTTCGCTTTTATCTAATTGATTGCAATTTCAGAAACTCACAGATTTAGTTTCAGTCTTTTTTGACAAATGCCTCAAATGTGTATCAGTTTCTGTGTCAATTCAAAGCCATTCACAATTCAATTTTGATTTATGTTCTTTCAACTGCAGATTTTTCTTGCGTTACTGACTTACTGTACTCCCTCCTGCACCTATCCTGATCTCTAATTCTCTTTTCAGATTTCTTTGGCGTGAGGTATGAGTAGCTTTTTTTGTTTCTTCTCTACATTTGACCATCCATTCTTCTAGGCTTTATGAGTAGCTTTCTGTATTGTAGTGAATTATTATTTGTTCTACGGAATTGTTCAATTTCGATAACATGGTCTTACTTATTTTTGTAATTATTTGTTCTAATAAACTGTTCTAATTGTGCTTGATAGAATTGATGTCTTTTAATGTTTGTGTGGAAAAAGAAGTCATATTTTTCACCATTATAATCTGAACAAAATGGATGATCCTACTTACACTCTTCTCTTTTGTTTCCAGCCATCATTCACGAGCCCATTTACTTTTAGACTTTTTGGATGGTTAGTAGCATCCGTTTGTTTTTTATATAATTAGAATATGTGATGCAATTTGTGTGATTTCCAAACAGATGTTTGTTGATCTTCCTATTTGATGATTTTATAGCGGTTAAAAATTACATCATCTTACCTTACTTGAAGTTACTCTTTGATGTGTTTAGGTATGGCTTCTTCGAGTAACATCACCAAATACCCTCCTCGCCTTTATGAAGAAGGGAAATCTCTAGATGATGACCCGCGGTATGCACCGCGGGGTAAGTTTAGACGTCTTATTTTATTAGATTGTAGTGAAATGAGTTTATAGTACATTAAATGTTATGTTACTATATTGTATATTCAGTTAAGTCTTACCAACAATGCAAAATCCTTCAGATGAAGAAGTAGTAGTAGCGACTATCTTTTGTTCAGCTTAACAATGTTTCAGCACTTCATGAACTACTGTGTGTCTATAACTTTCCAACTGATTTCAGGAATAAAAGTTGGAATCTTTTCTTGCATTTGAGCATTCATCAAACTCATGTCATTGTCAGATTTCGATTTACAAACAATGTTTGGAGCAACAATACAAAACATATTGATAGTCCATTTTGACACACATTCCACAACAACAATTATCGAATCCTATCCTTGACACTATGGTGACACCTCCTGATTCTTCTTGAGTTCTTTCACTTTCTATATCCTCTTGACTATTTCGTAACATCTCTAACATCTCTAAAGGAAAAAAACGATGGGAAGCGTAAGGAAGGAGGACAAATCGTGTTTTAGTGGGAAGTGGTCGAAACCCTAATTTAATGGTAAATAAGTCATTTTACGTTAATAAGTCTGCCACAGATATAATAAGTCTGTCATAACGAAAAATAATCTGCTATCACATATATTTCGTTCAAATAAATCTGTTACAACGCCCTAAATATTTCTTTGAAAAAAAAGTCTGTCATCATTTTTGTAAGTTTGTGGTGTCATTAATTAATAAGTCGGTCGTAAAACTTAAATCTGACACATATTTAGTTTCTTAAAATATAAGTCTGTCGTAAATTTCATAAGTCTGTGGTGTCTTTAAATAACAAGTCTGCCGTATAAACTAAATCTGTGGCAGATTTAATTTTTTAGACAATAAATCTGATAGAAATTACATAAATCTGTGGTGTCTTCACATAATAAGTCTGTCACATATAATAAATCTGTCATAATTTTTAAAACTGTCATAACCATTACGGATAAGTCTGTGGAAAAAATTAAGTCTGCCGAAATAAATCTGTTGCGATACAATAAGTCTGCCACGGTAAATTAAGTCTGCCACAAAAAATAAATCTGTGACAACATATTAGCAGATTTTTATAAATCAACCAAAAATCCGTCGATGACATTTTCGTAATAAAGTGTCACGCAGGAAAAAATAATTAAGGGTATTTTTGTAATATTTTTTTTTAACAAAGGACAATAAGGGTATTGTAGACATTAAAATAACTCAATTAACCTTCAAATTTTAAGAGTTATTCTAGCAATTAAACAGTTTATATGGGTCATATTAGTTTTTTTCCTACAAATTATGAGAACTACCACTAGGACAATTCTATAACGGATAATTCTATAACGGACAATCCTAGTGGAGCAGGTAATACACAATAAATTTAGAAACTTTAATTGAATTGAGATTAACAAGTACGTTCATATCTGAGATGGCATGTTTTTTATGGATTCTTTTCTTACGGGTTTTTGATCCGGTCAAAAACTTCTTACATTTCATATAAAATCCTAAGTTTAATCCGACCACCAACCCAATTCACGATCAATAAATGATTTATCGGTTCAGTCTTAGCCTTCACCCTGTTCCAGTAGATATTTGTTTCTTTTTGGAAAATTAGTTGTTATTTTTTTTTTTAAATTAACACATGATATCTTGATTTTATCGAACCGTCCAACTAATGCAGAGTTAAACAACTCAAACTTAAACCTACGTGCCACATGAACACAATTGATTTCCCTTCCGATATTTCATATTTTCCATATAATATAAAAATATTAATACATCATCAAACTAAAATTAGTTAGGGGTTTTTTGGGTTAAATGAATTAGTTCCCCAATTAATGTTTTGATTTGTAGATTAGCAAATTAGTTATGGTTAAATGAATTACTTACACAATTAATGTTTAGATTTGTACATTAGCAAATTAGTTATGGTTACTCGAATCAGTTCCACAAAAAAATGTTTAGTTTTGTATCTTACCACATCATGCTGTCGGTTTGGTTAGAGAGGGACCTTTACATCTAACCTGTGTTTTTTGGGCCTTCTCCTACTCAACCCATTAAACACAGAACACGACATGCCTCGAGAGAGTTGCCATAATTAATTCAATTCCTCTGCAAAAGCTTTTTTTTTTTTTTGATAAATCCTCTGCAAAAGCTTCGATTTACTAAAAAACCTAACCACATGCATTACCTATATATTGCCTCATTGAGAACAAAATGCTCTTCACTCCATATATACCAAGAAAAACAAAACGACTAGCCAAAACATAAGACAAGAATAATGTCTATCTTCCTATGTTTCATATTCATTTTCCCTCTCTTTTGGATCCTCTTTCAAAAGCTCTTACCTTCGAAAAGGAAGCTTCCTCCGGGACCTACAGGTCTTCCAATCATAGGAAACTTACACCAGCGTGGAAGATCGCTTTACAGTCACCGGCGGACCGACGTAGAGGAAAGGTGGGTCAGTTGACACACCATAAATTTTAATTTTTTCTTAATAGTATATATATTTAGTCATATTGAACCACTATATTCTTGGTTTTGACACCCCTTCCATTATAGTCCAACGTATTATTTTTTTTTGGGTAAAATTATAGCCCAATTTTTTGTTTAAATGGAAAAATTACAAATGAAACTGTGATTGGAGATCAATTTTTGAACGACTTTTTAGTTTGTTTTGTTGAGAAAGATGTTTTTGAAACAATTACGAATGAAACTGTGATGAATAAATTTCAGGATATGAAAGATTGCAGGGTGTTTTTGTGAGACGTTCAATATTTGTATAAAATATTTTTGTAGGATATTTTATATTTTTATGAATAACATTTTTATTTTTCTTTTAGTTATAATTTGACACCGGTAAAAAAATTTATGGGTCCGCCACTGTTTACAGTGCTTTTCACAAGCTCTCTTTAGAACATGGACCAGTGATGCTTCTCCGTTTAGGGGTCGTCCCTATGGTCGTGTTCTCTTCCAAGGAAGCAGCTAAACAAGTTCTCAAAACTCATGACCTAGAGACTTGCACCCGACCTAAGTTGGTCGCGAGTAAGTTATTTTCTCGCAACTTCAAAGACATTGGTTTCAATCAGTATGGTGAAGACTGGCGAGAGATGAAAAAGCTTGTGGCGCTCCAGCTCTTCACTCCGAAAAAACAAAAATCTTTCAGGTATATCAGAGAGGAAGAAGGTGACTTGCTGGTCAAGGAAATATCAAAATCTGCTCAAACAAAAACCCTAATAGATTTGAGAAAAGCCTTTTTCTCCTTCACCGCCGGTATCATATTTCGACTAGCCTTTGGACAGAACTTCCGCGAGTGCGATTTCATCGATATGGACAGACTTGAAGAGCTGGTGCTTGAGGCAGAAACCAACGTCATCTTGGCATTCACTGACTTCTTACCCGCAGGTCTTGGTTGGCTTGTAGACCGGATATCCGGTCAACATTCGAGAATGAACAAAGCCTTTGCAAAACTCACCAATTTCTTTCAACATGTGATCGATGAGCAACTAAAGATTGGAAAACTCCAAGATAATTCCAACCTCGTCAGTGCCATGTTGGATAGGATCAACAGTCCCAGTAAATTCAGTTCTTTCAAGATCACTCCCGATCATCTCATAGCAATGATGTCGGTGAGTGCTAATAATCTCTTAATTAGTATCAATATTTAACATTTCATATTGGAGATAGCTTAAGAAGCGAGATATTAGTTTAGAGAGCAAGTTGACTCACGATATAGGCAAACATTTTGTTTTTGATGGTCCATTTTATACGTTTCTTTTTTCAAATTCACTTTTGTTATTCTTTCTTTAATTAAAATCCTAAATTAATACGTATGCTATATAATCAGGATGTGGTTTTGGCGGGAGTGAACGCGGGAACAATCACGATGATATGGATAATGACAGAACTAACCAGACATCCTAGGGTGATGAAAAAACTCCAAGAAGAGATTCGAGCTACACTCGGATCCAACAAAGAGAGAATAACAGAAGAAGATCTACAGAAAGTCGAGTACTTGAATCAAGTGATCAAAGAAACATTCAGATTACACCCACCCTCTCCTCTCTTGCTCCCAAGAGAAACAATGTCTGATATCGAGATTCAAGGGTACCACATTCCCAAGAATACCCATATCAAGATCAACACTTACACGATAGGACGTGATCCCAAATGTTGGACTAACCCTGAAGAATTCAATCCGGAGAGATTTGTCAATACCTCAATCAACTACAAGGGTCAGCATTTCGAGCTCTTGCCCTTTGGAGCCGGCCGTAGGAGCTGTCCTGGTATGAACTTGGGAATGACCATTCTTGAGCTAGGCCTTCTTAACATTCTTTACTTCTTCGATTGGAGCTTGCCCCATGGAATGACCATTGAAGACATTGACATGGAAGAAGACGGAGCTTTAAACAAGACTCTTGAGCTCGTACCAGTTTTACCATCATCACTTGTGAACAAATTAATGAGATGATAAAATAAGATTAAGATTTGCCGCATTTGTAATCTGTTTGTAATGTTTCTTCTATCTATCATCAATAAAACTATGTTAATCAAGATTTCAGAATTTGCCGTCTTTCAAATTTGCACCCAAGTGATCTTTATCACAGAAATGCAGCGTTTCCATCAAAGACTGGAGGGCGAGAATCCTCTGTGACGCGCGTGAAAGTTAAGTGTAAGAGATCGTGACCATTAATCTAAAGGCAATATGATCCACTATTCCACTGGATGAAATCTCGAAGTAAGCTATGACTTCATCATCATCTCAAGCTCCAAACAATCTCTTTCTTTTTGGTTTCTAATTTATATGTAACAAGTGTTTTCTCTTAACTGAGGGTAAGAACATTGAAGATTAAATGGTTCAATGCTTCAGAGTTACACATTACAATTTTGTTCACTGTATGTATGTGTTATATGATGCCCAGATTTATTGGTTTTATTTTCTCACCTTTGAAAACAAGCAATGAATGAACTTTTAATAATTAGCGTTCAAATATAACACGAAACAGCAATAAGTTCATAAGAATTCTTGGGGATAAAGAAAGCACTGTTAAGATAAAACCTATTGGAGAATTTACATTCGAACACTCCTAAACTAACAAAATCCATAGTTGATGCACTACAGGATTATTGGGTTTTATAGCACTATAACATTGGTCATTAAGTTATCGTTTTAATATCTCTGGAATTTAGATAGCGTTTTACTACCTCTGTAATTTAGATAGCGTTTGTACATTCGTAAACGTTATGATAATTAATGTGTTATATTTGAGATAAAAATTACGCATCTTATATTTAATAGCATAGACCTCACTGAAAACGTTTATAATATTTATCAAAAAAAAAGAAAACGTTATAATAGTGTTAGGTTGTAGAAATTTTCCCACCATACTTGGACAAATATTCATCTTTTTCCCCTTCCGATGAGATTCATGAGATCTACCCCTTTCCGAACTATCATACTTGTTCACCTCGTTCCTTAAGAACATCGTGATGAATCCCACTAAAGCGAAGGTGAAATCTCAGTTTTTAATTATTTAGTTTTCTTAACTTTGTTGGTATATGAATATGATTACATAAATTGTGTTTATTTCTTGATTTCTTTTGACATAGGGTTCGTGGTGTGGAAGGTGAATCTTCTAACTATTTATTGTTCACTTGTTGTGTGGCCAGAAAAGTTTGGGGTTTAATTAACTTTCCTTCCGCGGAAAATGTTTTTAATAGTGGTTTTGTTTTCCAAAATATGATCAATACTGATGACTAGTAAAAAGATTGATGTTCCTGTGGAGATTACTAGAAACTCTCCTTGGATCTGTGGAGGCTTTGGAAGAATCAGAATTATTTCAATTTTAAAGGTCTAAACTTTCTAGCTCTATATACAATGGAGAAGATTAATGAGGATGTCAACCAGTGGTTTCAAGCTCAGCACTTAGTAAGAGAAGAGGGAGATGTGGAGATTTTGTCTTCCAAAACTAGAAAAAAGACTTGGTCTCTTCCACCTAAATCATGGTTGAAGTGTAATAATGCCTCCTGTTGCAACAAGAGAAATGATACGATTCAACAGTCGTATCAATGGAAGAAGAAGCAAGTGCCAGCTCAGCTCAGCGACGTGGCAGTGATTTCAGTTCAAGGTGAAGACTTGGTTTGTGAAAGAAGCTTTGCCGTTGAGTCTCCGGAAATCAGATAAATAGAGAAAGCAGAGTTCATTGTTGTTCTTTATGCGATTTATGAATTGAGATTCTCAATGTTGAGAGTGTGGACTAGCGATGTGCTAGGAGATCAATGTCGATCTGTTACTCTTCTCTTGATTCTTATCGCATCTGTGATATACATTCATTGTAATTCTCTTTCATATTCAATACAATCGGTTCTCTGATCTTAACAAGAAACTCATTGGAGGTGCTGCATGGGTTGTGTGTTGGTCATGAAAAGGATATCATGAGGCTGAAGCTACTTCTACACTCAGGTTGTGATGAGGAAAAGCTGCCAGAGTTAGATTTTCACCTTAGTGAGAACCATGGATTACTTGTCTTCCCATCGAACTTGATGCTTTTGGAGTTTTTCTTGTTCTTCCACCTTGAGGATAAGGTGTGTCTCTCAGGGGCAAGTAATAGCTGGTGTGGATGGCTGGTCTTTGACAGAGGAAAGAATAAAATTATCTCAGGAGATGTTATAACTCTAAAGTTCTTGGATCTAAAGAAGTGTTTCTTTCATGGGGCAGAAAAGAGAGATGTTCAAACAATGTTATTGGTGAAAGCTAAGGATGCTCATCTGGACAGTTTGATTGTGAGGATTAAGGTAATTTTGAGTTGTGGTGTTGCTTTGGAAAAGCAGATACAGTGGACAGAGATTCAAAAGCTTTCATTGTACAAAGAGATGGCTGCAGATCCTGTAGCACAAGCTGTCCTTAATCTGTTAACAAATGCTGCACGATTTGGTTTTGTATCAGTGCTGAGTCAGACACATGCTGTTCACTTAGATGTTAAGCAAGATTTTATGCGGAACCAAGAGCTGACACAGTCTCACAAGTCTAAAGTTGACAAGTTTGGAAGGCTTAACAATACTAGGTTGGCTGTTTTGCGTGTGTTATGCTTGTTGGGTACACTATTTTGGAGTACATCTTTCAAGAAGCAGAAGTTTGGTAAGAATTGGTGGTATAAGTTTAAACATAGCCTATGGCAGAGAGAGTGTGGCAGAGAATTGTTGGAAGTAGAAATTGTTGGAACTCTTGGATGCTTTCAGAGGACTTTGTTTGCTTCTATCATGCTTTCAAGCTTGAGGACAAGCTTGTTTTCTGGGGGGAAAGTATTGATACGATTCAATAGTCGTATCAATGGAAGAAGAAGCAAGTGCCAGCTCAGCTCAGTGACGTGGCAGTGATTTCAGCTCAGGGTGAAGACTTGGTTTGTGAAAGAAGCTTTGCCGTTGAGTCTCGGGAAATCAGATAAATAGAGAAAGCAGAGTTCATTGTTGTTCCTTATGCGATTTATGAATTGAGATTCTCAATGTTGAGAGTGTGGACTAGCGATGTGCTAGGAGATCAATGTTGATCTGTTACTCTTCTCTTGATTCTTATCGCATCTGTGATATACATTCATTGTAATTCTCTTTCATATTCAATACAATCGGTTCTCTGATCTTAACAAGAAACTCATTGGAGGTGCTGCATGGGTTCTCAGAAACAGAGAAGGTAAAGTACTTTTGCTTCATGGAAGAAGATCATTATTTTCTATCAAGACTGACCTTGGTGCTAAACTTCAGAGTTAGTTGTGGGCCACATAAAGCATGAAGAGTCTGAAAGTGATTAGGGTCATTTTTGTTTCAGAGGCAAAGGACTTGGTTGGAGCAGTAAATAGACCACCAGCTTGGCCTTCTTATAAATTTCAGTATTCTCAAATTTTGGCTTCTTTGGTTTACATTCAAGGTTGGCTCGTAGCTCATGAATCAAGATCAGAAAGTAAGAGATTTCTCAATTGCTATAAGTGCAACAAGGGAAAAGTGGTGGCAATCTTATATAGTTGCAGGTTCTCCAGTTTGGTTACATCAAATTTTTGGCTCTGAAAGTAGCATTACAATGGGGTAATGCTTGTTTGGATGGGGTTTGTTTTCATCGATTTTTTGGCTTACAAAAGCAGTACTTAGATGTATTGCTTGTCTGGTTTTGGTGATGTATTACATCAATTGTTGCTCTGTTTGTATCTAAACTGTTCCCTTCTATGTTTTATAAGATTCTTCCCCTGTGAAAAAAAAAAAAAAAAATTAACAGAATAAAATATTGTATATATATATATATATATAGAGAGAGAGAGAGTTTAGAGAAAACGCTGAAACAAAAGAAGCAAAATTAACGCAAGCTATAGTGGTAGTGGTAATTAACGCAAGCTAATAAGACCAAAGTGATAGAAAGACAATGTGTCGCATAGTGGTAGTCGTAAGAAAGGTATGCCACATCGGCTTGCCAAATGTCGACAAACCGCTTCGTGAGTACACCTTACCGTCACACAGCCGTTCTCAGCCGCTTATTGAACCGCAATGCCAACAGTCAAAGTCTAATCCCATTAATAATACACTAAAAGTCAAACAATGAGTTTTAGATTTTTTCTTTTTTTTGGATAAAATGAGGACAGAGTTTCTGTTTTTTTTTTTAATCATTTAGATTTTATTAAAAAACCAAATAACATTTAAGTTGCAGTTATATAATATGGAGACAGATGACTAAGATATCTCCAGAAACTTATTCCAAAAAAGAGAAACAAAATCCCACATAAAATAAAAAAAAAATAAAAAAATCCCACATAATAGAGAAACAAAGAAATATGACGTACGACCGCTAAAGAGAAACTGTTATGTCGGCTATATTTTGAGTTATATTAATAAAAAGAAAAATACTAGGGAAGAAAAAGGTGGCGGCGGAGCCACATAAGGCATATCTTTAGCCGCCTAACCTGACACATATATCTTCTCGCTCATGTTTAATCTTCTCTCTTTATATATTACACACGCAGCCATATCACGGGTAGGTAAATTTAGGGTTTGATGGAGATTGAATACAAACGAAAACAAGGACTGGTCATGGAGAAGCCGAAGAGGAGTCCCATGAGCACCAAGGAGAAGCGTTATAAAGGGATAAGGATGAGGAAGTGGGGGAAGTGGGTGGCTGAGATAAGAGAGCCTAATAAACGATCACGGATTTGGCTTGGTTCCTACACAACCGCAGTTGCTGCCGCACGCGCCTACGATATTGCCGTGTTTTACTTACGTGGTCCTTCTGCGAGACTCAATTTCCCTGACCAGGTGTTTCAGGACGGGAACGGCGGAGGAGACATGTCTGCGACGTTGATACGGCAGAAGGCGGCGGAGGTGGGAGCTAGAGTTGATGCGGAGCTCCGGTCAGAGAATACAACCGTGGAGGAACTAGACATGAATAAGTTGCCGGAGGCATATGGATTGTAATTTATAGTTTGGTAGTTTATAGGTTGAAGATGCCCGGAGACAGAGTCAAACAGAGGTTCTGACTCATATGAGGCATAATATAGGTTGATATTTGTTTTGTTTTATTTTAAATAAGTTACTTTTTTGGGAGATTTGAGTTAATTAGATGAGCATAGTAATTTTTACATAAGATGGATCCTATAAAAAAACGAATAACGAAACAAACACATAACCAGTAAGGTGGAAACCATTGTTGGTGGGTCTTTGGCGATATAGGTATGTTGTAAACCAAAATTTTGTGCGACTTTATTTGAACATGTATGACAAAACATTATCTTGTTAACTTGAAAAAATGCCTACAGATTGGGACCGACTCAGAAGGTATGATTTGATAATATTGTCAATATTTTTTTTTCTAGCTTCAATGAAAGGACTTCAATCTATTTCGAATTCAACATCTTTTGATGTTAATGTCTTCCCGCTTTGAACCATGATTACACACTAAAAAAAATCGTCTTTTATGGAAAAATGAATTTTTGTAGAATCTCTTAATATCTTGACAGCTCCAGATTAAAAATTTGAAATTGCATTTTTATGGGTCCAAAGTGTAATGATCGTGTTCGGAAAATTCTAAGGAAAAAGGTCGAGAAAGGCTAAGGGAATCCGAATGTGTGACACTTAGGTGGTTTTGGGAGGAACCGCCGAGCTAAATCAGCACAAAACGTCGAGTCCGGATTTTACGGACCAAGGTCGACGGTTATTCGGACAGACTGCGCTTTTCAGACAAGGCCGGTCGGTGTTCAGACAAGGCAGTTGGGACTGTCGGGGACTGATTGAAGGATCCGCGTGTCTTCACACGTGAGAGTGTGCGAGACGGTTACTTCCGCGCAACCAAAAACGCGCAGTTTCATTTAGACGGTTACTGGGACACGTGTATGGGCGAATGTGTAGCATCCGCGATCCTCAATAGGATCGTTGGGTGGGACTTGGTTCGGGTGGGAAAGGCAAAACTCGGACTAAGTCTAAAGAAGGCGTGAATAAACGTCTTTGGGAGTAAGTTGAGCTGGAATGAACTGGGAGATGAGCTGGGTCCAGCTGTACCAGCTAGCTGGAAGCTCAGTTGAGCTGGACGAGGTGATGGTTAGCTGGGTCGACTGACGGTAGCTTGACGAGCTGGTCGGCTGACGGGGTAGCTGGGCGGTTATCGACGGTTACTACGAACGGTTGTCATTTGCCGAACCGTTGCCAAGGGGCAGTTTCTACCGAACGGACGCCAACAGGAGGGCGCTTCAGTAAAACGGTTCCATGGGCAGTTATTGGCCGAAAACTATAAATACTCGGCCTTGTGGATCATTTTGGACACGCGAAAACACAGAGAAAAGTCCACATAAGAACACAGAAAGAAAAGCGATCATAAGGAATCCAACTAAGGCAGTCGGATCAACGAGAGAAAGGGCCGAGGCGGGAGATCGGTCAGGAGAAGGGTCGACGCGGGTTCAGTGAAACCACCGCGTAGGCAAAGGTGAGTATGATTCCGGCTTGACTCAGATTCATAGACTGGCCAGTGATTCGGCTTAGTTTAAGTGTCGGGAATAAGTCAGAAGGGTCGGGAAAGGGTCTGGGCAGTTGGGTGACTTGGCGGTTTGGGAAGCAATCCGTGAGTACTCGTCCATGGCCTAGACTTGGCCTCTGATCCGGATGGGAACCGTACTGATTGTCAGACGGTTGTAGGACTAAGGGCTGGGACATTGCATCATTTGCCCTGAGTAAAGAGACGGTTTAGCCGTCCATAATTATATGTAAACTGACGGTCTTTGTTTCCAGGAAAGGATGGTGATCGTGGGGAGGACTTGGCATAGGCGCGAGAGACTCTTGGCCGGGAAGATGGGTGGTGACGAAAGCAGGTAGATAGGATCGATAGTCAAACTTGTAATAGCTTATATGCAAACTCACGAGTTGTATCGAATCCTTTATCATATTAATAAAGAACCCGTTTGCTTGTTTACTCTAATATCCGCATATGACTCTAAGTAATGAATCTCAGAATGATATAACATGAATTGTCTAAGGAATGGGCCCTAAAAATGAACATAGAATGGACTAAGTGGTGCATGTTTATGGGAGAACCTCCACGGATTCGGACAGTCCGGGGATGAGGTCTTTCAAGTTGGTATCAGAGCATGCTTGATCCTAGGACAGTAACGGGTTTGGTGTCACCACTCATCGGCTCAAGGGATCTCGCGGTAGTGTTGCCTTACTCTCTAACGGTTTACTATGTGTTTGCCGTGACTAACTTGCAGTTTTGCAGATGGGTAAGAGCAACAAAACGGTGAAAAGTAAGAAGGATAAGACCGTGGCGGATGAGACGCGGGTCATGGAATCTCGAGTGGATCCATCAGGATTGAACCTAGCCGGGCTTGTGGCTGGAACAGATCTGAGACCCCCGAATATTGAGATTCCAGATGGACAACGCCAGAGTGTGCGTTTTGCTGGTAATACCGAGGATGGTGGCGAATTCTCGACGGCGTCTCGCCCACCAGGCCATGGTGCGAACAATGGGAACGGAAATCTGGATGAGATTCCATCGGCCCAAGAACAGTGGAACGCTATGAAGGCAATGATGGCTCAAATGGCCGCATTGACCAAGGCGCTTGTACCGGATCCTGTGGTACAAGTGACGGAGAAAGAGGCGGAAGTGGTTGAAGTGAACCCACCGCCGAAGACACCAAGAAGGAAGAGCGATTATCTGAACCTTCTGCAGCATGTGTCGAAGTTGGGCACAAAACACTTTGCTGGAAGTGTTGATCCTATTGTGGCTGACGAGTGGCGAAGTCGGCTTATGAGAAACTTTAATTCCACTCGCTGCCCAGAAGACTATCGGAAGGATATAGCGATTCACTTCCTGGAAGGTGATGCGCATAACTGGTGGCTAACTGTTGAGAAACGCAAAGGAGATGAAATCCTGACTTTTGCGGATTTTGAACATGAGTTCAACAAGAAGTTCTTCCCACCGGAGGCTTGGGACAGACTTGAGTGTGCTTACTTGGACTTGGTTCAGGGAAGTTAGACCGTGCGTCAATACGACGAGGAGTTCAACCGCCTAAGGCGATATGTCGGGCGAGAGCTTGAGGATGAGCAGGCTCAGGTTCGCCGTTTCATTCGCGGGTTAAGGGTGGAGATCCGCAACCATTGCTTGGTTCGCACTTTCAACTCGGTTTCTGAGTTAGTGGAGAGAGCGGCCATGATTGAATCTGGCATTGAGGAGGAAAAAGAGATGAAACGCGAGAAGTTTCAGAAACAAAGTAAGCCGGCTGAAAAGAAAAGAAAGTGGGAGGATGGCAAGCCCACTGAAAAACGCAAAGAATGCGAGACTTGTGGGAAAATGCATAGCGGCGTTTGCTGGAAGGCCGTTTCCGGATGTGGTCAATGTGGAAGCAAGGACCACTTGACCCAAAATTGTCCACAAGGAAATCGGCTACAATCCAAAGTTGTTGGGGGCGAGCCTAGAACATGTTTCTACTGCAAAAAGCCTGGACACTTTAAGAAGGATTGTCCGGAGCTTGGATCCGAGAGACAGGCCGGACAGAGGGCAAACCGTGGGGACGATGCACTGCCACCACCGCCGAAGCGGATGGCCATTGCACCGCGTGTTTACGAATTGTCAGAAGAAGCAGCAAGTGCTGGGAACTTCAGAGCGATCACTGGTACGTTTCTAAAACCCTTACATTCAATTTTCTGCATTTGCATTGCATCATGCATAAATGGGTTGGGTACTTAGCATTCTGGAGGGGAATGTGTAGGGACCTTGGTTGTGGGTGGTGTAGAAACACACACCTTGTTTGATTCCGGGGCTACACATTGCTTTGTGAGCCCTGAGATGGTTGAAAGAGGAAGGTTCGGGAAAGAACCAAATACCGAGTTTGGTATGGTTAGAGCGGCCGGCGGGCAAGCAATGCACCCGACCGGACTTGTTCGAAATATCTCGGTTGTGGTCAATGGTGTCAATATGCCTACGGACCTAATCATAGTACCACTCAAGAAACACGATGTTATCCTGGGGATGGACTGGTTGGGCAAGTATAAGGCGCATATTGATTGTCACCGGGGCCGGATACAATTTGAGAGGAATGATGGAACGGTGAAGTTCCAAGGGATTAAGTCGACTTCAGGAAGTTTGGTAATCTCAGCAATCCAAGCGGAAAGGATGTTAGAGAAGGGTTACGAGGCATACATAGCCACTATAACCACAAACGAAGTCAAGGCGAATGTGGAATTAAAAGATATTCCCGTTGCAAATGAGTTTAGCGATGTGTTTGGGGCCGTGAGTGGTTTACCACCGGATAGGTCAGATCCATTCACAATCGAACTAGAACCGGGAACAACACCAGTCTCTAAGGCTCCGTACCGGATGGCACCGGCGGAGATGGCTGAGTTAAAGAAACAGTTGGAGGAACTGTTGGAAAAAGGATTTATAAGGCCGAGTAGTTCACCTTGGGGTGCACCGGTCTTGTTTGTCAAAAAGAAGGATGGTAGCTTTAGGCTATGCATCGACTACCGGGGACTGAATAGGGTGACGGTAAAGAACAAGTACCCCTTACCCCGGATAGATGAACTGTTGGATCAACTAAGAGGTGCGAAGTGGTTCTCAAAGATAGACTTGGCCTCGGGATACCATCAGATTCCAATAGATCCGATGGATGTTCGGAAGACGGCTTTTCGTACAAGGTACGGCCACTATGAGTTTGTGGTGATGCCGTTTGGGTTAACAAACGCACCAGCGGCGTTTATGAAAATGATGAATGGTGTGTTTCGGGATTGCTTGGACGAGTTTGTGATCATCTTCATCGACGACATACTTGTCTATTCAAAAGATTGGGAAACGCATCAAGGTCATCTAAGGATGGTCATGGAAAGACTAAGGGAGCAGAAGTTGTTTGCGAAGCTAAGTAAATGTAGCTTTTGGCAAAGGAGCGTTGGCTTCTTGGGACACATCGTGTCGGACCAAGGGGTGTCAGTTGACCCGGAGAAGATCAAATCCATCAAGGAATGGCCAAGGCCGAAAAATGCCACCGAGATAAGGAGTTTTCTCGGGTTGGCTGGATACTATAGAAAGTTTGTGAAAGGATTCGCAAGTATGGCCCAACCTATGACGCGGTTGACGGGCAAAGACACTAAGTTCCAATGGTCGGATGAATGTGAGAAGAGTTTCTCGGAGTTAAAGGCAATGCTCACAAGTGCACCAGTCTTGGCCTTACCGGAAGGGGATGAGCCATACGTGGTGTACACGGATGCATCCATCACAGGGCTTGGGTGTGTCCTAATGCAAAAGGGTAACGTGATCGCATATGCCTCAAGGCAACTGCGTAAACACGAAGGGAATTACCCAACGCATGACTTAGAGATGGCCGCGGTGGTGTTTGCCTTAAAAATCTGGCGATCCTACCTTTATGGTGCTAAGGTACAGATCTTTACTGACCATAAGAGCCTTAAGTACATATTCACCCAGCCTGAGTTAAACCTAAGGCAAAGAAGGTGGATGGAGTTTGTGGCGGATTACGACTTGGACATTGCTTACCATCCCGAAAAGGCAAACCAGGTTGCGGATGCCTTGAGTAGGAGGCGGTTCAAGGTGGAAGCCGAAAGGAACCAAGAAGTCTTGGTAAATATGCTAGGGACTTTGCATTTGAATGCCTTGTCCAAAGAGGTGGAACCATTAGGCTTGGGTGCAGCCGACCAAGCGGATCTACTTAGTAGGATTCGTTTGGCACAAGTCAATGATAAGGACTTGAATAAGGCGGCGGAACACAACCAAACTGAGTACCAAATGTCCAACAATGGAACAATTGTGGTGAATGGTAGAGTGTGTGTTCCGGATGATAAAGAATTAAAGGATGAGATCCTTAAAGAGGCGCATCAATCTAAGTTCTCAATCCACCCCGGATCAACAAAGATGTATAGTGACCTGAAGAGGTACTATCATTGGGTGGGAATGAAGAAAGATGTGGCTGAATGGGTAGCCAAGTGTCCGACTTGTCAACTAGTCAAGGCAGAAAACCATGTGCCAAGTGGGTTAATGCAGAACTTACCCATGCCGGAATGGAAATGGGACTATGTGACGATGGACTTTGTGACCGGATTGCCTAAGGGCAGGACTAAGCATGACGCAGTCTGGGTGGTGGTGGATAGACTGACCAAGTCTGCGCATTTCATGGCAATCTCAGAAACAGATGGAGCCGAAGTGATTGCGGCAAGGTATATTCAAGAGATTGTCCGGTTGCATGGTATTCCAGTAAGCATTGTTTCGGATCGAGACACAAGGTTTACTTCCCATTTCTGGAAGGCATTTCAGAAGGCATTGGGGACAAGGGTGAACTTAAGTACGGCTTATCACCCACAAACGGATGGACAATCCGAAAGAACAATTCAGACGCTAGAAGACATGTTAAGGGCGTGCGTCTTGGATTGGGGCGGCAATTGGGAAAAATACTTACACTTGGTGGAATTTGCTTACAACAATAGCCACCAAAGGAGTATAGGCATGTCACCATATGAGGCGTTATATGGACGACCATGCAGGACGCCGTTGTGCTGGACACCGGTTGGAGAACGTAGACTGTTTGGTCCAGACATAGTCGATGAGACAACTGAAAAGATGAAATTCCTTAAAATTACGTTGAAAGAGGCACAAAACCGACAGAAAAGTTATGCGGATAAGCGTCGAAAAGAGTTGGCGTTTGAAGTAGGTGACTTTGTTTATCTTAAGGCCGTGACGTACAAGGGTAAAGGGCGGTTCACTAAGAAGAAAAAGTTAAGTCCAAGGTACGTTGGTCCGTACAAGGTTCTTCAAAAAGTAGGTCAAGTGGCTTACAAACTGGAATTGCCACCGGGATTGGAGTCATTTCACCAAGTGTTCCACGTTTCCCAACTCTGGAAGTGTTTAAGTGAAAGGGACCATGTTGTTACACAAGTACCCTTGAAACTTAAGGAAAATTGGACGGTGGAAGCAACCCCGGACCGAATCATTGACCACCAAGAGAAAGGCACTCGAAAGAAGAAGATTCGGATGGTGAAAGTTGTATGGAACTGCGGTGATCACGAAGAGGCTACCTGGGAAACAGAGAATAAAATGAAGGCCGATTTTCCTAAGTGGTTCGAAGAGATGGGTGAAGGTCAACTTGAGTCGGATTCGAGGACGAATCCCATTCAAGGGGGGAAGACTTGTAGCATCCGCGATCCTCAATAGGATCGTTGGGTGGGACTTGGTTCGGGTGGGAAAGGCAAAACTCGGACTAAGTCTAAAGAAGGCGTGAATAAACGTCTTTGGGAGTAAGTTGAGCTGGAATGAACTGGGGAGATGAGCTGGGTCCAGCTGTACCAGCTAGCTGGAAGCTCAGTTGAGCTGGACGAGGTGATGGTTAGCTGGGTTGACTGACGGTAGCTTGACGAGCTGGTCGGCTGACGGGGTAGCTGGGCGGTTATCGACGGTTACTACGAACGGTTGTCATTTGCCGAACCGTTGCCAAGGGGCAGTTTCTGCCGAACGGACGCCAACAGGAGGGCGCTTCTGTAAAACGGTTCCATGGGCAGTTATTGGCCGAAAACTATAAATACTCGGCCTTGTGGATCATTTTGGACACGCGAAAACACAGAGAAAAGTCTACATAAGAACACAGAAAGAAAAGCGATCATAAGGAATCCAACTAAGGCAGTCGGATCAACGAGAGAAAGGGCCAAGGCGGGAGATCGGTCAGGTGACGGGTCGACGCGGGTTCAGTGAAACCACCGCGTAGGCAAAGGTGAGTATGATTCCGGCTTGACTCAGATTCATAAACTGGCTAGTGATTCGGCTTAGTTTAAGTGTCGGGAATAAGTCAGAAGGGTCGGGAAAGGGTCTGGGCAGTTGGGTGACTTGGCGGTTTGGGAAGCAATCCGTGAGTACTCGTCCATGGCCTAGACTTGGCCTCTGATCCGGATGGGAACCGTACTGATTGTCAGACGGTTGTAGGACTAAGGGCTGGGACATTGCATCATTTGCCCTGAGTAAAGAGACGGTTTAGCCGTCCATAATTATATGTAAACTGACGGTCTTTGTTTCCAGGAAAGGATGGTGATCGTGGGGAGGACTTGGCATAGGCGCGAGAGACTCTTGGCCGGGAAGATGGGTGGTGACGAAAGCGGGTAGATAGGATCGATAGTCAAACTTGTAATAGCTTATATGCAAACTCACGAGTTGTATCGAATCCTTTATCATATTAATAAAGAACCCGTTTGCTTGTTTACTCTAATATTCGCATATGACTCTAAGTAATGAATCTCAGAATGATATAACATGAATTGTCTAAGGAATGGGCCTTAAAAATGAACATAGAATGGACTAAGTGGTGCATGTTTATGGGAGAACCTCCACGGATTCGGACAGTCCGGGGATGGGGTCTTTCAGAATGCGTGTCCATGGACGGTTACTGTAGAGAAACCGCATTTTCACGACACTTAGAAGAATTTGCGTGTTCTTTCTCCATTATTCTGCGAGAGAAAGCTTAAGAACTCAGAAAGAGAAAGAAACCAGAGAGAAAGGTCGAGAGAATCCTACTAAGTACCGAGAATCCGAGTGAGATAGACGGCAGACTGTACCGGCGACCGTATCTGCGTGATCCGAGCGACTGTATGCGGTGCATAGCCGACTGTAGCGGTTATCTGTGCGAGGGATCGTCGTGTTCCTTGCGTTTTCTGGGTAAGTGTCGGCTAACTTAGTGTTTTCTCGACATTTACTGGGTTTTACCGAAGGGTGATCATTGATCCGTAGCCTTTGTGGCAGATTAGTGTTCATCGGCGCTAACTGATCAAGCATTTGGCGTGACTGTTGCGACAAGAGGTGTCACAAAGTGAATCACCGTACTGAATCCGACCTTTTAAGGTGAGTGAGTGACCGTGGTCACTGTCTTGAGTCGTTTTCTTGCATAGTTCATCGAGTCTAGGGTGAACCGACTGATTGCTTGTCTAGACCGATGATTACTGTTGGCTCTGTCACGGTGCTCGATTCCTTGTACTGGGATGACTATGCGTGACGAGTGTACTGTTAGACTTGCAATGCGTGACTGTTGAACTGTTTGCTGTGATTATTGACTGCTTGACTGTGACTTGGTGAGACGGGACGACCGCTCTCACTAAGCAATACGTTTGCTTATGCCTCCTTTGTGGATGCAGGTAAAGGGAATGAAAGTGGCTGAACCAGTTCGTGGGACTAAGGCAAGGAAGGAAGGATGGTGGTATCTGGGGTAGTTTAACTAAGTAATGGACTAGTATAACGATGTAATAGCTTATAAGCAAACTTACCGTTGTATTAGAAGCTTAGTTTAATGAATTCAAGTTATTCTGCTTATGCTCACTGTCTTGACCAAAACGCCTAAGAAATGCTAAGTAAAGTAAAACCGGAAGTAAAAACCTGTCTAAGTAGTGACGGGTTGGTGACAACCTCTCGCCCGGGTTAAGGAAAACTGGGTCAGGGTGTTTCAATTTGGTATCAAAGCGTGGTTGGTTCTAGGACAAGATAGTGTGTATGGGTTAGTGGGCAATACCATCCTTCCAAGCCTGAAGTCTCACGGTAAGTCTGGTTGTTTTTCTATGGGTGTGAAACTAAGTTAGTGTGGGGACTAACTTAGTGAACTGAACTGGACATTGCAGATGGGTAAGAGTCGTAACACGAGAAGGAATGTGCAAGACACTGATGAGACTTCTGGGAATCATCCGCCAAGGAATGTTGGTGGTAACAATGAGGAAGTAACTTAGTGAACTGAACTGGACATTGGTGCGGCTGCTCCAGCGGAACTGGGACAAGTGCTTACTGTGTTAGGACAGATCTTGGCAAGATTGCCGGTTGTTGCGCCTGAGCCAATGGCACCACCTCCACCTGTTGTGAATGTACCTCCAGTGGTGCAGGTGGAAGAAGAGGTGGAAGTGAGGATTCCATCTTACCTTAAGGTGATGGATCATATGAAGAAAATGGGCACCAAGTACTTCTCTGGTGGCTGTGACCCGATTGAGGCAGATGAATGGAGAAGTCGAATGGAAAGGAACTTTGGTTCAGTGCGTTGTCCGGATGAGTACAAGAAGGACATAGCGGTGCATTACCTTGAGAGTGATGCGTATACATGGTGGGAAGGAGTGTCTGGGAGGATGGAGAACCCAGGCTGCTCATGGGAAGATTTATGTACTGAGTTTAACACTAAGTACTTCCCACTAGAAGCTTCGGATCGGCTTGGTGGAGCCTTTCTGGACTTGCGTCAAGGTACCATGATTGTAAGGGCTTACGAGAAAGAGTTTAACAAACTTAAGAAGTATGGTGGACGTGAGCTTGAAGAGGAAAGGGTTCAAATTAGCCGTTTCATGCGTGGTCTGCGTGTTGAGCTCCAGAACGGTTGCTTGATTCAGGACTACAATACTGTTGCCGAGCTGGTTGAAAAAGCAGCATTGCTTGAGTCAGGAATGAATGATGAAGCTGAGCTGCGCGGTGCAGCAGTGAGGAACCAGGCTGTTCAGTATGGGAAATCCGGGAGTGGTGCTGGCCAAAAGAAAAATGACTCAAAGAAAGATACCGGAAGCAAGTCAACTGCTGGTCGCAGTGTGTGTCCAACTTGCGGGAAGATGCACCTGGGAGCTTGTAGGAAGGCTTCGAGAGCTTGTCTTCGATGTGGTAGCATGGACCACAAGGTGCGTGACTGTCCAGAGGTGGACTTAAGGGCACAAGCTCAGGGAAAGGAATCTGGAGCAATGTTGTGCTACAATTGTAATGAACCGGGGCACTTCAAGATGCAGTGTCCGAAGCTGGTGCAACAGACTGGGAAACGGGCAAGTGATGGGCTGGTATTGCCACCACCGCCAAAGAGGCAAGCGATCATGCCGCGAGTGTATGCGATGTCCGAAGAGTCAATGGACCCAAGCACTTCTCGCCCGATCACTAGTAAGTCCTATCACTTACCTTAAAGAAATTTCTGTGTGAAATTGCTTGTTGTGTGTGCGCTAGGGTCTTAGCATTCTAGGTGAATGTGTAGGGACCTTAACCATGGGTGGTGTGGAAACCCATGTACTGTTTGATTCCGGGGCAACACATTGTTTTGTTAGCCCGGATATGATTGGGAATGGAGGGTTTCAGAAGGAACCCGGGCAGAACTTTGGAATGGTGCAAGCAGTTGGTGGCCAAGTCATATTCACTTATGGAATTGTCCGTAACATCTCTGTGATGATCGGACATGTGAACATGCCAGCTGACTTGGTGATCTGTCCTGTGAAGTCCTATGATGTAATCTTTGGCATGGACTGGCTCGGGAAGTACAAGGCACACTTGGACTGTCACCGCGGACGAGTGAAGTTTGAGATCGACGATGGGAAACCGATGGTGTATCAGGGAATCAGACCAACGTCCGGCAGCTTGGTCGTGTCGGCGATTCAAGCAGAACGGATGATTCATAAGGGATGTGAAGCATACCTGGCCACGATCACAACTGCGGAATTTAGGCCGGATGCTAAGATTGAGAACATCCCGGTGGTAAAGGACTTTGAGGACGTGTTCAAGTCATTGACTGGACTGCCGCCTTCACGTTCTGATCCGTTTACCATTGAGCTGGAACCAGGAACAAATCCAATATCTAAGGCACCTTACCGCATGGCGTCGGCAGAGATGGCCGAGCTAAAGAAGCAGTTGACTGAGCTGATGGAAAAGGGATTCGTAAGACCGAGCAGTTCACCGTGGGGCGCACCGGTGCTGTTCGTGAAAAAGAAAGATGGGAGTTTCAGACTTTGCATCGACTACCGTGGGCTGAACAGAGTGACACTGAAAAACAAGTACCCTCTTCCAAGGATAGACGAGCTGTTGGACCAGCTCAGAGGTGCTACTTGGTTCTCAAAGATCGATTTGGCTTCGGGATACCATCAGATTCCGATAGCAGAGTCAGACATCCGGAAGACAGCCTTTCGGACAAGTACAGGCACTACGAATTCGTTGTCATGCCATTTGGGCTGACCAATGCACCGGCTGCATTCATGAAACTGATGAACAACGTGTTCAGGGAACACTTAGACGAATTCATGATCATCTTCATTGATGATATCTTGGTTTACTTTAAGACCCCGAAAGAACACAAGGTTCACTTGGTGAAGGTCATGAGTAAGCTAAGAGAGCACAAACTGTTCGCCAAACTCAGCAAGTGCAGCTTTTGGAAAAGGGAGATTGGATTTTTGGGTCATGTGGTCTCGGATAAGGGAGTGTCCGTGGACCATGAGAAGATAAAGGCCATAGCAGAGTGGCCAAGACCACAGAATGCGTCGGAGATAAGAAGTTTTCTCGGACTGGCTGAGTATTATCGACGGTTTGTCAAGGGTTTTGCGGGCATGGCGCAACCAATGACCAAGTTGATTGGGAAAGATGTGCAGTTTGTGTGGACAGCGGACTGCGAGAACAGTTTCAGTAAGCTTAAGGAAATGCTTACCAGTACATCGGTGTTGGCTTTACCGGAACCGAATGAACCATACGTGGTTTACACGGATGCATCATGGATGGGACTGGGTTGTGTACTGATGCAGCAGGGTAAGGTGATCGCCTATGCATCAAGACAGCTAAGAAAGCATGAAGGGAACTACCCAACGCATGACCTTGAGATGGCTGCGGTAGTGTTTGCACTTAAGATGTGGAGATCTTACCTTTATAGTGGAAAAGTGCAAGTGTTTACGGACCACAAGAGCTTGAAGTACATCTTCACGCAGCCGGAACTGAATCTGAGGCAGCGCCGATGGATGGAACTGGTTGCGGATTATGACCTTGAGATTGCCTATCATCCGGGTAAAGCGAATCTGGTTGCAGATGCATTAAGCCGTAAGATAGTGGCAACGGCTACAGAGAAAGACATGGAAGGTTTGGTCAGTATGGTCGGAACATTAAGACTGGCCGCAATCACTGATGGACTGGAACCGTTAGGACTTGGTGCAGCAGACCAAGCAGACTTGTTGACCCGCGTCAGGTTGGCGCAGCAGGACGATGAGAATCTGGTCAAAGTGTCGAAGAATGACAAGACTGAGTACCAGACTTCGAACAATGGGACTATCTTGGTGAATGGACGGGTGTGTGTTCCAAAGGTCAAGGAACTGCGGGATGAAATCCTTAAGGAAGCACATCAGTCTAAGTTTTCTATTCACCTTGGCGCGACCAAAATGTACAGAGACTTGAAGCGGTACTACCATTGGGTTGGAATGAAGCACGACGTTGCTAAGTGGGTCGCTGGATGCGAGACTTGTCAGATGGTTAAGGCGGAACATCAAGTTCCGAGTGGACTGTTACAAAGCTTACCTATTCCTGAGTGGAAATGGGACTTGATCACAATGGACTTTGTGACCGGATTGCCCATGTGTGACAAAAAGGATGCGATCTGGGTGATCGTGGATAGACTGACCAAGTCTCCACACTTTGTGGCGATAAACCGTAAGGATGGATCCGAGAAGCTTGCAGAAATTTATGTGAAAGAAATTGTTTAAGTATCACGGCGTACCGGCAAGCATTATTTCAGACCGTGACTCTAAGTTTGCTTCGGCATTCTGGATTGCCTTGCAGAAAAAGTTTGGGACCAAGGTCCATATGAGTATTGCCTACCTGATGAGTCCCAAAATTACCGTTTTCTATATAAGATTTAGGATTGTTATTTGAGTCAACTAACTTATATTAGATAGATATTAGGACTATATGCTTCACTTAGTGTATTTCAGGTCTGAGAAGCAAATATTGGAAAAGGAAGAGTTTTGGATCAATTTGGATGCAAATATACATTGAAAGATGCAGAGTCCAGCAGACCCGTCAGAAGTATGGCCTTAGACGAATACCTTCCCACAGTTTGATCTTGCTAAGATTTTGACACAAGATAGCTTAGGGAGTTAGCTTTCATCTCCAAGTGGTTTGAAGGAAATCTAACGGTGCGATCAAGAGTTATGGCCGATTTACTGAAGACATGTCAACCTGCTGACGAAGCTGACGTGGACGGGAGTCGGGATCGACCGATCCACACTTGGGATCGATCGATCCCATGAAGAATTGCGGCCCAAGCCTATTTTGCCTCCTCTCCAAGACTTTCCATTTCTTTTGTTTCCTTTTGTTGCTCTTCCCTTTTCCTATATAAGGAGGGCTCGCCCATTGTATCAAACACACCTTTTCAGAGCAGTGGCTCTCTCTTTTGAGAGCTGTAGCTCTCCCCCAGTTTTATAAATATTTTAGTTTTCATTTTATAGCTTTCTTTTTAGTTTTTATGTTTAAGTAGTTTCCTTATTAGGCTAGGGTTTCTCTGAAGAGATGTGATTGATTATTAGGTTGTTAGTTTGGGAATTTATTTTATAGTTCTTCTTCTATGTTGTTCTTAATGCTTAGGGCTTGAGTAGCTAACTTGTTCTAAGATCTTAGGTGATTAAACTAGGTACGAAAGTAATGTTTAGTCGCTGGAATCAACACTAGGGGAGCAAGATTTCATAACTTGGCAAGCACAAAGCTCTCGTTTTGATATCTTGTGAACATATCGATCTTGTTATTAATGCTAGTTTTACTTAGGAAAGCCTAGCGTAAAGCGTTCTCTAAATATTGCTAAGTAGGTATTTACGTGAGAATCGACTTACCTTATCATTGTGAATTGAGTTCTAGAACGTATCTTAATATTTCCTATTAATTGATTTAATTGTTTTGTCACATCTCGGATGGTTTTCCTATGCCTAATATTCTTTTATTATTTATTTGCTTTGCTTTATTTTCTCGTTAGGTTGTTAGAGAAACCAAACTCTTATTTATTTTGTCTTAGCTTAACTTTAATCCCATAAATTCGTAGTGTAACTTATCGGTCCCAGTGGATTCGACCCTAAAGTGCTACAATTGATTACCGTATTTGATCCGGTAGTTTGCATATTTAGGTTTATTATTTGACCTGCGATCAAATTGGCGCCGTTGCCGGGGACCAATAATGCTTGCCTACGAGTTTAAGATTAGGGTTTAGTCTAAGATTTTTTTTTTTTATTTATTTTTACTAATTAGGGTTTTGTTTTTCTATTTTTGCAGGTACCAAAAAAAAAAAAAAAAAAAAAAAAAAAAAAGACAAAAAAAAAAAGAGAAGAAATCGCTGCCGAGCTAGGGTTTACGGACGCCGAGATGTTTTGTGGAGGCCGAGATGTCTTGTGGAAGCACACGACTTGAATGAGAAGATGGAAAGCACGTACATTGAGCTCAATGGAAAGATTGAGAGTTTGCTTCCCGTGTTAATTCTTTTAACGTACGGGTATCTGAGATTGCGTCTTGCTCTAATCCTAAAGAGTTATGCAATGCAATCACGATTCAAAATGAGATTGAAGATGTACAAGCCTTCGAAGAAGCTCCGGACCGATCGATCCAGCACAACGATCGATCGATCCAACACAGCCAGCAATCAGTCCCGATCTGCACCACAGATCGACCGGTCCATGCTTTAGACCGATCGATCCTGTCATATGCTGCAAGTTCTGAGGCTCAAATCGGAGACCCTAGAGTCTTCTCTGACTTGTCCGCTATTACGGCTCATGCTGGAGCCAAGGCGAAACTTCATACTGCGGCAACCCAACAAGTCCTGATCGAAAACGAAGAAGGACCGATCGGTCCCACTCCTAGACCGATCGGTCCGCTGTATGACGATGCCGTACTGACCAGAGGGTCAGGACCGACCGATCCTCCTTCAGATCGATCGGTCTGCACAGTGAAATCAGGAGCTTTTGACCTGTTTTCGAATGATACCGGCACCATGTTATTGCTCAAGCTGATGTGGTTCCTTACAAGCCGAAGAGTCCTTATCCGCGTATTTCTAAGGCGCAACTTGATGTGAAGACGTACAACCACTTCAAAGAGGTCACAAGTGAGATAACTATGGAGCTTTCGCTTTCTAAAGCATTAGAAGAACTTATGTTCCTAAGGAAGATTTTCCGAGAGGTTGTTGCTGGAAAGGAAGATCTTGAAGAGATTGGTGCGTTCTTAACCAAGCGAAGGGACACTCCCACCCCGAAGCTCACTAAGGTGCTGAAGCTTGATGATCCCGGGAAGTTTGTTGTGCCGTGTTAGGGATAAGCGATATACAAGCTTCTCAGGTACCTCTCAAGTTCGTGAATGCTTCCACCATAACTCATGATGGCTTGATTCAAAACTTAGATGTTCGCATTGGAAGTTGCTTGGTTCCCACCGATTTTCATGTCTTTGAGTTGACCAAAGGTTCTGTTATGCCTTTGATTTTTGAGAGACCAGTTCTTGCAACAGTGGGTACAGTTATCGATCTACCTACAACGAGGATGTCGCCTTCTCTAACATCGATGAGGATATCTTCTACAACGCAACCCCTTCCGATGAAGCTATACAACGTGGCTCTTGTCTCACCATAGGCAATGAGAAGAAGCTCGTGACCAGCTGTTCCCTCCACCAGCCCCTGCACGTTATGATGACCACGGACAGCCTCCACCTGCTGGACCGATCGGTCCCCCTAACAGACCGATCAATCTGCATCAGGCACCACCTACTCGTCGCCCCACTCTTGGCGAACACGACACTCCAGAAAAGTTCTACTCCAATCGCGCTGCAATTCACTTACCAGACGAGGGGTATGATTACAAGATCGAACCCCAAATCATTCACTTGGTGGTAGAGAACTTGTTTTATGGATTGCCTTCGGAGAGTCCATTGGATCATATTGAGGTGATTTCTCGACTAACACGGCAGCAGAAGCTAATACTCTGATCAACAATTTGGCGGCTAGCAATAGAAATCATTGTCCGGAGTATGATCGAGCGCATCATGTCATGCCAGTAGAAGACCTTGGTGATGAGAATGATGTCAACGAAGTCCTGGATGGAGACACTCATTATTATAAGAAGCGATCCGAGAAGATCCGGCTGACACGACCGATCAGTCTGACCTGAATCTGCATCGAGGAACAGAAGCCTCGAGATCGACCGATCTACACTAGAGATCGATCGATCCCGACCCAGGAAATGGTTCCTAGATGACGCAGCGGACAAGAACCGGCTACTGGAGAGCGAGAGTGGACACGCAAGAATCGAGATGACACCATTGCGCTACAAGCCTAAAAGTTCAAGCCTACTCGGTTTCTACAAACTGATATCTTGGTCGCGATGGGCATTCTCGATGATGTCCAGGAGTTCATCCAGGTGCGCAACAACGCTCTTCGGTCTCGAAGAAGGTGATTCTCATTGGTAGCTTGGTGACTCCTATCATCACCCATTGCCGCTTCACCATCGCGCATCCCCCACTGGAGCCCAAGGCACGATTCATTGACCGGGTGCACTTGAACGCTAGCAAGATCTATCTCCGCCATTCAATAGTCTACCGTTTCTAGGGTCATGATGGGCTATACCGGTACGTCCGACTTCCTCGTACTAATTTGACTTCTCTCGCGACCCACGAGAACATTGCTTTTTATCCGCCTGCTGGGGCGCTATGCGAGAGACCGATTCCATCTAAAACTAGTGGCATCCGGAGAGTAGCACGTAACGGCCATCACGATAAGGCTGGCCTTTCTCAACTTTCTGCGTTGCCCACCACCACTGCCTCCACCTCCACGCGAGCCTACACATCCACCCCCATTGGTCCCGAAGCATGAGGTTGTACTCTGGCGCTGCTCACTTGGACACCTCCGTCCCTGAAGACGAGGTTGCTGCTTCTAAGCCCTCTGCTCTAGACCCTTCTCCTCGCTCTCATACTTGGCTTTCCACACATCGCCACACGAGCTCGGAGTCTAGCTTTCCGCAGGACTTCCGTATTCACACCAAGAGAGAGCTTGTTTTGCGGCTGGTTCTCATTCTTGCCACACATGCTGCCTGAAACAAGAGTCAAGCTATCGACTTTAAAAAAGCGCTTATGGGAGGCAACCCATAGAGTTTGTACAGACTTCCCTTCCTTTATTATTATTCTTTATTTGTTTTTATTTTTAGGATTTTATTACGGTGAAATCACGTCCGATGTTGAGTGTTTTCAAGAATAGGTACTAAACGCAGAAGATGCGAAACTTTTTGTTCCAGACACTGGAGACCGATCGAACCTGTCGACAGATCGATCGATCCCCTTGCGATTGACAAAGTCCACGACCATCAATGATCTAGACCGATCGATCTAAGACGTCAGACCGATCGATCCCCTGCCCTGAGCTGTACAGGGACTCATGACACATTGTCCATACACACCAAACGTTTGATCACCGGGTTTTTCTTTCCTTTTCTTTGAGCTTTTGATTTTCTTATATGTATATTATAACTATCTTTTGTTTTCGGTTTCCATTCTTCCTTTGGGTTTTTCTTACACACCGGGACGGTGTGAAGTAAGTCTGGGGAGGAATGTGACCATTTGCACTAACATTTTAATTTTTATTTGAGTCGTTTTATTGAGTCAAAATGGTTGGAACTTGGAACTTCTTTTGTGAATCGTGTGTTCGTACTAATATCTTCTGCTATCCGTCATGACTATCTTTATTGTAGAGCTGAAGATTGGAATGCCATTAGCCGAACAACTCACCAGAAGTCCCTATCTCTTGGAAATCCGATTGACCCTGCGTTGACTCCACCCATGACAAGACGTTAATTGGACTTAATCTTCTCAACTTGGGGCTTGGTGTACATCGAACGCGACCTCTGACTCAAGCTCTCCAAGATGCGCATAACTTCTAAAAAAGTTTGGTTCCCCTATCTCTTCTCCTGAATAAGAAAAAGAAAAGAAAAAAAAAAGAGGAAAAGAAAAGAAAAGGGATGTGGTAAACAAAGAAGTGGGCCGAGGGATGTGTGGTTACCCCCTTGCATACTTCGGACTCTTGAAAACCAACCCCGGGCTAAAGAAAAAGAGATCGATAGAAAAAACAAAATGATACCCTAGAAAAGTAGGGAGAAATCGATCTCATGAAGAATGTCTTGGAAGCTAGAAGAAGGTAAGCGCCTACGCGATCTTTGATCGATACTCCCTCGTTGAGACCGCACGCTTGTAAAGAATGAATGTAGGGAGTCAACAACGGAGACATTGGAGCTTCCTTGAGATCCCGGGACATCAGTACGGAGAGTTGCTAAGCCAATGGTTAGTACATGTTGTAAGCTCGATTCTTTGAGTGATGGATTCGCGGAAGAAGTACGGAGATTCTCGAGAAGTTGTAAGTTCCCGTTTTCAAACCTTTCTCTTTAAGATTTGTCTTTTTGATTGTTCTTGCTTGAGGACAAGCAAATATTCAAGTCTGGGGGAATTGATGAGTCCCAAAATTACCGTTTTCTATATAGGATTTAGGATTGTTATTTGAGTCAACTAACTTATATTAGATAGATATTAGGACTATATGCTTCACTTAGTGTATTTCAGGTCTGAGAAGCAAATATTGGAAAAGGAAGAGTTTTGGATCAATTTGGATGCAAATATACATTGAAAGATGCAGAGTCCAGCAGACCCGTCAGAAGTATGGCCTCAGACGAATACCTTCCCACATTTGGATCTTGCTAAGATTTTGACACAAGATAGCTAAGGGAGTTAGGTTTCATCTCCAAGTGGTTGAAGGAAATCTAACGGTGCGATCAAGAATTATGGCCGATTTACTGAAGACATGTCAACCTGCTGACGAAGCTGACGTGGACGGGAGTCGGGATCGACCGATCCACACTTGGGATCGATCGATCCCATGAAGAATTGCGGCCCAAGCCTATTTTGCCTCCTCTCCAAGACTTTCCATTTCTTTTGTTTCCTTTTGCTGCTCTCCCCTTTTCCTATATAAGGAGGGCTCGCCCATTATATCAAACACACCTTTTCAGAGCAGTGGCTCTCTCTTTTGAGAGCTGTAGCTCTCCCCCAGTTTTATAAATATTTTAGTTTTCATTTTATAGCTTTCTTTTTAGTTTTTATGTTTAAGTAGTTTCCTTATTAGGCTAGGGTTTCTCTGAAGAGATGTGATTGATTATTAGGTTGTTAGTTTGGGAATTTATTTTATAGTTCTTCTTCTATGTTGTTGTTAATGCTTAGGGCTTGAGTAGCTAACTTGTTCTAAGATCTTAGGTGATTAAACTAGGTACGAAAGTAATGTTTAGTCGCTGGAATCAACACTAGGGGAGCAAGATTTCATAACTTGGCAAGCGCAAAGCTCTCGTTTTGATATCTTGTGAACATATCGATCTTGTTATTAATGCTAGTTTTACTTAGGGAAGCCTAGCGTAAAGCGTTCTCTAAATATTGCTAAGTAGGTATTTGCGTGAGAATCGACTTACCTTACCATTGTGAATTGAGTTCTAGAACGTATCTTAATATTTCCTATTAATTGATTTAATTGTTTTGTCACATCCCGGATGGTTTTCCTATGCCTAATATTCTTTTATTATTTATTTGCTTTGCTTTATTTTCTCGTTAGGTTGTTAGAGAAACCAAACTCTTATTTATTTTGTCTTAGCTTAACTTTAATCCCATAAATTCGTAGTGTAACTTATCGGTCCCTGTGGATTCGACCCTAAAGTGCTACAACTGATTACCGTATTTGATCCGGTAGTTTGCATATTTAGGTTTAATATTTGACCTGCGATCACTACCACCCGCAGACTGATGGGCAGTCGGAGCGGACCATCCAGACGTTGGAAGACTTGCTGCGTGCGAGTATACTGGACTGGGGTGGGCAGTGGGTTGAGTACTTGCACTTGGCCGAGTTCGCGTACAATAATAGCTATCAAGCTAGCATTGGGATGTCACCGTATGAAGCGTTGTATGGTAGACCTTGCAGAACACCGCTGTGTTGGACCCAAGTGGGGGAGCGTCGGTTGTTTGGTCGAGACTTTGTGGAGGAAACCATGAAAAAGATAAGGCTGTTAAAGGTTAAGATGAAGGAAGCTCAGAACAGACAGAAAAGTTATGCGGACAAGCGTCGAAAGGAGCTTGAGTTCGCGGTTGGTGACTTGGTTTACCTTAAGATGGTCACATACAAGGGTAAAGAAAGGTCGACCCAAACAGCAAAACTGAGTCCAAGGTACATGGGAGCATACAAGATTCTGGAAAGGATCGGACCACTGGCTTACCGGTTAGAGCTACCACCGTCACTTAGTGCTTTTCACAAGGTGTTCCACGTCTCTATGCTAAGGAAGTGCATACGGGACCAAGACAATGTCATAGTGGAACCACCGGCAGACTTAAGAGAAAATCTGACCATAGAAGGTCGACCTGTTCGGATCATTGACCGACGGGTCAAGGCGGATAAGAGGAAAAAGACCAAGATGATCCAAGTGGTCTGGGACTACGATGGTGAAGAAGAGATAACATGGGAACCGGAAGCGAGAATGAAAGCTCAGTATCCTAAGTGGTTTGAGAAGACCGCAATGGTTAAGTCTTAGATTCGAGGACGAATCTCATCTAAGTGGGGGAGAATTGTAATGACCGTGTTCGGAAAATTCTAAGGAAAAAGGTCGAGAAAGACTAAGGGAATCCGAATGTGTGACACTTAGGTGGTTTTGGGAGGAACCGCCGAGCTAAATCAGCTCAAAACGTCGAGTCCGGATTTTTCGGACCAAGGTCGACGGTTATTCGGACAGACTGCGCTTTTCAGACAAGGCCGGTCGGTGTTCGGACAAGGCAGTTGGGATTGTCGGGGACTGATTGAAGGATCCGTGTGTCTTCACACGTGAGAGTGTGCTAGACGGTTACTTCCGCGCAAGCAAAAATGCACAGTTTCATTTAGATGGTTACTGGGACACGTGTATGGGCGAATGCGTATCCATGGACGGTTACTGGACGGTTACTGTGGAGAAACCGCATTTTCACGACACTTAGAAGAATTTGCGTGTTTCTCCATTATTCTGCGAGAGAAAGCTTAATAACTCAGAAAGAGAAAGAAACCAGAGAGAAAGGTCGAGAGAATCCGACTAAGTACCGAGAATCTGAGTTAGATAGACGGCAGACTGTACCGGCGACCGTATCTGTGTGATCCGAGCGGCTGTCTGCGGTGCGTAGCCGACTGTAGTGGTTATCTGTGCGAGGGATCGTCGTGTTCCTTGCGTTTTCTGGGTAAGTGTCGGCTAACTTAGTGTTTTCTCGACATTTACTAGGTTTTACCGAAGGGTGATCATTGATCCGTAGCCTTTGTGGCAGATTAGTGTTCATCGGCGCTAACTGATCAAGCAGTTGGCGTGACTGTTGCGACAAGAGGTGTCAGAAAGTGAATCACCGTACTGAATCCGACCTTTTAAGGTGAGTGAGTGACCGTGGTCACTGTCTTGAGTCGTTTTCTTGCATAGTTCATCGAGTCTAGGGTGAACCGACTGATTGCTTGTCTAGACCGATGATTATTGTTGGCTCTGTCACGGTGGTCGATTCCTTGTACTGGGATGACTATGCGTGACGAGTGTACTGTTAGACTTGCAATGCGTGACTGTTGAACTGTTTGCTGTGATTATTGACTACTTGACTGTGACTTGGTGAGACGGGACGACCGCTCTCACTAAGCAATACGTTTGCTTATGCCTCCTTTGTGGATGCAGGTAAAGGGAATGAAAGTGGCTGAACCAGTTCGTGGGACTAAGGCAAGGAAGGAAGGATGGTGGTATCTGGGTTGTTTAACTAAGTAATGGACTAGTATAACGATGTAATAACTTATAAGCAAACTTACCGTTGTATTAGAACCTCAGTTTAATGAATTCAAGTTATTATGCTTATGCTCACTGTCTTGACCAAAACGCCTAAGAAATGCTAAGTAAAGTAAAACCGGAAGTAAAAACCTGTCTAAGTAGTGACGGGTTGGTGACAACCTCTGGCCCAGGTTAAGGAAAACTGGGTCAGGGTGTTTCACAAAGCCTGCAACCGATCATGGAAATTTAAGTCGGCCCGACGGTATAAAACATTTACAAAATAAACGGCTCAAAACGGGCCGATCCATCAAGGTTTATGGTTTTAGCGGATTTTAACCGTACCCCGAGTAAACGGGTCACTCTCTGAAGACTATATTTGGTGATACCGCACAAACCAATGAACCATATCATGTACCAAAAATCCGAGAAGGTTCCATGACATGTTCAAAATCGAAACATAGCTTCGGAAGAAGTTTAACTTAACCATGTAAGAAATTGTGAGCTCTCTACAGCTAGAGGAAGTAAACTTGTCCGTACTAGCACTTTGTCAACCATACGGTTCTGGATATGATCACATAGCGGCTATGTCATAGCCAAACAAGAGCTTACTGAAACTTTCACCCAAATAAGTATTAGATGACATTGGCATGTCAAAAAGCCCTAAAAAGACATTGGAGCTGAAAGAGACGTGTAAGACAAGAATCTCCTCTGAGAGTTAATTATTAAGATAGTCAAGATCAAGACCAAGACACCAAGGACGTGGAAGATCTCCAAGAGACTGATCAAGCTACTAAGGAGACACTCCAAGAACACTTCACAAAACCAGAAAACCAACGAGTACAAGAAATGTATTTTGTCTCAAACCGCATTCAGGTAAGTTGTATTCAATTTATTTTGTCTTTGAAGGTTCAAACAACCTCATCCCACGGCTAGACTCAGCATCAAAACAACACAACTTAAAAGAGTTTATGTTGCACAAGTAGTTTCCTAATATGAATTATTTTGTTTCCAAAAAATTTAAACTATGTGTTTTATGTGTTTTTGCTTTATTTTCAGCCATAGGGCTAGTTGAATGACTCTTATAAAGTTCCCCCTACAACAATTATACCATTTTTACCTTTGATTATTAATAAAGAGCCGCATTTTTTTTTTCTTTGAGTGTTTTTGAGAGAATAAATTTTGTTCATATTTTTAAAAATCATATTACTTTTAAGAATATATTTAGTTATATATATTATATTATTATTTTTTAATTTTTTTATGAGATTTATATTATAATAACACTAGGTCTCAGGACCTCCCGCGATATCGTGGGGGAAAAGTTTATACTAAAATTTATAATACCGATTTATATTATTGTAAAACTTCGTGATCATAAGTGAAAATATATTATATATTAGTATGAGGAGATACAACCTTAAGAACATATATTGATTTTTTATAGGTTTATAGCAGTATAAACAAAGAATTACGACAAAAATATATTAACAAAAAAATTATAGTAAAGCTAAACACAATTTTCTAAAGATAAAACTATTTTAGTAATACTACATGTATCTTTTGGTTCATGGTGTCCCTTTGAACACGAACCATCGTCTCCCTCTGAACCATCGTGTTCTTTCGAACACGAACCACCGTGTCCCTTCGAACACGAACCATTGTTTCCCTTCGGACACAAACCACCGTGTCCCTTCGAAGACGAACCTTCGTGTCCCTTCCAACAAGAACCTTCATGTCCCTTTGAACATGAATCATCGTGTTCCTTCGATCCCGCACTTCTAAATCCATCCAAGTCTTTCTCGGACCATCATGGTTCTTCCACAACATCCATACCCACAAAATGAGTCACAAAATCTCTCCCAAAACATTCACGGCGAAGAACCACCGAGAAAAGGATCGGCTGAAAGTCTGATGACGACATGTATTTTTTGGTTCATGGTGTCCCTTCGAACCATCGTGTCCCTTCGAACACGAACTTTCATGTCCATTCGAACACGAAACATCGTGTCCTTTCAATCCTGCACTCCTGAATCCATCCAAGTCCTTCTAGACATCATGGTTCCTCCCTCATTCGCTGGTAATCGTTACCGGACTTCCGGCCGACCCCTTTCTCGGTGGTCCTTGGCCGTGAATGTTTTGGGAGAGGTTTTTGACTCATTATGTGGGTGTGGATGTTGTGTCTAGCCCTTAACCCCTTATATAGGGGTGAAAGGTTGTCTTCTTTAAAGACACAACCATTTCTTGCACCTTTTCAAAGGGTTGCACCTTTCTAATCGTAACCGCTTGATTTTCACACCCTTTAGCCGAGGCATCCCTTCGCCCTCGAGCTTACAAGCTACCATAGTCCAAGAGTTCGAATGTTAGCTGACTAATCCACCCAATTGGATCAGTTCCGTGTCAGTTTATCATCCGGCAAAAAGAATGAAAATTGAAATGTCAAACTACATTTAACATTTTAGAAAATAAGATGAAGAAAGACATTTTCATTGATTTTACACAGATTTTAATCTCGAATGTAGTGTAATATAAAATAATGTTCGATATTAAAATTTATAATTTTTTTTTATTTTATGTAAAAAAAACTATTTTAGTGATTAAATATAAATAAAAAATAAATTATTACGAATAAAAGATGCAATCGTAAAACAGGGTTGCAAAAAAAAAGATACAACCATAAAAGGTATTTTTCAAATAAAAAAATGAAAATATATAATGAAAAGATACCGTAAAATCGGGTTACAATAAAAAGACACAATCGTAATATAGAGTTACAACCAAAATACACAACCGATAAAATGAAAAGACACAACCATAAAATCTATATCTATAAAGTGATATTTTTCTCTCTTCTCATTCTGCCACATCATCATCCACATCATTTGATAATTTAATTTTTATAATTTATTTATACCATTTTATCATTAAATTTTAACATTTATCATATGTAAATTAAACAAGTTTTTCAAAAAGGAATATGAAATGTCTTTTATTATATTTTATATTAGGTTTTTCTCTCTTTTCTTTAAGTCATCTCATCATCCTAATCATTTAATTATTTAATTCAAAAATTTATTTATTCATTTTATCCCTTCATTTTAAAATTTATACATATGTAAACAAGTTTTTGAAAAAGAAATATGAAAGATATTTTCTTATATTTTATATTATAAAACTAAAAAACATAATTGATATAAAAAATAATAAATTTACTAATTTTCGATTATACTAACTAATTTATACTCCCTATGTTATTTTTAAGTGTCGTTTTAGAGTTGCAAACAGATTAAGAAAAAAATTAAATCTTTTATTTTTTCTAAACAAAAATATCATTAACTACATATCTAAACACAATCTGCCCAATAGTAAAACAATCTGCAGAATACTAATACTCATAAAACATTAAAACATAATAAATTTTGCATAGAAAATACAAAACGACACTTATTTTAAAACAAAATTTTATGTCTAAAACGACACTTAATTTAAAACGGAGGGAGTAAATAATATTTTATATTTTTGAAGTGAATGTTTTATTATGAATATATATGCATTAAAATATGAATGTACTAAGACAATGTAAACTTAAATTATGATAAGATTTAACGGGAATAGAACAAAAACAATAAATTATGTCTTACGAAATTTTCAAACATAAATGAGATAGATTGGGACAAAACATGAATTTTCATTTTAAAAACATGTATGAAAAAGTAAGAATAAAATAATATTTCTTTACCAATAAACAAAATAGACAATATGTAAAGAGATAATGTAATTAATCAAAAATATAATAAACTAAATTAAATAAACAGTAAAACTCCCGCGCGGAGCGCGGGTAAATAACTAGTAGAATTATAATATAAAGATACAATCGTTCGTATTTTTCGGATTGTTATTATTATATAGATTAAAAGAATAATTTAAAAAATAATAATAATTGGATATCCACATATATATATTTTTTATGGATATCCACGGATATCCACGTTTTTTACGGATATCCAGGATCTGGTCCAACCCTAGAACTACTATGTAAGGCAACTAGGGTATTGTTACTATGTATGAAAATGATCTTATCTCTTTCTCTCTTCCTCGTCTATCAAACTCAACACCGCATCTCTTCCTCTTCTATACATAATTTCGCCCCAGAGGTGACTTTCTTTCTCTTTAGATAACCTTTCGGCCTTTGTTCTCCCCTCTCTTAGAATCCTAGGTGGTTCCTCGTTTATGATTTCTCTATTTGTCACTTACACGGTTTCATATCTCTTCACCATTTGTTTGTGAATAAAGAATTTGGCTTTAGATATGACTTCCGTTTTTCTAGTATTATTCCCATTGCAAAGAAGGATGTGAAAAACATGTATGAAAGTGATTATGAATCTTCGCCGGAAGTGTTCAATGACAATCGTACTGGTAAATTGATATGCTCTCTTCATTTTTTGTTTATGAATCAAGAGTTTGGCTTTTATATGTTGGGAATGTCCTGAAATCATTCATGTACTTACTCTAGACATAGTCGAGATCAGACATTGATCTGATACTAGGTAATCATGACGCTTTGCTAGAAGCCGCTCATGACATGTGAGTTATGAACTCATTGCTAGTATCATTTGATCCTACAGGGTCACACACCTAAGCGAACATGATGCACTTAAGCAAGGAACGTGTAATGAGGGAAGGTGTCGATCGATACCAATTAGGTAGTATCGATCGACACTATGTGCGGACCGAAATAGAGATTTCGGCCCAATGACTTAATTCGTTCCGGCTCGGCCCGTGAATAATTAGGTCTTATCCCGTGCCTATATAAGGATATGAGGCACGAGATTTTACACAGACTTAGTCGCCCCCTCTCCAGAAAACACAGGTTTCCTCTGCAAGATCTGATTCCAGGCACTAGCATCCCTGCAGATTCCTGTTCGTGTGAGTGTGGAATAAAGTAGAGGCGCAGCACGTGAGGCGCTTCCAGATCTCTGATTACCTGACCCTATTCCGCTGCAATCTCCAGGTATCACTGAGATCTTTATGATTCATTGTTTACAAACCCTAGATCCTAGGCTTCAGGAACTGTTAGGTTGTTAATAGAGATTAAAACCTGTACGAATTCCTTCAGTGGTATCAGAGACATAGGGTTTAACTATTGAATCTGAAAAGCATGTAATTGAATTAGAGAATTCGATTTGGATACATATGATGTATAGGATGCTTCTGTGAAATTCGTTTCTGGTAAATCTCGTCGAACTAGGTTTTGTGGTGTCGATCGATACTATATTGATGGTGTCGATCGATACTCTAATAATTGATTAGGTTTCGATCGAAAGATCGAAGTTCCCGAAACCTAATGGTATCGATCGATACAATCAGAGTTGTGTCGATCGATACAGCCTTGCGAATGGTTAGTCGGTTCAATTGGATTGAATCGGTTATCATGCTTGGTCAAAATCGATTTAAACCGGCTGATTGCGGTTTGGTGCGATTGGGCTGGTGTCGACTGATACAAATGTTGTATCGATCGATACCGACTGATTATCGATACGGTTCAATTTGATTGACCGGTTATCGATCCAGATCAATTGGATTGACTGGTTATCGCAAATCGATTTGGTTGGTTGAGCATCGATCGATACTAAGGTAGTATCGATCGACACTAACCAATTATCGAAATTGTTTTGGTTACACATATGAGTGTCGATCGATGCTAGAGTAACATGAACTCGTTACTAGTATCGGTGCACTGCAGACCAAACATGAATTTCACCCCACTTCTTCTTGATTACATATAAGATATGCATCAAGATTAAAAGTTCCGTTCCTCAACTAAATATCAAGTGTTTCGGATGTCTTCCCGATCTTGTCAGCTGTCAAGACTCGTTTCACTGCGTGATAGGCTTGCAGTGCAAGTTATCTGCAGTTACATGAGTAAGGCAGTAGGTAATAGGTTGATGGGCTTGCAGTGCATGACATCAGCTATTACATGATTGATAGATTGGTTAACTTGAGTGGGCTATCAGAAGTTCTGGGCCCATAGACATCAGGTCTTATGTCTTATCCACAACCAAGAGTCATATTGGATATGATTAGCAAAGTGTTGCTTACCTAGATAGCTAAGATTTGGGTGACGGCCAGTGGCCCATTCAAGTTTTGGTAAAGTATGGGTCTTGGATCATTATATTCATTTGAGGAAACATTGTTTTGAATATAATGCGAGTTTTCTTAATTGTTAAGATTTCTCATTTCCTGAACATCATAACTAAACCATATTTTGATTTCTAGTTATGTCTAAAACCCCTCATCAGAACTCTTTCTCGTTGCGACCCGTCCTTGAGAAGGACAAGTTAAATGGGTCCAACTTCCTTGATTGGTATCGGAACTTAAGAATTGTTCTCAAGCAGGAGAGAAAGGACTATGTCCTTGAGAAAGTTCTCCCCGAGAAACTAAGGTCAAATGTCTCACATGCAGTATACGATGCTTGGAATAAGCATTACTATGATGTGGTCGATGTGCATGGTCTGATGTTGGCTACCATGAACTCAGACTTGCAGAAGCAATATGAGAACGTGGCGTCGCCCATCGAGATAATCACTAGCCTGAAAGCGATGTTTCAGAAGCAGGCTCGAACTGAGAGATACCAGACGGTTAAAACTCTAGTTGAGTGCAAGCTACCAAAGGATGCTCTAGTGAGTCCCCATGTCATAAAGATGACGGATTATATAGATAACCTGAGGAGACTGGATTATCCCATGAGCCAAGAGTTGGCTACCGACATCATTCTACAGTCACTGCCGTCAAGCTATGATCATTTTGTTATGAACTATAACATGAACAAGTTGACGAAGACGTTGACTGAACTGCATGGCATGCTCAAGACAGCTGAGATTGACATCAAAAAGGGCAAAAGGTTTGAGAAACCTGTAAAGGACAAGGGTAGAGGCAAGGCTGTCCAGATTATGAGTCAGGATAAGCATGTGTCTTCTTGTAAGCCCAAGTCTGGCCTAACCGATGTTGAGAAGTGCCAGTACTGTAAGGAGCTTGGACATTGGAAGAGAAACTGCAAGAGATACTTGGAAGATGCCCAAGAGATTGAGAAGATGTACGAGACTTCTTCTCAAGGTACTTGTGTTATGGAAGTAAATGTTACTACTTCAAGTTCTACCTCATGGGTATGAGATACCAGTTGTGGTGCTGATATTTGTATAAATATGCAGGCACAAAGCAACAGTAGAACGTTGGAGAAGGGACAAGTGGAATTACACGCCAAGAATGAAGCAAGAGTTGCTGCATTGGCCGTAGGAAATTTCCATTTATAGTCGCCTTCAGGCTTGGTTTTAGAATAGAATAATTGCTACTATGTACCTTCTATGAGCAGAAGCGTCATTTCATTTTCTTGTAACGATATGAATGATATTCATTTTGATTAAAGACAAATGTTGTTCTGTTGATCTTAATGAAATGTTCTATGGTAGCACCCTATTAGAGAATGGGTTTTATGTTTGGACCAATTTATGCCTGTCTATAACATAAACACAAATCGGTTCTCTCGCATTGTCGTTTGGGCTACAGCGGATTCAGAAGCTCCATAGTGATGGGCTTTGGGCTCGTTTGATTGTGAATCATGTGAGAAATGTGAATCCTGCTTATTGGGCTAAATGACTAAGGGCCCCTTTTGACAAAACAAATGAAAGGACCTATAACTTATTGGGCCTTATACATAGAGATGTGTGCAGTCCGATGAGTACAAGTGCTAGAGAAAAACTTTCAGTACTTCATTACCTTTGCTGATAAGATCAGTAGGTATGAATATGTCCATATGATGAGACACAAATAGGAATCCTTTGAAAGGTTCAAGGAGTTCCAGAATGAAGTACATAATCAAATTGGCAAAAGTATTAGAGCTCTTCGATTAGATCGCGGAGGAGAGTACTTAAGCCAAGTGTTAAGTGATCATCTGAGAGAGTGTGAAATAGTTTCACAGCTCACTCCTTCTGGAACGCCCCAATGGAATGGAGGTTCCGAGAGGAGGAATTGAACCTTATTGGATATGGTTCGATTAATAATGAGTCACACATATCTTCCATTATCCCTTTTGGGAAACGCTCTGGAAACGTCTGCGTTTACACTAAAAAGGTTCCATCAGAATCAGTTATAAAGACAACACATGAGATGTGGATTGGAAATGTTCCAAGACTGTCTTTACTGAAATTTTGGGGTTGTGAGGCCTATGTAAAATGTTTACGATAAGATAAGCTCACACCCAAATCCAATAATGCTAATTCGTTGGTTGTCTTAAGGAAACCAAGGCTTACTACTTCTACAACCGTTCTGAGAACAAAATGTTTGTTGCTAAGAACTATGTTTTCTTGTGAAAGATTGTCTTTCCAAGAAGAACAGTGGGAGTAAAGTAGAACTCGAAAACGTTCGAGAATCACAGGATGGTATCGATCGACACTAAGGTAGTATCGATCGATACTAGGCTTTCACCGAAGAGGTAAAGCAGTAAATGGATCTACAAAGAGTTGTAGAACCTATACCTGTGGTGCCTAAAGTTCGCAGTTCTGGAAGGATACGTCAAGATTCCGAGAAATAGGGATTTCTCATGACCAATTGTCATGACTTGTTGATCATTGACAGTGACGAGGCTGCGAATTTTGAAGAAGCAATGTTGGACCCGGACTCCGAAAAGTGGCTTGGAGCCGCTAGATCCGAGATGGGAATATCCAGATATTCAAAGCAAGGTTGGTCGCTGAAGGTCTCAAGAAAATTCATGGTATGACTATGAAGAGACCTACTCCCCAGTCACTATGCTTAAAACCATTCGGATTCTCCTAGCAACTGCCGTTTATCATGGTGATGAAATTTGGCAGATGGATGTGAAAACAGTTTTCTTTATAGGAATTCTGGAAAAGGATGTGTACGTGACACAACCTGAGAGTTTCACTGATCCAAATAACGCTGGGAAGGAATGCAAGCTTCATTGATCCATGTATGGATTGAAGCAAGCATCACGGAGTTGAAATAATCGTTTTGATGAAATGGTCAAAAGAGTTTGACTTCATCAGGAACGAAAAGGAACCGTGTGTTTACAAGAAGACTAGTGGGAGCGTAGTTGCATTTCTCGTAATGTAGGCAGATGACATCCTACTTCTCGGAAATGATGTTCAGCTGCTTTAGTCTTTTAAGACTTGGCTCGGAAGTCATTTTTCAAAGAAAGACATGGAGAAGCCGCGTGAATCTTTGGAATATGAATCTATAGAGATAGATTGGGTAGGCTAATTCGATCGTGTCAAGATTCTTATGGTGATAAGGTCTTGGACATATTCAATATGCATGATTCCAAGAAGGGCTTCATACTAGTGTCTCATGGCATTAATCTTGGCAAGACGCAGTGTCCTTAGACACTGGCTGAGCAAGAACGTTTAAATAAGATTCCCAGGCGTATGCAGTGGAATCTATCATAAATGCCATGACTTGAACTCGTCCAGATGTTGCTTAAAGTGTTAAGCATGACTAGTAGATACCAATATGATCCATGTGAAAGTCACTGGACAGTTACCAAAAATATTCTCAAGCATTTGAGGAATACTAAGAATTGGAGCTTGGTGAACTGAGGAAGTAATGGTCTCTGTTGAGAGTGGTTAGACGGACAAAGACGATTTCCGGTCGGAAACTGGTTATATCTTATGTCTATATAGCGGCGCGTTTTGTTGGAATGGGTTCTAAGCAGAGCACAGCAGCTTGCGGTTTGCTGGAAAAAGTTTCAAGCAGAACACCGCAACCTCTCCCACGACCTAAACATAAGTTTCACCCTTTTGCTGTAGGTATTTGAGATATTAAGATATGATCTTGATTCTAGTGGGAGTTGTAATGGTTTGAGCTATGTTATGATGTTCATGTAGACATACTTTGGTTATGTCATGATGAAATTGTTTCATATATTATTTGATTATAAGATAATTGAATAATAGTCCCAAAGTAATTTATGGCATTTTATAGGTCATCAAGTTGAGGACTTGATCATGGAACCCTATAAGTGATAAATGACATAGATTATATTTGTCCCTGGTCAAGGTTGTTAAAGTGGGACACTGACAACCGCGTGAGACTGGTATGTGAGTTGACTGATGACTAAGTTTCATGGAGTCATTAATAAGAGTATTAAAGTCGATCACATAGATATGTGTTAGAGAACACAGGATCGGACATGACCCGCTAATGAGAACTCTACAGGATAGTTATATAAGTGTCATGAGAGGTTCTCATTACGACTATAGAGTATAGTCCTTAGACCTGAGTTCACCATGATTTCTTGCATATGAATTGGTCCGCTTTGACTGTGTCAAACGTCAACCGTAACAGGTGGGTATAAAGGCATTGATTGGGTGTATCATGAAGTGTGTGTAGGAACAGGGATGGAACAAGATGGGATTTGTCCCTCCTATATAACAGGAGATAAATATCTCAGGGCCCATCGGAGATTTGATACTGAGAAATGCGTGGCCGCGCTCAAACGAGGTGAATGTTAGTTGTTTGTCTTATCAGTATAAATCAGAGTTCGATGAATGTGATATTGATTGAATAAGGGTGACACGGTTCTTGCCTTATGTCATATCGAGATATAGAGACGAAGGGATTATGGGAATAGATGATTCCAGTACAAGTGGGAGATTGTTGGGAATGTCCTGAAATCATTCATGTACTTACTCTAGACATAGTCGAGATCAGACATTCATTTGATACTAGGTAATCATGACGCTTTGCTAGAAGCCGCACATGACATGTGAGTTATGAACTCATTGCTAGTATCATTTGATCCTACAGGGTCACACACCTAAGCGAACATGATGCACTTAAGCAAGGAACGTGTAATGAGGGAAAGTGTCGATCGATACCAATTAGGTAGTATCGATCGACACTATGTGCGGACCGAAATAGAGATTTCGGCCCAATGACTTAATTCGTTCCAGCTCGACCCGTGAATAATTAGGTCTTATCCCGTGCCTATATAAGGACATGAGGCACGAGATTTTACACAGACTTAGTCGCCCCCTCTCCAAAAAACACAGGTTTCCTCTGCAAGATCTGATTCCAGGCACTAGCATCCCTGCAGATTCCTGTTCGTGTGAGTGTGGACTAAAGTAGAGGCGCAGCACGTGAGGCGCTTCCAAATCTCTGATTACCTGACCCTATTCCGCTGCAATCTCCAGGTATCACCGAGATCTTTATGATTCATTGTTTACAAACCCTAGATCCTAGGCTTCAGGAACTGTTAGGTTGTTAATAGAGATTAAAACCTGTACGAATTCCTTCATTATATCCATCGATTATGTGACTTCCATTTTTTAGTTATTATCATCCCCTGACTCATTAAGATATATGATATAGAAAAAAAGATGAGAAGAGTGGCACGTCTGGCATGCGAGAAAGAAACAAGTTGCTGGACATGTGGGAGAAGTTGAGTGGCTAGAAAAGAAGAATTAGATCGAGAGCTGAAGCTATATAGGAGATTAATTAGAAAAATATTTGTGTAGACTTCTTCATCTTTAGTTCTCTCTGTTAGGGTTTATACTCATCTATGTTGGGATATGTTTTTTCTTCTAAGATCCGAGCTAGTGCAGTTTTTCTGTATTAAAGGTATCAGAGCCAATCGCTCCTCAGAATCAATGGCAGAACCAAGAGCTAAGAAGATGTTGAAAAAGGATTTGGTTTGTAAAACGGTGGGATCATTGGGTTTACGAGTAACGAAGGTTTAAGGGAAGAGATTGGCGAGAGATGGTCGAAGGGGCTTTGTATGTTCTACGACGAACAAGAAACTCCAGATTATCATCTTCAACACCAGAATTCAGGGATTCTCATGATTGATTGCGATGAAGAGCAACTTCATGTGATGTATCACGAGACAAACTTATTGGGGTCAACGACGATTGAGAAAAAATCCAAAGGTAGAGATTCACAAAAGTTTGGTGCATAAAACGATCTTGGAGGAAGAATCGATTCCACAAGCTCAGGTACTAATAGTATCAACAACGCCGAAACTCAATTTTGAGACTGAGGATATCAATTGCATTATCAAATCAGGTACACAATCTAATTACGAAGGTCTTACGAGGTTAGGGAATGTGGATTTTCCGAGATTTGATGGTGATAAGATTAGGGAATGGTTATTCAAGGTTTAGGAATTCTTTGAGATTCCTCGAAAACCAGATGGATTGAAAAATAGGTTTAGCATATGCCTACTTTGATGGTCTTATAGCTACCTAGCATCAGTTGTTTGTCCAATTTTAGCTAGGAAGGAATGACATTCATGATTGTTCATCCATGATAATCCAATGACATGGGTGAATATGTGACAATGAAGAGAAAAGAAATGGTTGTCGTGGTGAAGAACCACAAAGGGAGAAAGAAATCTCCCACCTTTAAACCCCATTTCAATCTCCAAGTCAACCTTTACTTTATTTCGTTATTTTTCTTGCTCTTGCGATAATGAAGGGAAGAAGATGGTGGCTGTGGCAAATAACCACAAGGGGTGAAAGAACTCTCCCTACTTTAAGCCCCATCTCAATCCCTAAGTCACCGTTTGTCTTATTTTTGGTTAGTTTTTTTTGTTTTGTTTTTATCCATTGGACAAAAGTATTAACCATTGGTCTTTTGTAAAATTCTTTTGGGAATGTGAGTACACTTCAAAGCCATGGTTAAGCTTAAGATCTACTTGGATAGTAACTATATGACATCGGTCTGTAGTCTCTTATTCTTATGAATAAAATGGCTACTAATCCTTTGAATGATTATGGTTCGTTTTCTTTATTTTCAGGATGGCTTGATTCGTGTGCAGTTAAAGCCCTCAAGATCAAAGTTACATTCTTGTTTTTCACTTATAAGTTCTTACTTATAAAAGAAATCAAAATGACATTGACAAAAGAGCCTAGAAGTACTCACAATCTCTTTATGAAAGTTGAGAAAGAAAAAACCTATGGCTAGTCATGTGTTTTGGTTTAAATGCCCAACCGCTAGTTTGTGTTTTGTTTTAAAACCTTAGATTGTTGGCTCATTCTTGTAGAATGAGAAAACACTTAAGTCCATTGTATTTTGTGTTGTTTAAAGTGGGTTGGTCCTTTTTGAGAACCATGAAAGTAGACTTAATTCTTATGAATTTAAGTACTCAAAACATGTTGTATCCAAGTTTTGTGCTTTAAATTAAAATTTAAAATTGAAAGGGGGAGGAGAACGTTTTGGGAATGAGAACCTTGATCGATTTGACTATATAAGTACAAGTAGATCTTGATGAATCCAAATTCCTTCTTAAATCTAAAGGGAAGAAAGATCCGCTTCACATGTGTAAGCTCAAAGATCTTGATGAATCCCTATATAGGTTTAAAACTAAGGATCGTGGTTTGCTTTGTTCTTGTGAATATAAGCATTCATGGCCTTGTTAAGTCTTTGGAAAAGGGAAGCGAACCATGACCGACCTTACTCTTAGAAGTTTGAGCTCATAAAGCCATGATGGATCCAAAAGTCCTAACTAAGAAATTTAAATGAGGAAGAGAACCGTGACTAGCTTTGCTCTTGGGAGACTAAGCATATAAGGTGTAACGCCCGTCAACCGGTTTTGGTTAAGGCGTGTCGATCGACACCACTCTGGGTGTGTCGATCGACACTAAGCGATTTTGGTAATTAGGCTTTGGGATTTTAATTGCGCGATTTCGTTCGGTTTAGGGAAGGGAATCCTAATGGGCTCGTATTTAAGGCTCAGAGGACGCGACCTAGGGTTTCATTAAGCCACTTTGTCGTTTTCCTGAGAGAGAAATCAGAGAGAAAAGATCCTGAGAGCCTTTCTGGTGAGTTCCTGAGCCTTTTCCTGTCAGATTTCCTGGAGAAAAGGGAGATCTAAGTCCGGTGGTGCGTTGAGATGCTTGTAGGGCTTATCTGAGCATTAGATCCTTTGTTTGATCCGTTTATGTGTTGATTTGGTGAGTTATTAACTGTTTATGTGTTTGCTTGGTTGTGATTGCCTTGCTGGGTCCTTGTGTGGCATGTGTGTGAGTCGCTGGTCGAATTAGGGCACTGGAGAAGGAGATTTCGCGATGTGGAGATCGCTGGAAAAGTGCCTACGCGATTGGTGTCGTTCGACACCAATGGAAGGTGTCGTTCGACACAGATCGGGCAAGGTGTCGATCGACACGGTGTGTGTCTGTCGATCGACACCAGTCGGGCCGAGTGTCGATCGACACGGAGGTCGTGTGTCGATTGACACACGTTCGTCAGACAGCCTGTTTGTCTAGTTTGTTTGTGGTTTGTTGTTTGTGTATTGTTTCTATTGCTTGTGTGTATAGCCTGTTGCTTGGGAGGATTGCCTCACTAAGTATTTATGATAATACTTACGCATCTCCTATGTGTTGTTGATGCAGGTAAAGGCAAAGTGTGATCGTGGAATCATGGCGAGGAAGAGGGGATGATCTAGATGCTCGTGTGTTGTGATCATCATTGCGGTTGTTGTTGTTTTCTGTTTCTAGGTTGTTAGTTTAGGAGTTAGAACTTTCACCTAGGTTGCTGATTTCATGAACCTTTGAATTATGTTTTGTTTCTGGAGAATTATTTATTATTTTATTGGATTTATTTTATGACTTAAAAGCTCTTTCCCGTTGATTGTGTTGAGGTATTTAGTGAGTATGGGATCACTAGATATGAGTTAGTAAAAATTAAAAAAAAAATGGGATGGGGTGTTTCAATTTGGTATCAGAGCGGAGTTCGGTTCTAGGATGTGTAGGAATTTAATTTGTGAATTATTTTCCTGATGATTGTTGAGTGATGAGCTAGGGTGTTAGCATGCTGTGAATTGATTATAGAGTATTTAATCGATTGCGTGCTGTTGGAGTTCTAGTATCATCCTCTCCGAGCCTTAAACGAGATTCCACGGTAAGTTGTGTGTAGTATTTTTGTTGTTCTAGTTTCTTAGCTTTCTGTTCGTGGGCAGCGCAGATGACTAGAGGAGCTGGAGTTTCTGGTAGAGGTCGTGGCCGCGGCAGAGGCGAAGCCGCGATGGAGCAGCTTGTGGGTCCGCAACCTGAGTTTGAGGAGGCCGGGGCGATTGGCGGTCCAGGTGGCGACGCAGCCGGTGGAGCCGGAGTGGGGGCTGGTTTGGCTGGTGTCGGTGCCGGTGGGCAGGACGTTGGTGCTTAGGGCCCAGGAGTGTTGGGTGCCGCAACAGGAGTAGCCCAGGGTCAGGAGGGAGGCTTGACGGATCTACTGAGGCAGTTGTTGGAGCGGTTGCCAGGAGTGGTGCCAGTGCAGGCTCCAGTTGCGCCGTAGGTGGCGGCAGAGGTGCAGCCTAGAGCTGCAGTTGCTGGGGGTGTTCCGTCATACATTAAGATGATGGAGCAGCTTCAGAAGATTGGTACTGGGTACTTTGCGGGTGGTCCCAGTTCTGAGGAGGCTGATAGCTGGCGGGATCGAGTTGAGAGGAACTTTCGTTCCACTAGATTCCCGGAGGAGTATCAGGTGGACTTGGCAGTGCATTTCCTGGAGAAGGATGCACATCTATGGTGGCGTAGTGTGATCGCTAGGAGGAGTCAGGCGGAGATGACTTGGGCAGGCTTCGTGAAGGAGTTTAACGCCAAGTATTTCCCGTAGGAGGCGCTTGATCGCATGGAGGCGCGATTTCTGAGACTGTCGCAAGGAAAGCGGACGGTCCGGGAGTATGATCAGGAGTTTAACAAACTTCTGGTGTATGCTGGGCATGGTATGGAGGAGGATAAGACCCAGATGAGGAAGTTCCTGATGGGGTTTCGACCTGACCTGAGAGCGCGGTGTAGGGGTTTTAACTGCACCACGAAGGCAGGTTTGGTGGAGGTGGCTGCTGAGATTGAGGGGGATCTCTAGGGTGAGGAGAAGGCGGTGAGTCCGGCGGCCCAGCCGAAAAAGACTCAGCAGCAGGTGGCACCTGGCAGGGGCGGCAAGCCTGCGCAGGGGTAGAAAAGGAAGTGGAATCACCCTTCGAGAGCTGGTCAGGGTGGTCAGAGTGGTCAGGGTGGTCGTGCTGGTTGCTTTTCTTGTGGGAGTCTTGATCACAAGGTAGCGGATTGTCCTCGGCGAGTGGAGACCAAGGAGTGCTATCACTGCAAGGAGAAGGGACATCTCAAGCCGAATTGTCCTAAGCTGCAGCGGATGGCGGTGACAGCGGTGGAGCATGGAGCGCAGCAGGGCGCGCAGCCTCAGGGCACGCAGCCGCAGGGCGCACAGCCGCAGGGCGGGTTGCAGTTGGCGCATGTAGCAGCACCACCGCATGGTTACACTTCGTTCGAGAGGGGCGAGCCCAGCACCAGAGCAACGATCACTGGTAAGAATTCTAGAACTCAGACTTTGTGAATTTCTGTAGTTTTAGATAAATCTCTGTTGCGTGTTGAATGTTAGGGTTCTTAGCACATAAGGTTTGTGTAGGGACCTTATTGGTGGGCGGTGTAGAGGCCCATGTGTTGTTTGACTCTGGAGCATCTCATTACTGCATTACCCCGGAGTGTGCCTTGCGTGGCGACATCCGAGGGAGCCCTGGTGAGCAGGTTGGGCCTGTTAAGGTCGCAGGAGGAGGGCTCTTAGAGGCTTTTGGGAGAGCTAAGGGTGTGGATATTCAGATTGCAGGGAACTCGATGCCAGCAGATCTGATTATCTGCCCTGTGGAGCTGCATGATGTTATTCTGGGGATGGATTGGGTTGGCCATTACAGAGTACATCTGGACTGTCACCAAGGGAGAGTTTCGTTCGAGCGGCGAGAGGGGAGGTTGGTGTATCAGGAAGTGAGACCTACCTCCGCGAGTCTCGTCATCTCAGCAGTGCAGGCAGCGAAGATGGTCGAGAAGGGCTATGAGGCATACCTGGTGAAAATATCTATGCCGGAGTCTGTAGGGCAGGCGTCAGTGAGCGATATTCGGGTTGTTCGGGAGTTCGAGGATGTGTTCCAGCTTTTGCAGGGATTACCACCTTCGCAGTCTGATCCTTTCACGATTGAGTTGGAACCAGGGACATCGCCGTTGTCTAAGGCACCCTACAAGATGGCTCCAGCAGAGATGGCAGAGCTGAAGAAGCAGCTGGAGGATTTGTTGGGTAAGGGATTCATTCGTCCTAGTACTTCACCTTGGGGAGCGCCATTGTTGTTTGTGAAGAAGAAGGACGGGAGTTTCCGCTTATGCATTGACTACCGGGGGTTGAACCGGGTCACAGTGAAGAACAAGTACCCTTTGCCGAGGATCGATGAGTTGTTGGATCAGCTGAGGGGCGCTACTTGGTTCTCTAAGATTGATTTGGCGTCGGGTTATCATCAGATCCCGATAGCGGAGGCAGATGTGCGCAAGACTGCTTTCAGGACGAGATATGGGCATTTTGAGTTTGTGGTTGACTAATGCACCAGCGGCGTTCATGAGGCTGATGAACAGCGTGTTCCAGGAGTTTTTGGATGAGTTCGTGATTATCTTTATTGATGATATCCTGGTGTATTCTAAGAGTACTGAGGAGCATGAGCTGCATCTGAGGAGAGTGATGGAGAAGCTGCGGGATCAGAAGCTGTTCGCGAAGTTGAGTAAGTGCAGTTTCTGGCAGCGAGAGATGGGCTTTCTGGGCCACATTGTTTCAGCAGAGGGAGTTTCTGTGGATCCAGAGAAGATTGAGGCTATCAGAGATTGGCCTAGACCGACGAATGCCACTGAGATCAGGAGTTTTCTTGGGTTGGCAGGTTACTACAGGAGGTTCATCAAGGGGTTTGCGAGTATGACGCAGCCGATGACTAAGCTTACAGGGAAGGATGTTCCGTTTGTGTGGTCACCGGAGTGTGAGAAGGGTTTCGTAAGCCTGAAGGAGCTGTTGACGAGTACACCGGTGTTGGCACTACCGGAGCACGGAGAGCCTTACACAGTGTACACTGATGCCTCGAGAGTTGGTTTGGGTTGTGTTCTGATGCAGCGTGGGAAGGTTATTGCCTATGCTTCGCGGCAGTTGCGGAAGCATGAGGGCAACTACCCTACTCATGATTTGGAGATGGCAGCAGTAGTCTTCGCTCTGAAGATCTGGAGGTCTTACCTTTATGGTGGACAGGTGCAGGTGCTAACGGATCATAAGAGTCTGAAGTATATCTTCACTCAGCCAGAGTTGAACCTGAGGCAGAGGCGGTGGATGGAGCTGGTGGCTGATTATGATTTGGAGATAGCTTACCATCCTGGTAAAGCTAATGTGGTTGCAGACACACTAAGCCGTAACCGTGTGGGTGCTGCTCCGGGGCAGAGTGTGGAGGCCTTGGTGAGTGAGATCGGTGCTTTGCGGTTGTGTGCTGTTTCGCGAGAGCCATTGGGGTTGGAGGCTGTGGATCATGCAGATCTTCTGAGTAGAGTTCAGGAGGCTCAAGAGAAGGATGAGGATTTGATTGCGGCTTCTAAGGCAGAGGGCTCTGAGTATCAGTTCGCAGCTAACAGGACTATCCTTGTGCATGGGCGGGTTTGCGTGCCTAAGGATGAGGAGTTGTGACAGGAGATCTTGAGGGTGGCTCATGCGAGCATATTTTCCATTCATCTGGGAGCGACCAAGATGTACCGAGACCTTAAGCGGTACTATCATTGGGTCGGGATGAAGAGAGATGTAGCTGACTGGGTCGCTAAGTGCGACGTTTGCCAGTTGGTGAAGGCTGAGCATCAGGTCCCTGGTGGTTTGTTGCAGAGTTTGCCCATTCCGGAGTGGAAGTGGGATATGATCACTATGGACTTTGTGGTTGGTTTGCCTGTGTCGCGGACCAAGGATGCTATTTGGGTGATTGTGGACCGTCTGACTAAGTCAGCACATTTTCTGGCCATCAGAAAGACCGATGGAGTGGCAGTTTTGGCTAAGAAGTATGTGAGCGAGATTGTGAAGTTGCATGGAGTACCGGTGAGTATTGTTTCAGACAGGGACCCCAAGTTTACTTCAGCTTTCTGGGATGCCTTTCAGGCAAAGATGGGCACTAAGGTGCATATGAGTACGGCGTATCATCCTCAGACAGATGGGCAATCTGAGAGGACTATCCAGACATTGCAGGATATGTTGCGGATGTGTGTCTTGGATTGGGGTGGTCATTGGGCGGATCACTTGAGTCTGGTGGAGTTTGCTTATAACAATAGCTACCAGGCGAGTATTGGGATGGCTCCTTATGAGGCGTTGTATGGGAGGCCATGCACGACACCATTATGCTGGACCCAAGTGGGGGAGAGGAGCATATATGGTGCAGACTTTGTTCAGGAGACCTCAGAGAGGATTCGGGTTCTCAATCTGAACATGAAGGAAGCTAAGGATCGCCAGCGGAGTTATGCTGACCAGAGGAGGAGAGAGCTTGAGATTGCAGTTGGGGACAGAGTGTACCTCAAGATGGCCATGTTGCGAGGTCCCAATAGGTCTATCTCTGAGAACAAGTTGAGTCCGAGGTACATGGGTCCGTTTGAGATTATTGAGAGGGTGGGACCAGTGGCATACAGGCTGGAGCTGCCAGAGGTTATGCGCGCGTTCCACAAGGTGTTTCATGTGTCGATGCTGAGGAAGTGTCTTCACAAGGATGATAAGGTGTTGGCTAGGATTCCTGAGGATCTTCAGCCTAACATGACTTTGGGGATGAGACCTGTGAAGGTTCTCGAGAGGAGGATCAAGGAACTTCGGCGGAAGAAGATTCCTTTGATCAGAGTCCAGTGGGACTGCGATGGAGTGTTAGAGGAGACTTGGGAGCCAGAGGCGAGGATGAAGGCAAAGTTCGGGAAGTGGTTCGAGAAGCAGGCGGCTGCTTGAGTTGCCTAACCTTGGTTTCCAGTTTCAGAGTTTTAGAGTTTTTGAGTTTTGAGTTGTTGTTCTTATTTCCTTATGTATTTTCGTTTGGAGTTATAACGATTATGACTGATAACATCATATTTTGACCCGTTTTGACTATGGTTTTATCTATGTTTTATAAGGATTTTAGACCTGAGAGATACTTTAGAGGTTTTTTTCTAGTATTTTGAGTTTCAGGTAGCTTTTACGCAAATTAGGATAAATGGGCCTAAAAGGAGCTTAATGGACTTTCCGGACAGCTTTGGACCATCAAATGTATCGCACCCGTTGGAGACCTTCCCCTCAGCCAAATGTGAACTTCTTGGTGCCATTGGAAAGCTTAAAGAGTCAAGACTCACTCGAAGTAGAATCACCCAATTTGGAGCTACCGTTCAGAAGATATGGCCAAGTGAAGAGAGCCCTGTCCAGCCATGCAACCTGGCCATGGGCCTGCGGCCAAGAGCCTCTTCACCGCACGACGAAGACCCGACCATGCGGCCAGAAGCCCTTTTACCGCACGCTGAGAGCCCGTCTGTGCGGCCAGTCCAGTCCGAAGAGTCACTTACCCAAAACGCCGAGTTTTGACGGAAGAAGCCCTAACCCTAATTTGAGCCGCCCTAATACTCTATAAATACCACATTCTCGCCCACTTTGCAAGGGAGAGGTGAGAGAGAAACCAAGAAAGGAGAGAGCAAAACCCTAGCCGTCTCACGCGAGATCTAGAGCCGCCGCCCTCTTCTCCTTGAAGATCTTCTTTTGTTTCATCCTTCTTTTATCTTTTCCAGTACTTTTAGTTTGTTGGGGAGACGTGTTAGCTTCTGTATTCATTAGAGAAGTTTTCTCTGAACCCCTTTTGATATTTCGATTTGCTTTTATTAGATCTACTTATGATTGCTTTGATGATTTCGTTTAATATGTGTGAGTAGTTCGCTTGTTGGGTTTGATGGGGTTATTCGAAAGGGTTCTCATGTGCTCGTTGTTTGCTTAGGTTATTAGATCTAGATCTTTAGATTAGTAAGGTTTATTCCGCGACTCTATCTTCTAGTTTATTATCACCGCGCATAGAAAGAGATTGATCTCCTTGAGTACAAACGATATCATAGGTAGCTTTTATTTGACAAAACCTTTAGGAGTTATTGGACCCAGCTAGGAAGACTGAACGAGCTAGTCTCTGTATGTACTAAGGTACAGGGGCTAGTGTTAACTTCTAGGACATATCGAACTTAATCTTTAAGCTGACTTCATGCCTCCAAAAAGAGGGTGACCAGGACACTGTCGGGTCTATGGAGTTTAGGAGCCTATAAGCAAACGTGGAGGGCTCAATTTAGTGTTCGAGTTAGTGAGTCAGATAAACCAAATAATAATAGATCAATACCTAGCAAACCCTGAGAGTGTGAGACCCTGGAGATGTTCCCCTGACCGCCCAACGCCTTTTAATATTGATAGTACCCGTTTAGTTATTAGCGATCTCCTTTTAGTGTTCTTTAGTTTCTCTAGTTTAGTTATAGCTTCCTTAGTTAGTAGTTTTAATCTTAGTTTAGGTTAGTTTTCCTTCTAGTTTAGTTTAAGTTAGTTTAGTTAGTTTAGTCGTAGTTTAGCTTAGAATTAGGACGCCCCTAAGAGTGACACTTAGGAACCAAAAAACCCCTTTTACACTTAGTCTCTGTCGGATCTTTAGCTTAGAGTTTGAACCAGTCACAACTTCCTCGGGTGGATCGATACTCTAAGTACTGCAATAGATTGGTTGTGCACTTGCGACCTCTTTATTTGTTTTGCTGAAGGTTAAAAGCCTAAATTTATTTTAGGTTAAACCCAGTGAGGATTGGAGTTCAATTCCACCCCCATCAAGTTTTTGGCGCCGTTGCCGCCGGGGACAGATTGTGCCTTTGAATTCTACAAAAGATCTCGTCTTTGACATTTTTCGTTTTTACATTTTTAAAATTTCTCTCTAAGTTTGTGTTTTCATTTTGCAGTGTATGACTAGGAGCCAAAACTCCGAAACCATTCCTCCACCTGAAGACATCAACAAGCTTTTACGAGAAATCAGAAGATCACTAAGACACAGCAACATGGCCCGAGACAGGAGGAAGAGATCGACCGATCCCCAGCGCAGATCGATCGATCTGTCGCCAATAATGCTCCCACTTCAACGAGAGTTGACCCGTTCGATGTAGAAGACTTCGATGAGATCTTGAGAGATCCAGAGAACGAGGAAGTCCCTGTTCAAGTTTCTAAACCCGCGACTGCACCAGCACCAGCCCCAACAGCTCCACGCAAAGCACCTTTTCCAGTCCGTAGAAGAAACGCGATGCGCGATAAGGAATACGACAGGATGAAATCAGTAGTAGAAGATCTCCAAGTGAGGCTTCCATTCATCGAAGCTGTCAAAATGGTTCCATGTCTTAAGAAGCTCATGAAGGATATTCTAACGAACAAGGCTAGCTTGGAGCAAGGGGCTATGCATCTGACGCATGAGTGTAGTGCAATAATTCAAGATCAGCTACCTGAAAAGCGTGAAGATCCTGGTCCATTTACTCTACCATGCTCGATAGGAGACTTGGAATTCAAGAAATGTCTTTGCGATTTGGGAGCAAGTGTGAGTCTTATGCCGCTTAGTGTTGCGGAGCGACTTGGTTTATTCTCTTTTAAACCAACCAAGGTAACCCTCATACTAGCTGATCGATCAACGCGACGTCCAGAAGGTGTTATCGAGAACTTGCCGGTCAGGATAGGAAATAGTTCTATCCTAACTGATTTCATTGTCTTGAAATTAGACAAAGAACCGCGGAATCCTATCATTCTTGGAAGGCCATTCCTCGCTACTGCTGGAGCCATGATTAACGTGAAAGAAGGGAAGATCGAACTCCGAATGGACAATCTTATAATGGAATTCAACCTGGAGCAACTTGCCAAGAATCCCACCATTGACGGTCAGACTTTTCAGATTGATGCGGTGGAAGAACTAGCCGAGGACGCCCACGAAGAATCATGCTTAACCGATCATCTTCAGACGGCTCTAACTGGATCTACTTTTGAGCTGACTTTTCGATGTTCTGAAGTCATGGAGTGGATACATATGCTCGACAAAGCACCGGAGATAGAAAAAGTGGCTTTTCTGCAACTACAAGGCGGACCGACCGATCCTCCACTAGGATCGACCGATCCGATTTACTCTGTCGATACAGAAGACGAAGCAGACGGACCGATCGATCTGGACCTCGGACGGATCGATCCTACTCTTAAAAACCCTTCGACACCGGAAGACGATTGGAGCGAAGCGACTGCACCAAAACTCGAACTCAAGCCACTTCCGGCAGGACTCAAGTATGCGTACCTGGGACCTAACTCCACTTATCCGGTGATCATCAATGCCAATCTTAACAACATGGAGACGGCACTTCTACTCAGCAAGTTACGACAATACCGGAAGGCTTTAGGATACTCACTTGATGATATCATCGGTATCTCTCCTGAGCTCTGTACGCATCGCATCCACCTCGAGGATCCTTCTAAGTCATCCATCGAGAATCAGAGACGCTTGAACCCTAATCTTCGAGAAGTCGTGAAGAAGGAGATTCTTAAGCTTCTAGCCGCAGGTGTAATCTATCCAATCTCTGATAGCACATGGGTGAGTCCAGTCCACGTAGTGCCAAAGAAAGGTGGTGTAACCGTCGTCGCCAACGAGAAAAACGAGTTAATACCAACTCGTACCGTTACGGGCCATCGGATGTGTATCAACTACCGGAAGCTCAATACCGCCACAAGGAAGGATCACTTCCCGCTCCCTTTCATTGATCAAATGCTTGAGCGTCTAGCTAATCATCCGTACTATTGTTTTCTCGACGGATATTCGGGTTTCTTTCAAATTCCAATCCACCCCGATGATCAAGAGAAGACTACGTTCACATGTCCATATGGAACGTTTGCATATCGACGAATGCCTTTCGGGTTATGCAATGCACCTGCTACTTTCCAGCGATGTATGATGTCTATCTTCACCGACCTTATTGAAGACATCATGGAGGTATTCATGGATGACTTTTCCGTTTACGGCTCATCATTCTCTGCATGTTTATCCAATCTCTGCAAAGTTTTACAACGATGTGTGGATAAGCATTTGGTCCTCAACTGGGAGAAATGTCACTTCATGGTCACCGACGGAATCGTTCTTGGCCACCACATATCGGAAAAAGGGATCGAAGTTGACAAAGCAAAGATCGAAGTCATGATGAGCTTGCAACCACCGAAGACGGTAAAAGAGATACGCGGTTTCTTAGGACACGCAGGGTTTTACCGGCGATTCATCAAGGACTTCTCTGAGATAGCTAGGCCTCTAACCCAGCTACTATGTAAGGACGTCCCATTCGTTTTTGATGACAAATGCCAGGAAGCGTTTCTCATCCTGAAGCAGGCGCTTGTATCCGCCCCTGTAGTGCAACCGCCGGATTGGACTTTACCTTTTGAAGTCATGTGCGATGCAAGTGATTTCGCCGTTGGTGCAGTACTAGGACAACGCAAGGATGGTAAACTCGATGTTATCTACTACGCTAGTCGGACGCTAGATGAGGCACAAACGAATTATGCCACCACGGAAAAGGAGCTCCTCGCAATCGTTTTTGCTTTTGAGAAGTTTCGATCTTACCTAGTGGGTTCGAAGGTTATTGTTCACTCTGATCATGCCGCTCTCCGCTATCTCTTGTCTAAGAAAGATGCCAAGCCGAGACTCTTGCGCTGGATTCTCCTTTTACAAGAGTTCGATCTCGAGATCCGCGACAAAAAGGGCATAGAGAATGGAGTCGCCGATCACCTCTCTCGTCTGAAGATTGAAGCCGATATTCCTATTGATGACAGATACCCGGTCGAGAATATGTACGTGATCTCACTCCTCAAGGAGCGCTACAAACCCGTCGCCAATGTCAAGGCAATATCTCAGGCCGTTAACGACATTCCCTGGTATGCTGACTACGCTAACTATCTGTGTGCTGGAGATGAACCTCCAAATTTCACAGGATATGCAAAGAAGAAGTTCTTACGTGATGTTCGACACTACTTCTGGGACGAGCCATATCTTTATAAGCGTTGTCGAGATGGGCTTTTCAGGAGGTGTGTTGCTGAATCTGAGATGCACGGTATTCTTTATCACTGCCATGGGTCTGCTTACGCTGGTCATTTTGCCACATTCAAGACCGCTACGAAAGTCTTACAAGCCGGATTATGGTGGCCTAACCTGTTTCGCGATGCCCACGCCTACGTTTCCAAGTGCGACAAATGCCAACGCGGAGGGAGTATAAGCAAGCGTAACGAGATGCCCCAGAACTACATTTTGGAGATCGAAGTTTTCGATTGTTGGGGAATTGATTTCATGGGACCATTTCCTCCTTCTAATGGGAATGAGTATATACTCGTCGCGGTAGATTACGTCTCCAAATGGGTTGAAGCTATTGCCAGCCCAACCAACGATCATAGGGTGGTCATCAAACTCTTCAAACACGTGATTTTCCCACGTTTTGGAATTCCTCGGATCGTTATCAGTGATGGCGGGTCGCACTTCATCAATCGCATATTTGCTAGTCTCCTTCGGAAGCATGGTGTCACCCACAAGGTAGCTACGCCATACCATCCTCAGACCAGTGGACAAGTCGAAGTTTCTAATCGGCAAATCAAAGCCATTTTGGAACGCACAGTGAATAGCACGCGCAAAGATTGGTCGCTGAAGCTTGACGACGCATTATGGGCCTACCGGACAGCCTACAAAACACCAATAGGCACTACACCATTCACAATGGTTTATGGAAAGGCGTGTCACTTGCCAGTTGAGTTTGAATACAACTCATTTTGGGCCACGAAGCAAATGAACTTCAACACCAAGACTGCCGCAGAAAGACGTATGATCCAGCTTAATGAGCTCGACGAGATTCGCATGAATGCTTACGAAAATAACAGGATCTACAAGGAACGCACTAAGGCTTGGCATGACAAGAAGATTGTTCCTAAGCACTTTGAAGTTAATGATCGAGTCTTGCTCTACAATTCTCGCTTGCGACTTTTTCCTGGGAAGTTGAGATCTCGCTGGTCAGGCCCATTTCTAGTCACAGCAGTTCGTCCTTATGGTGCTGTGGTCCTTGCGGATGAAAATGGTGTTGAATTTGTTGTCAATGGGCAACGCCTTAAGCGATATATTGCCGACGAGATATTAGAACCGCCTGCGTCACTTCCCTTGGCCGATCCTCCACCTGCCTAGAAACCTCATACGGTCGAGCTTACGACCCTAACCAAGCGCTGAATGGGAGGCAACCCATTGCGAACCAGCTCTACATGCAGAATATGCGCACTCTCCAGGTTCATCTGTGTTACATTTTTGTCTTGGATTTTTCTTACACACCGGGACGGTGTGAAGTAAGTCTGGGGGAGGAATGTAACCATCCGTACTAACACTTTTATCTTATGTCTTTTTGTTTTTATTTGAGTCGTTTTATTGAGTCAAAATAGTTGGAACTTGGAACTTCTTTTGTGAATCGTGTGTTCGTACTAACATCTTCTGCTATTCCGTCATGATTATTCTTTTGAAGAGCCGAAGATTGGAACGCCATAGCCGAACAACTCACCAGAAGTCCCTATCTCTTGGAAATCCGATTGACTTGGCGTTGACTCCACCCATGACAAGACGCTAATATGGACTTAATCTTCTCAACTTGGGGCTTGGTATGCATCGAATGCGACCTCTGACTCAAGCTTTCCAAGACGCGCATAACTTCGAAAAAGTATGGATTCCCCTCTCTTCTCCTGAAAAAGAAAAGAAGAAAAAGAGAAAAAGAAAAGAAAAGGGATGTGGTAAACAAAGAAGTGGGCCGAGGGATGTGTGGTTACCCCCTTGCATACTTCGGACTCATGAAAACCAACCCCGGGCTAAAAAGAAAAGGAGATCGATAGAAAAAAAATAAAATGATAGCCTAGAAAAGTAGGGAGAAATCGATCTCAAAAGAGTAAAAGAGAAGAGGAGGAAAGGAACCATAAGAAGAATGTCTTGGGAGCTAGAGGAAGGTAAGCGTCTACGCGATCTTTGATCGATACTCCCTCGTTGAGACCGCACGCTTGTAAAGGAACGAATGTAAGGAGTCAATAATGGAGATTTTGGAGCTTCCTTGAGATCTCGGGACATCAATACGGAGAGTTGCTAAGCCAATGGTTAATACATGTTGTAAGCTCAATCCTTTGAGTGATGGATTTGCGGAAGAAGTACGGAGATTCTCGAGAAGTTGTAAGTTCCCGTTTTCAAACCTTTCTCTTTAAGATTTGTCTTTTTGGTTGTTCTTGCTTGAGGACAAGCAAAGATTCAAGTCTGGGGGAATTGATGAGTCCCATTTTTACCGTTTTCTATATAGGATTTAGGTTTGTATATTGAGTCAACTAACTTATATTAAATAGAATATAGGACTATATGCTTTACTTAGTGTTTTATAGGTCTAAAGAGCATTTGGAGCAAAAGGAAGAGTTTTGGATCAATTTGGATGCAAATATAGATATGAAGATGCAGAGTCCAGCAGACCCGTCAGAAGTATGGCCTCAGACGAAGCCCTTCCCACCGTTGGATCTTGCTAAGATTTTGACACACGATAGCCAAGGGAGTCAGCTTTCATCTCCAAGTGGTTTGAAGGAAATCCAACGGTGCAATCAAAAGTTATGGCCGATTTACTGAAGACATGTCAACCTGCCGACGAAGCTGACGTGGCAGAGAATGGGATCGACCGGTCCACAAATGGGATCGATCGATCCGGCCCATGGACCGACCATTCCAGGCCCAGGATCGACCGGTCCACCGCCTCTTTTGCCTCCTCTCCAAGACTTTCCATTTCTTTTGTTTCCTTTTGTTGCTCTCTCCTTTTACTATATAAAGGGGACTCGTCCCTTGTATTCTACACACCCAGAATTCATTCTAAAACTTTTCTTTGTTTGTGGGCAAGAGACCTCAAAGCTCTCTAGCTCCTTTTTAGTTTTATTTTAGGAAATAAAGATGTTTTCATTTATTGAATTCTTTGTTTCCATGTCTGAGTAGTTTCCTTATTAGGTTTAGGGTTTCAGAAAGGATGTGAATACTCGTTAGGTTGTTAGTTTGGGAATTTATCTTTAGGGTTCTTCATCTATAGTTGTTCTTAATGCTAGAATTAGATTGATCATCTCGTTCTAGATTTTAGGTTGATTAATTAAGACACGACAGTGCGGTTAGTTGCCTGACATACTTAGGTGAGCAAGGTGATCCATGGCCAACGACAGTTGTAGTCGTGGCACCTTGTGAACATATCAATCTTGCTTGCTAATGCTTGCTTTACTTTATTAGGATCACGCGACAGCTGTTTTCTAGTATCGTACTGTTTAGTTAGGTATCTGCACGACAGTGATTTACCTATACCTTAGTGAATTGAGTTCAAGAACGGTTCTTAAATATTCCCATAAATCGATTTGCTTGTCACCTCACATCCTGGAAGAATACCCTAGACCTAATGCTTGTCTCATTATTGAATTACCTGTTTGAATTAATCGTTTGCTTAAAACAAATCTTTTAAATTGCTCCTAGCTATATTTAGTCTAATTATCTTATAGTGCAACTTTGGTCTCTGTGGATTCGACCCTTAAATACTACAACTGATTGCCGTCTTTGATCCGGTAGTTGTTTTATTCTAGGTTATTATTTGACCATCGATCACACGCCAGCCATTATGCCGGCACCTCAAGAAAGTAAGATCGAAATGATGTTGCAACAACTAATGAACTCGCAGGATAAACTCGCTAAGGATATCAACTCTAAAGTTGATTTCGGACATCGGGACCTGAACGTGAAGATAGAAGGCATAGCCTGTCACATGAAGAAACTTGAAGTCTAAGTCGCCCAAACCGCAGAAGCAGTTAGGAGACAACAAGGCGTTTTACCAGGAAGAGCCGAAGATAATCCGAAAGGATTCTGCAACACTATCACAGCAAGTAGCTCTGACGTGAAGAGCAAGCCGACGGACATCGTTCCTTTGTTTGACTCTTACCAAGACGTGATTCGCAGAACACGTGACGTCGCAGTAAATCAGCCAAGTCGTCCTCTTTTAAGAAGACTTCCTAAAGCTGAAGACCCCGGCCGTTTTGTGTTCCCCTGCTCAATAACAGGCATCGATTTCCCTGACTCTCTTTGTGATTCTGGTGCTAATGTTAATGTTATGTCTAGAGGTGTTGCAGAGAAGCTAGGATTGAGAAACCTTTCTCATTCCAACATGAGTCTAGTCTTTGGAGATTCGTCTCAGAAAATCCCCGATGGGATGGTCCGAAACTTACAACTCGTTGTAGGGGACTGTATCGTTCCTACGGACTTTCATGTCTTGAAAATGGATGAAAGGGCGGAGAGACCTTTAATTCTAGGAAAACCTTTTCTTGCTACCGTTGGTGCCGTGCTCGACCATGCGGACAGAAAAGTGACCTTCAAATACGTTGACAAGAAGACTCACTACTCGCAAAAGTTTAAGGAGAAGCCGATGCAGAAGAATCAATTCTCAGCCCGAGAAGTTGATAAAGGAAAGGAGCCAGCTGATCCTAACGAAAGAAAGAAGTCTAAGGCCCAGCCTCAGCCTCCAAAATCCAAATTTTGGAAAGGCAGGATCATTGTTCCGCCGGACCGTGAAGGAAAAACGGAACATATCAGAGAAATGGTGAATCATACGAAACAAGTCCTTCTCCACGCCAAGCTGCTTCGGAATAAGGAGAGGAACCTAGTATTAGAAGAGCCCAAAGAGCTGCAAGCCGAGGAAGCTACAGGAAGCCTACATCCCGTAGCAACTTCTCCTAAAGACTGAATACGAAGACCAAAGTCGAGCTAACCGACTTAAAACAAAAGCGCTTAGTGGGAGGCAACCCACTTGGTAAGTTTTTATTTTCATTTTAATTTTCATTTTCCATTGATATTTTTCGTTTCTTAAGTTTCAGAAAAACACAAAAAAAAATTAAAAAAGAGAAAAACCAAATCAAGGACTTGAACCGCGACCGAAGGACTCGAACATGACCAGTCGAGCCCTGGCCGCATGCCCATGACCCGCGTGTGCGGCAGACAGCCTGTCAGCCGCGGGGTCGGGAGCTCGTGATGTGGCGGGACTGACTCGTGTTCCCTTAGACGCAAAACTTTGTCACCGTCAGTCAACTTTGATCCAAGAACCGACCGTTGCAAGCAACCGGCCTTTAACAGTTAGTAGCTCAAGACCAAGGCTCAAGATTGGAGATTCACAAGAAACTTGATCATTAAGAAGGGAATGAACGAGAAGAATGTGAAGACCGACAACACGACAACAAGACATCGACAGCGTACCGTACCAAGCCATGCCTGGACAACGAAGTCGAAAAGTGCAGAAACGACTCAAGATTGAATATTTGCCGGACAAGTGCATATTCTAAGACTTTTGATCGTAACAGAAACACTCACTGACGGAGTAGTTTCAAAGATGTCCGATGGTGCCTACAAATGAGTCCGTTGACGAACATCGGAGCCTAAAGAATAAGGAATGACCTACAGAAGCAAGATTCACTGGTAATGTGTCCGTCTTGGACCTAGACATGGAGAGAAGCGACCTTGCCAACGGACCCAATCGAAAGGTGTCCGGGTGAGCCTTGAGAAGAAGTCATGACCGAACCATCCGAGTCTGTACTTGGAGAATCATCGGAGAAATCAAGACACAAGTAGAATTGCTTATCATAAGCCGATCAGAGGAGAGAAAACAAGAAAATAAGGAAGAGAAGAAGAAAAGACCGAGAAGAAGAAGATGCAGCCGAAAGGACCTGGCCGCACGGCCATGGCCCGTGTGTGCGGCGCACGCGCCCTCGACCGCACGGTCAGGCGCTCAGCGTGCGGCAGTCGCCGTCCGTCAACCCCGACCCAACTTCCGATTCCCACCAGTCAATTCCGATTCTGTCAGCAATTCCGTCCATGAACCAACCCAAACCAACCTAAACGGTATAATTACGTGAAATCCAAGGTAAGTTTTCGAAATCTCTCTGATTTAAAATTTTTGGACTTTACAGAAACCCGCCAGGCCCAAAAACAAATATAAAAGGATAAAGGTAAGCTTTTTGGATCAAAACCCTACTATTCCTCTTCTTCAACCTTTTGGAGAGAGATTGGGACCAAAATCTCTATCACCTTTTAAATTAGGGTTTTCAAAATCTCTTTTACCAATTCTCACTCAATTTTCAAAGAGATTACAATTCCATAATCCCTTTCTATCAATTCCAAAGGTATGTGCTTCAATTACTCAAGCCTCTTTATGAATCAAATTGGGTATTTCCAATTCCCTTTGATTCAAGTACCAATATTATTAGGATTTGTTAGAGAACTCATTATTATGTCTCTAGGATGCTTAGCCATTGATTTACTTACACCTAGGTTTGAAAATTTGAGATTAGTAGGTCTTGAATTTTGGGTTTTTCACAAAATTCGAAATTAGAGATGCAAACTTGCTAAAATTGAGTTCTTCAAACCGAATTTATCATGACTAATGAGCATAGAGTGATTTCTTGTTGGATTAATGCTTCAAATTCAAGTTTTAGAACTTGGAAAATCTTGGATATTATTAGATCCGAAATTGAGTTGATGAAATTGAATCGTTGATGCTTTTAGCTATATCGATTGCTTTTAGTTCTTAAACTCACTAACCATGTTATCTCCTATTGGTTTATGCAACTCCCTAACTTTTAGATTTGAGATTCTTTTTGGTTTTAGGTACCATGGAATCTAGGGAATCAAGGAAGTCATCAAGCTCTCGAGCTAAGGAGAAACCGATCATGATACGTGAAGTACAAGATGATTCTCCAAACGAATGGAGGACCAAGAAAGCTAACGATCGACAAGCACACGAGCACGAAGGGAAAGGCAAAGCTATTCAACACGACAACATGACAATGTGGCTTCGGGACAATGTACCATTCCGATCGGCGATTGAATCCATCCGCAACAACACACTCACGGCGGTGGAGGAAAACCGAGAGCTTGGAAGAAAGTACATCGGTCAAAAGATGGACCCGAACCGAGACTACAAAGCGTTAGTTGACAAGATCACCATTCGCACATCACCAAGAATCAACCATGACGCTCTCAACACTTTAGGAATTGGAGATGATATCCGTTGGTACCTTGAGGCTTTGCGCCTACGTACATTCGTCGAGATTGATTTTCCCGCCTATGTGAAGGAAGCTCGACAATTCCTTAGCACCGTTACACTCTCTTTCCCGCGTTGCAAGCATCCACAACCACGCACCAGAGTCTTAGAGTTTGTTATTGACGAGAAGAGCTATTCGTTGAGCATCCCGGAAATGGATGCGTGCTTGGGATTCGATTCTTGCGATTTGGTCGATTTTGGTTCTTTCACAGGAACAAGCTTTTGGCCTAGGATAGCAAATGAAGTTTATGATGCAAAATGTTCTAAGTCGTCCATGATCTCACATCCGGCGATTCGTATTGTGCACCGGATCCTCGCGAGCACAATGTTCTCTAGGAGCAACCAAACCAGCGTTCTCATAGACGAGCTTACCACCCTTCAGCTGCCGTTTATGGAGACAACGGTTCGGATTAGCTTTGCTTGCTTACTAGCCTCGCGGTTGGTTAAGTTTAAGCACGAGGCCGTCACAAGCACCGATAAAGCCGCTTTCACGACTTATGGAACCGCGATTACCGCAATCATGCTAGCAGCAGGAGTTGATCTCAGCGACAAAGTTTTGTTGCCACGAGACCAGCACATTGACCTTTATAGCCTTGACGCAATGAGGATTATTCAAGGAGCCAGTATTGATCCAGACCGCATTGGATACTTGTATCCAGTTCCACCGAACATCAGCCGCACGATACTACTACCCTCTACCACTGTTCCGAGACTATACGATGGATACACTAGCTGGATACAAGAGGAGGACGAGTTCCTCAACCTCAGGACCGGAGACACCATGCCTCTCACCATTGGTTCTTTCATTAGAAAGAAGGCACGAGTCTACCAAGGTCCCCAGCAGCATGTACCACCTACGACTACTACCACATTTGAGGAGGAGAGAGCCCGCAGACTAGCATTGGAGCAGAAGACCACCGCTCAGGCACTCGAGATCGCTAGGATTAGGAGACTTCTCCGCAGATCCGGCCTGGATGAGTCACACGACGATTCCGACGATTCTACCTCTGGTTAGTTATGTACTTCACGCGGTCAGAGTACGAGGTTTAGTACTATCCCCTATTTATTCCATCTATATCTATAGAGTATGTTCCATCCTCTCACCAATATTTCACACTGGGGACAGTGTGATTTAAGTCTGGGGGAGGATGTTTATCCGTTACTGACGTCATTTTCTTTTGATTTTGATGTCGTTTTTATCTTTTATTTTGGTTTTTATTTAGCTAGTCAAAACGAGTTGGGAATGTAGACTCTATCAAATGATGATAAATCATTTTCTTTTGAAATTGATTACGACCATTGCAGTGTTCTAAATAATTCTCTGAGTGACAACTTTTGCAGGATTCGCTTAGAGCTGACAATACCCAGAATACCACAGCCAGATCACTCCCTGAAGATTCCATTTTACGGAGATTCAGATGGAACTGACGTTAACTCTATTTTATTTGGACTTTAACCTGACTTTAATTCTCTCTTATTCTAGGTGTCAGATCAGGGAAACGAGCGGATACATTCAGGACATCACATCACCTTTTTACCAATCTTTTTCGATGATCCTGAATGGCCACTCATTTTTAGTGGTTCCTACCCTTAACCTTAACCTCATTTCAGACCTCACGCACTCTCTTTTCTTTCCCGTTTAGCAGTTATGTGCAAAAACGTCGGAGAGAGAGTAGCGACGCGGTTTTCAATCAAGAAGAAAGAGAACGGTAGGTCGGTGCAAGGAGCTGAGATAAATACACATAAAGCAACCTATTGGATCCACAAACCTAAGGTACTATACGTGAACTCTTGAGATTAGTAGACCCTTTCCCCTTTTCGAAAAAAAAAAGAAAAAAAAAAGAAATAGAGAAGGCAGAAGTGAGCCAAGGGGTGTGCGGCTACAACCGTGCATACTTTGGAATTCATGGAAGCCTATTCGAAAAAAAAAAAAAAAAAATCGAAAAGAAAGGGAACGGGTACTAGTGAAGTCTCAGGGGCACGAAGAGAGGACCAATAGGAATGCTACGGGACCATTCAAAAGAAGAAAGACGAGCGGTAGAGACCCACAGAAAAATCTAAGTCTGGGGGAGTCTCAGGAGAAAGAAGAAGAGTAGAGTGAAGAAGGGTTGAAAACCGTGGACATCAACTGGTCCATTCTCTCTTGCGGTTTTGCATAATATCCTGCACTATCGCAATTATCTGGTAACCCTAAACACTCTTAACTCCACCCCTAAACACTAAATGCCTCCCAATACCAAGCGCCGTCTACCCTGAATAATATTCTTTGAGTGAGAGGGCCACGCAAATTTTAATGAATGTAGAGAGTTAATTGACGTGAAGTCTGAGTTCTTTTGTAGGTATGGAGTCGACGGATCAGAGTCGAGAAAGTTGTGGGACTATGGTGAGAATATTCTAACTTGAATTCCTGTTATTAGGAATCCTCCGGGCATCGTTTAGCCCACGGTCTCTGATGCTAGAAGAGTTCCCGCGATTTTAAGATTTCCTGTTAGGGCTTAGCCTTCTTGTTTGCTTGAGGACAAGCAAAGTCTAAGTCTGGGGGAGTTGATAACATCGTATTTTGACCCGTGTTGACTATGGTTTTATCTATGTTTTATAAGGATTTTAGACCTGAGAGATACTTTAGAGGTTGTTTTCTAGTATTTTGAGTTTCAGGTAGCTTTTTACGCAAATTAGGATAAATGGGCCTAAAAGGAGCTTAATGGACTTTCCGGACAGCTTTGGACCATCAAATGTATCGCGCCCGTTGGAGACCTTCCCCTCAGCCAAATGTGAACTTCTTGGTGCCATTGGAAAGCTTAAAGAGTCAAGACTCACCTCGAAGTGGAATCACCCAATTTGGAGCTACCGTTCAGAAGATTTGGCCAAGTGAAGAGAGCCTTGTCCAGCCATGCAACCAGGCCATGGGCCTGCGGCCAAGAGCCTCTTCACCGCACGACGAAGACCCGGCCATGCGGCCAGAAGCCCTTTTACCGCACGCTGAGAGCCCGTCTGTGCGGCCAGTCCAGTCCGAAGAGTCACTTACCCAAAACGCCGAGTTTTGACGGAAGAAGCCCTAACCCTAATTTGAGCCGCCCTAATACTCTATAAATACCACATTCTCGCCCACTTTGCAAGGGAGAGGCGAGAGAGAAAGCAAGAAAGGAGAGATCAAAACCCTAGCCGTCTCACGCGAGATCTAGAGCCACCGCCCTCTTCTCCTTGAAGATCTTCTTTTGTTTCATCCTTCTTTTATCTTTTCCAATACTTTTAGTTTGTTGGGGAGACGTGTTAGCTTCTGTATTCATTAGAGAAGTTTTCTCTGAACCCCTTTTGATATTTCGATTTGCTTTTATTAGATCTACTTATGATTGCTTTGATGATTTTGTTTAATATGTCTGAGTAGTTCGCTTGTTGGGTTTGATGGGGTGATTCGAAAGGGTTCTCATGTTCTCGTTGTTTGCTTAGGTTATTAGATCTAGATCTTTAGATCAGTAAGGTTTATTCCGCGACTCTATCTTCTAGTTTATTATCACCGCGCATAGAAAGAGATTGATCTCCTTGAGTACAAGCGATATCATAGGTAGCTTTTATTTGACAAAACCTTTAGGAGTTATTGGACCCAGCTAGGAAGACTGAACGAGCTAGTCTCTGTATGTACTAAGGTACAGGGGTTAGTGTTAACTTCTAGGACATATCGAACTTAATCTTTAAGCTGACTTCATGCCTCCTAAAAGAGGGTGACCAGGACACTGTCGGGTCTATGGAGTTTAGGAGCCTATAAGCAAACGTGGAGGGCTCAATTTAGTGTTCGAGTTAGTGAGTCAAATAAACCAAATAATAATAGATCAATACCTAGCAAACCCTGAGAGTGTGAGACCCTGGAGATGTTCCCCTGACCGCCCAACGCCTTTTAATATTGATAGTACTCGTGTAGTTATTAGCGATCTCCTTTTAGCGTTCTTTAGTTTCTCTAGTTTAGTTATAGCTTTCTTAGTTAGTAGTTTTACTCTTAATTTAGGTTAGTTTTCCTTCTAGTTTAGTTTAAGTTAGTTTAGTTAGTTTAGTCGTAGTTTAGCTTAGAATTAGGACGCCCCTAAGAGTGACACTTAGGAACCAAAAAACCCCTTTTACACTTAGTCTCTGTCGGATCTTTAGCTTAGAGTTTGAACCAGTCACAACTTCCTCGGGTGGATCGATACCCTAAGTACTGCAATAGATTGGTTGTGCACTTGCGACCTCTTTATTTGTTTTGCTGAAGGTTAAAAGCCTAAATTTATTTTAGGTGAAACCCAGTGAGGATTGGAGTTCAATTCCACCCCCATCAATGACATTTTGAGGATTAATAGGATGAGTATTTTCTTGGATTTGACTAGAGTTGTCTCATTTAAGAATGTGTTGTGCGATTGCTAAAAAGGGAAAGTTTCCTGAAAAGGAAATTTCTATTTGTGGAAAGTTCGAGAGAGTACTCGAAAGTGATTAGTATTGTTGCTCCAGGGACATAAGTGTCTTGATGACTCGAGAGGGGCGGGGTATGCTCCTGAGGTACCGGTAACTCGAAGAACTTGGTGTCTTTAGAGTACGACGGGTACGGTGGCTTCAGGTGACGATCCGAGAGCACGCTTTAGGGTGACGACCCGATGGCGAGTTTGTAGTATTATTTTCTCCAAGTGTCGTAACTTGATGACTTTGTGGCTGATAGTGAGCGGACACAACTCCGGGTTTTGACTTGTGAGTGGAGAGAATAGTACGTTTGATACCTGAGATACCGTAGGCCGAGGCCTGAGAGTAGCGGTTTATACTCGAAGACTGTGGTCTGAGAGTGGAGTCAGAGGGGTGAGAAACAATGACTAAGGAAAGTCGTGAGTATATCGGCTAAGTTGGAGATCTGGAGGATCAGATTAGAGTAAGTGCGAGCCGTGGGGACGGTTGCGCCGAGTTTTTGCGGATTGGAGGTATTAAGCTAGATTCGAGGACGAATCTATGTTAGTGGGGGAGAATTGTAGCGCCCGTGAACCGGTTTTGGTTAAGGCATGTCGATCGACACCACTCTGGGTGTGTCGATCGACACTAAGCGATTTCGGTAATTGGGCTTTGGGCTTTTAATTGCGCGATTTCGTTCGGTTTAGGGAGTGGAACCCTAATGGGCTCGTATTTAAGGCTCAGAGGACGCGACCTAGGGTTTCATTAAGCCACTCTGTCGTTTTCCTGAGAGAGAAATCAGAGAGAAAAGTTCCTGAGAGCCTTTCTGTGAGTTCCTGAGCCTTTTCCTGTCAGATTTCCTGGAGAAAAGGGAGATCTAAGTACGGTGGTGCGTTGAGAAGCTTGTAGGGGTGTTCTTGTTCTGTTCGTTCAGATCCTTTCCTGAGAAAGAGGTGAGTGCATGACTGAGGGCTTATCTGAGCATTAGATCCTTTGTTTGATTCGTTTATGTGTTGATTTGATGAGTTATTGACTGTTTACGTGTTTGCTTGGTTGTGATTGCCTTGCTGGGTCCTTGTCTGGCCTGTGTGTGAGTCGCTGGTCGAATTAGGGCACTGGAGAAGGAGATTTCGCGATGTGGAAATCGCTGGAAAAGTGCCTGCACGATTGGTGTCGTTCGACACCAATGGAAGGTGTCGTTCAACACAGATCGGGCAAGGTCTCGATCGACACACGTTCGTCAGACAGCCTGTTTGTCTGGTTTGTTTGTGGTTTGTTGTTTGTGTATTGTTTCTATTGCTTGTGTGTATAGCATGTTGCTTGGGAGGATTGCCTCACTAAGTATTTATGATAATACGTATGCATCTCATCTGTGTTGTTGATGCAGGTAAAAGCAAAGTGTGATCGTGGAATCATGGCGAGGAAGAGGGGATGATCTAGATGCTCGTGTGTTGTGATCATCATTGCGGTTGTTGTTGTTTTTTGTTGCTAGGTTGTTAGTTCAGGAGTTAGAACTTTAACCTAGGTTGCTGATTCCATGAACCTTTGAATTATGTTTTGTTTCTGGAGAATTATTTATTATTTTATTGGATTTATTTTATGACTTAAATGCTCTTTCCCGTTGATTGTGTTGAGGTATTTAGTGAGTATGGGATCACTAGATATGAGTTAGTAAAATTAAAAAAAAAATGGGATGGGGTGTTTCATAAGGTCACGTTGAATCCAAATCCTTATAGTAATGAAACCTTGGACCGCCTTTATGCATCTAAGTCCTCGGTTAATGACTTACTTTATTAGAGGAACTAGCTAGGTCCGTAATACATTCTTTGTGAATGGAAATACACTTAAGACCATAGTCCTCTCTAGTATAGAAAAGAGAGAAACCATGATCCGTGAGGTTCTTTGTGAACATTCACATCTAAGATCATGAGTGATCTCTTATTGTTTTTCCAACAAGGAAAGTTTGAGATAAGCCCTAGTTTGTTATCATTCTTATGAATGTAAAACGAATCATGACTTTGGGTTATCCACTTTATGAAAGTTGCATTTGGTGTGGGTCTCATTTCTTTGTGATTTGAGTAATGACCCAACCTGATGCGTCACACGGTCACGGAAGACACCTTCGGGACGATGGTACGTTCTGTGCTTGGTACGGTAAGGGCCTACGGGTCACAAGGGTTGCGGAACGGACGGATGGAGGTTGACGATGAGAAACTCGACTCGTCAAGGTCCAAAGAGAGGGGTGTGAAGCGGAGAGAAACAACCGGTGAGAATCTCGACCCGGAGGTGAACTCAAGAGATGGTACGTGTTGGTGGGATGAGGTAGCGACACACAAGTGATGACTCTTCTTGTGATACGGCTAGACTTAGAAGATTTGAACCCGGTTCAAATGTTCTAAGGGTTTCTTTGCGTTGCAAAACGAATGAGAAAAGAGAAATCTTTTATTATCAAAGTAATGTAACTTTTACAAAGATGACTTAATGGCCTTTATATAGGCGCTTACAAGGAAACTCTAAAAACCTAAAACACTTGGTCAAACGCGGGTCAACAAATGGTATACGCGTCCAACTTACAACCACAAGCAAGAAGAGCCTAACGGCTTTATTTTGAAAGGAAGAGAAGATGGCCACGTCGTTCAGAGACGCATGGCCATGCACTAAGTTACGTTGGCCTCATTAAAACCTCACTTGGTAAACCACGTGGGATAAACCCAAGTTGAGGAAAAAGAGTACCAAGTACCAAAGCGACTTAGGGTCTTCACCTAGTGATGGTGAAGACGGACCGGACAACCTCGGGTCCGGCTAGGCCATGTCCGGTCAGGTCATATGACCGTGGGTCGTATGACTCCAAGAATCTATCCGCGAACTTGTTGAACTTGTCTCTGAGGTTGCGGGCAGCAGTTTTAGACCTTGTGGTAGCTCCTGGTACAACTTGAGGCGCCTTGACCGCTTCTTGTGTCCCACGGGTCATCCCGGGTAGTTCCTCATCCCGGCTCTCGTACCGGCTATCGTCCCGGCTCTCGTCCCGGCTGTCATCCGTGTGTGGTCCGGTTGGTCGTGTCCCATCATCCCCTCCCCCTTGGAGAGGTTCTGACCTCAGAACTTCTTCTTCATTACCTACATCAAACGAAACCAAATCAGCCACATTGAAGGAGGTAGAGGTGTTATACGTACCGGGGAGTTCGAGGCGGTAGGCATTGTCGTTGATCCGTTCGATGACTTGGAAAGGTCCGTCTCCTCTTGGACTAAGCTTATCCTTCCTGCGTTGTGGAAACCTTTCCGGTCTTAAGTGTAACCAAACCCAATCTCCCGGCTTGAAGATCATTTCCTTGCGGTGTCGGTTGGCTTGGTGGGCATATTGCTCGGTCCTTTTCTCTAGACTTTCTCGAACTTCGACGTGGAGCTTCTTTACTAATTCAGCCTTGGCTAATCCATCTTGACACTCAACTTCATTAGGTGGTAGAGGTAGCAAATGCATGGGCGTCAAAGGTTTAAAGCCGTAGGTGACTTCAAAAGGAGACTTCTTGGTCGCGGAGTGCACCGATTGGTTGTATGCAAACTCCATAAGGGGAAGCAACTCAAGCCAAGTGCCCGGGTTACTTGCAACCGTAGTCCGAATCAATGCTCCTAAAGTCCGGTTGACTACTTCCGTTTGGCCGTCCGTTTGCGGGTGACATGCGGTGGAATACATTAGCTTTGTCCCCATCTTTCTCCATAGGGTCCTCCAAAAGTGTCCTAAGAACCGTGGGTCCCGATCCGATACAATGCTATGGGGTAATCCATGAAGCCTCACAACTTCCCGAAAGAAGAGATTGGCTAAGGCCGTGGCGTCCGTGAACTTGTTGCATGGTATGAAGTCTGCCATTTTGGAAAACTTATCAACAACAACGAAGATGGAGTCCTTCCGGTAGTGACTTGGAAGCCCTAGCAAAAAATCCATAGACAAATCAACCCATGGTCCATTCGGAATTGGCAATGGCTTGTATTGGCCATGAGGTCGTGGTGTGGCTTTGGCGGTCCGACAAGTGATGCAACGTCCTACAAACCTCTCAACCATTCGTTTCATCTTAGACCAATGGAAATGCTCCTTTAAGACTTCCAAAGTCTTGGTGACCCCAAAGTGTCCGGTTAGGCCTCCTCCGTGAGCCTCTTGCATCAATAGAGTGCGAATAGAACCGGCGGGTACACAAAGTCTTCTATCCCGAAAAACAAACCCGTCTTGGATGAAGAACCGTGAATGAACTCCCTTGCCGTTATCCCTATAATTCTCTCCAAACTCCGGATCCTCTTTGTATGCTTCCTTTAATGCCTCAAAACCCAAAACTCTTGCTTCCATGGTGGTAATCAAAGCGTGCCTTCTAGATAACGCGTCGGCTACTACATTCTCTTTGCCCTTCTTGTATTTGATGACGTATGGGAAAGCCTCAATAAACTCTAGCCACTTCGCGTGCCTCTTCTTTAAGTTGGTTTGGCCTCTAAGATGCTTCAATGTCTCATGGTCCGTGTGGATTACAAATTCTCACGGTAGAAGGTAGTGTTGCCAAGTCTCCATGGCTCGGACCAAAGCATATAGTTCCTTGTCATAGGTCGGATAATTGAGGGTAGGACCATGTAACTTCTCGCTAAAGTAGGCCACGGGTTTGCCCCCTTGAGTTAGGACAGCCCAAATCCCGATGCCGGATGCATCACACTCAACCTCAAATGTCTTCTCGAAGCTTGGTAGGACTAGGAGAGGCGCTTGTGTCAATCTTCTCTTGAGCTCTTTGAAGGAGGCTTCTTGATTTGGTCCCCATGTGAACTCTTCACTCTTCTTGGTGATGGCGGTAAGAGGCGCGGCTATAGTACTAAAATCCTTGACAAACCGGCGGTAGAAACTTGCTAAGCCGTGAAAGCTCCGAACTTGGCTTACGGTTGTTGGTGTAGGCCACTCTTCTATTACCCGAATCTTCTCTTGGTCCACTCTAAGTCCCTGCTCACTTACAATAAAACCTAAGAAAACTAGTTCATTAGTACCAAAGACACACTTCTTGAAGTTGGCATATAGCTTTTCTTCTCGAAGTGTTGCCAAAACCGCATCAAGATGGACCAAGTGATCCTCTAGGCTACGGCTATAGATCAAGATATCATCAAAATAAACCACAACGAATTTATTGATAAAAGGCCTAAGGATGTGATTCATTAACCGCATAAAGGTGGATGGAGCGTTGGAGAGGCCAAATGGCATGACTAGCCACTCGTATAAGCCTTGCTTGGTCTTGAAAGCCGTCTTCCATTCATCTCCTTCATTCATTCGGACTTGGTGATACCCACTCTTGAGGTCAATCTTGGTAAAGATAATGGCTCCATCTAGCTCATCTAACATGTCATCTAGTCTTGGAATCGGATGGCGGTACTTTACGGTTATGTTGTTGACGGCTCGGAAATCTACACACATTCGCCATGATCCACCTTTCTTAGGTACTAGTAGAACCGGCACGGCACAAGGGCTAAGACTCTCTCGGACATATCCTTGTTTCATGAGGTCTCCGACTTGCTTTTCTAATTCCTTAGCTTCGGTTGGGTTAACTCTATAGGCGGGTCGGTTTGGTAGTTGAGCTCCCGGGATAAGATCGATTTGGTGCTCAACTCCTCGGATAGGTGGTAGACCATGTGGTAGTTCTTCCGGAAACACATCTTGAAAGCGTTTGATGATAGCCTTAATCTCCTCCGGAATGCCCTTGTCTTCACAATCTATAGTCAAAACATATTTAAAGACCATTAGTAACACTTGGCAAGAAGAGTCACATAGTGACCTCCTAACATCACTAGCGTTAATCAAGAAATTTGACTTAGAGCTAGGTTCACTAGACATTTTCGATTGCATTTCATTGACTTGGGAGGGTGACAAAGGTTTTAAACAAATCCGTTTGTTATCATGGGTGAAAGTATACTCATTGGTAAGGCCACAATGCAATGTTTTCTTGTCAAATTGCCAAGGCCGACCCAACAATAGGTGGCTAGCTTGCATAGGAACAACATCGCACAAGACTTGGTCTTGGTAGGGGCCAACACTAAAGGAAACTAACACTTGTTCCGAGACTTGAATGACGGATTTATTGTTCAACCATTTGAGCTTATAAGTTTTGGGATGGCTTGTGGTAGCCAAAGAAAGTTTCTTGACCATATAGGAACTCGCAACATTAGTGCAAGAGCCCCCATCAATGATCAAGCCACAAACCTTCCCACTTACCATGCACCAGGTGTGGAAGATGTTGTCGCATTGGTTGGAGTCATCCGTGGCTTGACTTGTACTTAGCATGCAGCGTATCATTAGGAGTTCTCCAACTTTCGGTTCGGCAATGGCTTCCTCTATCTCGGAGTCAATGTCTTGGTCTTGTGGGGATTCATCTTCATCTTGGGATTGATAGTCTCCGGTGGTGGTAATGATCATGGTGCGTTGGTTTGGACAATCTCGGGCATAGTGACCTCGGCCTTGACATTTGAAGCAAATGATGTCTCGGCTACGTGTGTCCGTGGTTTGGTGTTGTCGCGGGTCAGCTCTTGCGTCGGGTGCTTGGTCTCTTGGCTTGAATCGGGACTCCACTCGAACTGCCATAGTATCTTTGGTCTTGTCGGTGTCTCGGTTGGGTCCGTGGCTTGGTGAAGCATTCGGTGACCAACTAGGAAGGCCTTGGCCTCGTGTCCGGATGGCACTAGACGTCTTCTTCTTGATTTGTTGTTCCACTTGGATGGCCAAATGTAGCATCTCCTCAAACCCATGATAGGTTTGCCGCTCTACTTTCCTCGTGATCCGATCGTTCAAACCATCTAGAAATTGGGCTATCAAAGCCTCCTCGGTCTCTTCTAGTTGTAAACGGTTCCTTAAGTGCTCAAAGTCTTCGTAATACTCCTCAACGCTCTTTGCTCCTTGAGTCAACCTCCTAAATCGACGTTGTAGGTTGCGGCTGAAGTATTGAGGTATGTACCGGCGTCTCATGATAGCCTTCATGGCTTCCCAAGTGGACACGGGTCTCTCGTGGTTTCGTTGGCGGTCGTCGACTTCACGGTCCCACCAAGTAAGGGCGTGGTCCGTGAGTTGAGCGGCGGCTATAGTCACCTTCCATAGCTCCGGATAGTGGTAACAAGAGAAGACCTTGTTCATTCGGCCTTCCCAATGTAGGTAAGCCTCCGGGTCAACCTTCCCCGCGAAGGTTGGAACGGTAAGTTTGCATGACGGTCCGGCAAGGTTTAGGCCCAACGGTTGTTCATTGTCTCGGCGGTTGTGTCGGCGTTTTGGATAGTTGAGGTCTTCTTCATCTGAGGTATGGACTTCATCTTGACCTTGGTCTTGTTCTTGGTCATCGGCGGGTGGGAGTCTTTGGTCTCGGACCGGTCGTACACGTGGTGCGGGTGGTGGTATGGCTTGCTCTAGACGATTGAGCCGATGGTCTATCCGTCCCATTTGAGCTTGGATTTGGGTCAGTATGACTCCAAGATTGAGTGGAGGAGCCGGTGCTATAGGTGGGTCTTGTTCGGCCATGGTTCGGATTCCGGTGTACCAGAAAAGGTTAGACGGCGGCGGATAGTCGAAGATGGGTAACCAGTGGTGGCGGATGGTCGGAAAGTTGATCGGAATGGATAGCCGGTGGTGGTAGACGGTGGCGGTCGATGGTCGATGATCGGCGGTCGATGGTCACGCGGGTCGTTGGTCACGGGTTGGTCGCGGTTACGGTCGGTCCGTATGTGGTCCACCTGTCCCAAATAAACACACGTGCGTCAAAAGTTGCGAGGTGATGATAAGAGAGCATCTATTTCAAAATTAGCCAGCTAATGATTGGAAAGCAAACAGTCAAAAGCAAAAAGCAACCTAAGACTAAACAAAAGCGCAAAAGGACAAACAGTACGGTACCACGTGACCAAGAGCAAGACACGTGGGTTTCAAGGTCCACAACAAACGCGCAAACACTAGAGGGAAAAGAAAATAAAGATCTAGCAACCTAATGATGAAAACGAAATGAAGAACACGAAGAACACTCATGCACAAACGAAGAACACTAAGATCCGAACCGGTTAAAAGCAAAACAACTTCAAGCGAGTGGTTTTCAAGGCCACTAGAACAAAACCTGAAGCAAGACTTAAACTTTTAACACGAAACAACCTAAAGCAACAAAAGAAACAAACTTTAGCTAAGATCTAAACGAAAACGCAAACGGCAAGCAAGGAAGAAAACTTTTTATGATTTTTTTTTTTTGAAAAGAAACAAAAAGCAAAAACACAAAACGAAAACTAAGAAGGATAGATACAACCTAAGGAACGTTCGGCTCTGATACCAAAAACTGATGCGTCACACGGTCACGGAAGACACCTTCAGGACGATGGTACGTTCGGTGCTTGGTACGGTAAGGGCCTACGGGTCACAAGGGTTGCGGAACGGACGGATGGAGGTTGACGATGAGAAACTCGACTCGTCAAGGTCCAAAGAGAGGGGTGTGAAGCGGAGAGAAACAACCGGTGAGAATCTCGACCCGGCGGTGAACTCAAGAGATGGTACGTGTTGGTGGGATGAGGTAGCGACACACAAGTGATGACTCTTCTTGTGATACGGCTAGACTTAGAAGATTTGAACCCGGTTCAAATGTTCTAAGGGTTTCTTTGCGTTGCAAAACGAAAGAGAAAAGAGAAATCTTTTATTATCAAAGTAGGGTAACTTTTACAAAGATGACTTAATGGCCTTTATATAGGCGCTTACAAGGAAACTCTAAAAACCTAAAAAACTTGGTCAAACGCGGGTCAATAAATGGTATACGCGTCCAACTTACAACCACAAGCAAGAAGAGCCTAACGGCTTTATTTTGAAAGGAAGAGAAGATGGCCACGTCGTTCGGAGACGCATGGCCATGCACTAAGTTACGTTGGCCTCGTTAAAACCTCACTTGGTAAACCACGGTGGATAAACCCAAGTTGAGGAAAAAGAGTACCAAGTACCAAAGCGACTTAGGGTCTTCACCTAGTGATGGTGAAGACGGACCGGACAACCTCGGGTCTGGCTAGTTCATGTTGATGTTTATGGTTATCTCAAGTAACGTTTCTGATCGTCCGTGGCTTGTCCGGTCACTAGAACGGTTTGGGGGCGTTACAAATTGTGGTATCAGAGCATGGTTGAACATGTTCATAAGCCACTTGATGTTTTCAAGCGTTTTATCGAGTCAAAATGAGTCGCAAAACAACATTAGGTCCGGTCGTTCGTCTTTTAGCTAATAGGTTAGACTTACCTTTCCAATTGGTGCTGATGACAAGCGGTCCGGACGAGAGCAGTCAGTCGGGTGGACCATTGCCTAATCGTCGTCGTACGTCACACTGTCGACCATTTCGGAATGCCTTTGCTAAAGGAAGGAATCTGGAGATCGGACAGTCGTCTCGTCCGAATACACATGAACCGCAATCACTTCCATCTGTTGGTTCGGATCGAGAAGTAGAATCGGTGGGCTCGGCCAAATGCGTGTTAGATGGGTCGTCATCGGTGGAAACTGACCCAACATGTGATTCCGATGACATGGAAGTGTCCAGTCCGTCTGAATGTGGAAACTCCGACACAGAGGAGCCGGAGGTAGCTAGCCATGTTCAGGTTATGGTCACCGAGGAGGATGAGCTTGCGGCAGTACCCACTATCGAGACCAGCGAGGGACTTGCCCAAGCGGAGGACAGTCTGATGAATCTAATGATGGAAACTTTCGGAACATCGTCGGATGAAATAACACAAGGTCAAGGAATTGGGCTAGAAGAGTTTAAGCCAAACGAAGATGCAAGTTTCTTGGGAAGTATACCGGAGCAGGAAGTGGATCCGAATGATGGACCGAACGAGGGAAGGAGTGAGGAAGGGAAGGAAGTAGACTACAGCGATCAAGACTTCGTTAGTAGTGGTGATTCTTTTGGTGAACCTGTTACTCCACTCTCACCGGTGGAAGAAGAAGTCTCGGTGGTCATGATATCGTCGGACAGTTCGCCATCACGCGCCAAGAATGTTGGACTTGATTTAAACCGTGTACCGATCGGAGGAAGTGCCAGCGACCCGATAGAAATTGAGGATGACCCGATGACCGAATACCCGGTAAAACTGGAAGAAGAGATTGGGAACCAATTGGCGTGGGGAAGCGTATGTCGGGGCGAGGAGCCAAACCAAGACCCATTCATGAACCTGGTAGCGAACAATGTGGCTAAGAGTGAAGCTACGGTGAATTGTGTAACGTTGGAGGAGTTACCAAGACCGCCGGTGCTGAAATTTCGCAAACCTCGGATCGTAGTACATTCGACCCAGGACTTGGGCATCAATATAGCCAGCGGCAGTCGGCTTAGGACCCGAGCTACGGCTCGGAAGTCAGTGGCTGGACTAGGCGGTGATCCATCGAGGCCTCCGGCCTGCACAGCGTGTGGTGGGACGACTCATTCCAGTTATGATTGTCCATATCTTCAGGAGTCCGACTCCGAACCATCTTTGCCGGCCATGCTTCAGTGCACCTGTTGTCACAAGTATGGACACGTAGAGGCCATATGTCCGTATCGGATTACGGGAGCTCGGAACGGAGAGGAACCCGGACCATCTGGGACAGTGCCGACAGTGACCTGCCCATTCGCTTACCTGCCCCACTGGAACCGCGAGTGTGTGTGTGGTTGTGCCATTTGTAGGAACCCTTAGGGAACCTCCAGAATTAGGCATGGGTAAGATGGGTGCTTCCTCGATCTTTTGGTGTTTAGGTGGTATGTTAGGATGATCGGTTAATGTGTTGCCGCGGTAATGCCAGGCTTTTGTGATAATCAGTTAAGTATGTAAGGTTGGTGGGATCATAGCTTGTATGATACATGGTTGCTTGTATTTGAACCTTGTATTTCTTTTTGGATGATGAATCGGTTAAGTGTTTATGATAAATGCATTTAACTTGTATTCGTTGTGATGAAATGGTTGAGAACATCGGCAAAACACAATGCGTTTACCGCTTGTGCCTCAAAGCCATTGTTGTTGATGTTTGGACAGCGATTGCCGATTGTTGTTTGTTGTGGCAGTGATTGCCGAGTATTGTTGAGTTGTGGAAAGACATTGGTAGTATACCATGTGTTCATCGCTGGTAGACGAACCATTGTTGTTAATATTGATATTGGTGCTGAGGTTGTGATAACCGTTGTGGTGTTGTTGTTGTCACTAACGTTGTGATGCAGGATGATGAAGCTTAGCAGTTCCCGAAAACACCTCGCATCAAGTCTTGTGAAGAGAAGATATGTAAAGTTGAGTAGTGGCGATTAAAGGGAAGGAAACCCTAGTCGCGATGTGAAGTGGTGAAGAGTTAAGGAGAAGGAAATCCTTAAACTCTAAAAGTGATTACTCAAGAGATCATGAAAGTTTTGTTATACCTAAGGAAGAAGATATAAACGAGGAAGAGTTTGATAGAATCATGGAAATCATGATCAACGGATGGAGAAGCTAAGTTTTCCAAAAAGGAGTTAAGGTGGAATAAGATCTATCTCTAACCAAAGGACACGGTTACGGGATTGGTAGTGATGGCAAGGTGTAGCGCAGTGAAGCGTGGAGGACTCAACGAAAATCTCACGTTGGAAGTCATGGCCACGAACAAGAAGTGGGCAAGAAGTCATTGAATTCGAGGGCGAATTCTTTTTAAGGGGGTAGAATGTAGTGACCCATACATGGTAGTAACATGGTCGGAGTACTTGGGACAAAAAGAAATCGGAAAGATAAAATCAAAGTGTTGGATTAGTTGGGTGAATACATAAAAGCCCAAGGGAGCTACGAAAACCATATGAAGGCTATCGTGGGTCGGGAATCGACTATCGGATTGTCTATGTAGTCAGTCGGGTTGTTGTGCATACCGTCGGGTCATGGTCGATCGTACGGGCAGTCGGGACATGGTCGCCGGTCGAATGGATGGATGGGACGGACAAACAAGTCGAACTATCGGCGTGTACCGCCGGGTCATTACATCCGCTGGGTCGTTACACGTACCGCCGGTACCATGGTCGCTAGCCGTACGGACCGACGGGACGGACGAACGGGAAGGTCGAACCATAAAACAAGGGAACGACTTGGAAAGACGAATGGGAGTAGGAAAGAGCATCTAAGGCCAAGGGGAATCAAAAGTAAGAAATGGGCGTATTGATGGTACCATGGACGGGTAACCGACGGGTGGACAGTCGGGTGACCAATGGGTCGAGACTGATCCTCGACGGAAACTTGGGAATTCTCCGGAAGAGGAAAGAAGAGCTCGAATGGACGATGGAAAGATTATATAGGACGAGAAACTTGGAGCCCAAGTGTCGCATGGCTCGGTCTCGCCACGACGGAGCACACGTGTCGTCGGAAAAGCGATAGTGGGACACGTGTCGCTGTCCGACGGATTCTCTCCACTTACGCATGGGAGCAAATGACGTGGAGAACTGCATGGGAATTGTAGTGGACGACATGGAGAGCTGCTTGACACTTGTTAGAACACGTGTCTCTCCACTCTCATATGAGCCGATAACACATCGGACACTTGGCTCGTCGGAACTGAGACTTTGGCTCTATAAAACCAAAGCCTTCGCCTCCATTTGTTCATTTTCGTCTCTGAGAATTCTAGAGAGAAAGTGAGAGAGTTTTGTTGGAGAGAAAGAGAAAGCTCGGAGTTAAGTAAAGAATCGGTGGAGCCATCGTCGGAGTATCGACGGCGGTCGTCGGGAGGCTAGCGAGGGGTGTGTTTTCGGAGGAACTTGCAAGCAACATCGGACCAACTTCTATCACTGTGAGTTGCGATGCATGTGAAGTAGCACATGATTGGGCTTATGTGATTGTTGGTTGTTTTTGGGTGTTTGCATCTATCTTTTCTTGCGAATTGATCGTATGGGTGGTGCATGCATGTCGGAAATGGCTAGGGATGATATAAGAAGCATTCATCCTGATTCATTAACCTCGGTTATATGGAATTTGGCTAAGTTAAACGATATTGGACCCTAAAAATTGGATGCATATAGAAACGGACTTAGACTACTTGTTTTTGTGTTATCTCAAGTCGTTGTGTGAATGAGGAAGAATGATTATTGATGGTGTGATGGTACAAGAGCCTTAGCGGCTGATTGTACGATGACGGTGAAAAGCCGTGGTTGTTTAGAGGTGTGGTCATGCAAACGCCTTCGTGGTCGATTGCATGACTGACGGTGAGATACCGTGGTGGTTGTGGTGGGGTTGTGCAACGGCCATTGTGGCTGATTGCATGACCGAACGGTGAGATGCCGTAATGTGTTGGAAGTGATTCTTGTTGAGTGTGAGTATATGTTTGGTGTCATAAAGTAAGTATGGCGTCAAACATATAGATGAGGTGGAGATGGTACGTGTCTTTGGACATGAGGTCCATACTCGGTAATTCCATTAGGGGTGTGTCTGTCTCCCGGTTTCATACAGTGCCGAGCACATTGGCGGGTTAGCCTGCGTTTCGAAGGGCATAGAGGGCTAGCTACCTTTCTATGTCGTGGTACTCGACGGAGTATTGCGGGCCATTGCTGCAACCTTTGTGGTCGGGCATGGACAGGGTCATGGTGATAGGACGGAAGTTACACCGGCGATCCATGACCAGGTTGGGGGAGACAGCATATCCGGGGCCCGTAGGAATGCATTTGAGTCGCATATTTAGCTTCCGCTTGCATTCTCTGATTGTTTGATTATTGTGTGGACGTTCCGGTACGAACGTTTACCGTGTGATTGTTAATGTGTGAATGTTTGGATGTGTAATCGTGGTGAAGCATTGGTTGGGAATGGGAAGGGAGCGAACCCTAGAATTTTCTATGTGTTTTAGTGAGGCGATCCGCACTCACTGAGTAACCCTCGGGTTATTCATGATGCTACCTTTTGTCGCAGGAAACCCTAGGAGTGATCTAGTACAAGACGAACGATAGGAACCGGAAGCTAGAGTATTTCCGTTGTTTTGCAAAAGTTATGTTTTCAAGATTTTATTTCAACGGCGCCAATGGTTTCAAGATATTTTCTAACTAAGTATATAAATGTATTTTCAGATAAATGAATTGGGTGACTTGATACTGTAGATCCTTGTCCGGGACCAGCTCAACACTAAGTTACCATGAGGGTTGCAAAGCCTTAGTGGTAACCTAAGTGGGAGACTCCGTAAATGGTCTTGCTAAGGAAGAGGATTGGTTCCTTAACCTCGGCGGGACTTGTTTATGGTTGTCTCAAGTAACGTTTATGATCGTCCGTGGCTTGTCCGGTCACTAGAGCGGTTTGGGGGCGTTACAAATTCTTGTGATACGGCTAGACTTAGAAGATTTGAACCCGGTTCAAATGTTCTAAGGGTTTCTTTGCGTTGCAAAACGAATGAGAAAAGAGAAATCTTTTATTATCAAAGTAGGGTAACTTTTACAAAGATGACTTAATGGCCTTTATATAGGCGATTACAAGGAAACTCTAAAAACCTAAAACACTTGGTCAAACGCGGGTCAACAAATGGTATACGCGTCCAACTTACAACCACAAGCAAGAATAGCCTAACAGCTTTATTTTGAAAGGAAGAGAAGATGGCCACGTCGTTCAGAGACGCATGGCCATGCACTAAGTTACGTTGGCCTCATTAAAACCTCACTTGGTAAACCACGTGGGATAAACCCAAGTTGAGGAAAAAGAGTACCAAGTACCAAAGCGACTTAGGGTCTTCACCTAGTGATGGTGAAGACGGACCGGACAACCTCGGGTCCGGCTAGGCCATGTCTGGTCAGGTCATATGACCGTGGGTCGTATGACTCCAAGAATCTATCCGCGAACTTGTTGAACTTGTCTCTGAGGTTGCGGGCAGCAGTTTTAGACCTTGTGGTAGCTCCTGGTACAACTTGAGGCGCCTTGACCGCTTCTTGTGTCCCACGGGTCATCCCGGGTAGTTCCTCATCCCGGCTCTCATACCGGCTATCGTCCCGGCTCTCATCCCGGCTGTCATCCGTGTGTGGTCCAGTTGGTCGTGTCCCATCATCCCCTCCCCCTTGGAGAGGTTCTGACCTCAGAACTTCTTCTTCATTACCTACATCAAACGAAACCAAATCAGCCACATTGAAGGAGGTAGAGGTGTTATATGTACCGGGGAGTTCGAGGCGGTAGGCATTGTCGTTGATCCATTCGATGACTTGGAAAGGTCCGTCTCCTCTTGGACTAAGCTTATCCTTCCTGCGTTGTGGAAACCTTTCCGGTCTTAAGTGTAACCAAACCCAATCTCCCGGCTTGAAGATCATTTCCTTGCGGTGTCGGTTGGCTTGGTGGGCATATTGCTCGGTCCGTTTCTCTAGACTTTCTCGAACTTCGACGTGGAGCTTCTTTACTAATTCAGCCTTGGCTAATCCATCTTGACACTCAACTTCATTAGGTGGTAGAGGTGGCAAATGCATGGGCGTCAAAGGTTTAAAGCCGTAGGTGACTTCAAAAGGAGACTTCTTGGTCGCGGAGTGCACCGATTGGTTGTATGCAAACTCCATAAGGGGAAGCAACTCAAGCCAAGTGCCCGGGTTACTTGCAACCGTAGTCCGAATCAATGCTCCTAAAGTCCGGTTGACTACTTCTGTTTGGCCGTCCGTTTGCGGGTGACATGCGGTGGAATACATTAGCTTTGTCCCCATCTTTCTCTATAGGGTCCTCCAAAAGTGTCCTAAGAACCGTGGGTCCCGATCCGATACAATGCTACGGGGTAATCCATGAAGCCTCACAACTTCCCGAAAGAAGAGATTGGCTAAGGCCGTGGCGTCCGTGAACTTGTTGCATGGTATGAAGTCTGCCATTTTGGAAAACCTATCAACAACAACGAAGATGGAGTCCTTCCGGTAGTGTCTTGGAAGCCCTAGCAAAAAATCCATAGACAAATCAACCCATGGTCCATTCGGAATTGGCAATGGCTTGTATTGGCCATGAGGTCGTGGTGTGGCTTTGGCGGTCCGACAAGTGATGCAACGTCCTACAAACCTCTCAACCATTCGTTTCATCTTAGACCAATGGAAATGCTCCTTTAAGACTTCCAAAGTCTTGGTGACCCCAAAGTGTTCGGTTAGGCCTCCTCCGTGAGCCTCTTGCATGAATAGAGTGCGAATAGAACCGCAGGTACACAAAGTCTTCTATCCCGAAAAAGAAACCCGTCTTGGATGAAGAACCGTGAATGAACTCCCTTGCCGTGATCCCTATAATTCTCTCCAAACTCCGGATCCTCTTTGTATGCTTCCTTTAATGCCTCAAAACCCAAAACTCTTGCTTCCATGGTGGTAATCAAAGCGTGCCTTCTAGATAACGCGTCGGCTACTACATTCTCTTTGCCCTTCTTGTATTTGATGACGTATGGGAAAGCCTCAATAAACTCTAGCCACTTCGCGTGCCTCTTCTTTAAGTTGGTTTGGCCTTTAAGATGCTTCAATGTCTCATGGTCCGTGTGGATTACAAATTCTCGCGGTAGAAGGTAGTGTTGCCAAGTCTTCATGGCTCGGACCAAAGCATACAGTTCCTTGTCATAGGTCGGATAATTGAGGGTAGAACCATGTAACTTCTCGCTAAAGTAGGCCACGGGTTTGCCCCCTTGAGTTAGGACAGCCCAAATCCCGATGCCGGATGCATCACACTCAACCTCAAATTTCTTCTCGAAGCTTGGTAGGACTAGGAGAGGCGCTTGTGTCAATCTTCTCTTGAGCTCTTTGAAGGAGGCTTCTTGATTTGGTCCCCATGTGAACTCTTCACTCTTCTTGGTGATGGCGGTAAGAGGCGCGGCTATAGTACTAAAATCCTTGACAAACCGGCGGTAGAAACTTGCTAAGCCGTGAAAGCTCCGAACTTGGCTTACGGTTGTTGGTGTAGGCCACTCTTCTATTACCCGAATCTTCTCTTGGTCCACTCTAAGTCCCTGCTCACTTACAATAAAACCTAAGAAAACTAGTTCATTAGTACCAAAGACACACTTCTTGAAGTTGGCATATAGCTTTTCTTCTCGAAGTGTTGCCAAAACCGCATCAAGATGGACCAAGTGATCTTCTAGGCTACGGCTATAGATCAAGATATCATCAAAATAAACCACAACGAATTTATTGATAAAAGGCCTAAGGATGTGATTCATTAACCGCATAAAGGTGGATGGAGCGTTGGAGAGGCCAAATGGCATGACTAGCCACTCGTATAAGCCTTGCTTGGTCTTGAAAGCCGTCTTCCATTCATCTCCTTCTTTCATTCGGACTTGGTGATACCCACTCTTGACGTCAATCTTGGTAAAGATAATGGCTCCATCTAGCTCATCTAACATGTCATCTAGTCTTAGAATCGGATGGCGGTACTTTACGGTTATGTTGTTGACTGCTCGGAAATCTACACACATTCGCCATGATCCACCTTTCTTAGGTACTAGTAGAACCGGCACGGCACAAGGGCTAAGACTCTCTCGGACATATCCTTGCTTCATGAGGTCTCCGACTTGCTTTTCTAATTCCTTAGCTTCGGTTGGGTTAACTCTATAGGCGGGTCGGTTTGGTAGTTGAGCTCCCGGGATAAGATCGATTTGGTGCTCAACTCCTCGGATAGGTGGTAGACCATGTGGTAGTTCTTCCGGAAACACATCTTGAAAGCGTTTGATGATAGCCTTAATCTCCTCCGGAATGCCCTTGTCTTCACAATCTATAGTCAAAACATATTTAAAGACCATTAGTAACACTTGGCAAGAGGAGTCACATAGTGACCTCCTAACATCACTAGCGTTAATCAAGAAATTTGACTTAGAGCTAGGTTCACTAGACATTTTCGATTGCATTTCATTGACTTGGGAGGGTGACAAAGGTTTTAAACAAATCCGTTTGTTATCATGGGTGAAAGTATACTCATTGGTAAGGCCACAATGCAATGTTCTCTTGTCAAATTGCCAAGGCCGACCCAACAATAGGTGGCTAGCTTGCATAGGAACAACATCGCACAAGACTTGGTCTTGGTAGGGGCCAACACTAAAGGAAACTAACACTTGTTCCGAGACTTGAATGATGGATTTATTGTTCAACCATTTGAGCTTATAAGTTTTGGGATGGCTTGTGGTAGCCAAAGAAAGTTTCTTGACCATATAGGAACTCGCAACATTAGTGCAAGAGCCCCCATCAATGATCAAGCCACAAACCTTCCCACTTACCATGCACCAGGTGTGGAAGATGTTGTCGCATTGGTTGGAGTCATCCGTGGCTTGACTTGTACTTAGCATGCAGCGTATCATTAGGAGTTCTCCAACTTTCGGTTCGGCAATGGCTTCCTCTATCTCGGAGTCAATGTCTTGGTCTTGTGGGGCTTCGTCTTCATCTTGGGATTGATAGTCTCCGGTGGTGGTAATGATCATGGTGCGTTGGTTTGGACAATCTCAGGCATAGTGACCTCGGCCTTGACATTTGAAGCAAATGATGTCTCGGCTACGTGTGTCCGTGGTTTGGTGTTGTCGCGGGTCAGCTCTTGCATCGGGTGCTTGGTCTCTTGGCTTGAATCGGGACTCCACTCGAACTGCCATTGTATCTTTGGTCTTGTCGGTGTCTCGGTTGGGTCCGTGGCTTGGTGAAGCATTCGGTGACCAACTAGGAAGGCCTTGGCCTCGTGTCCGGATGGCACTAGACGTCTTCTTCTTGATTTGTTGTTCCACTTGGATGGCCAAATGTAGCATCTCCTCAAACCCATGATAGGTTTGCCGCTCTACTTTCCTCGTGATCCGATCGTTCAAACCATCTAGAAATTGGGCTATCAAAGCCTCCTCGGTCTCTTCTAGTTGTAAACGGTTCCTTAAGTGCTCAAAGTCTTCGTAATACTCCTCAACGCTCTTTGCTCCTTGAGTCAATCTCCTAAATCGACGTTGTAGGTTGCGGCTGAAGTATTGAGGTATGTACCGGCGTCTCATGATAGCCTTCATGGCTTCCCAAGTGGACACGGGTCTCTCGTGGTTTCGTTGGCGGTCGTCGACTTCACGGTCCCACCAAGTAAGGGCGTGGTCCGTGAGTTGAGCGGCGGCTATAGTCACCTTCCATAGCTCTGGATAGTGGTAACAAGAGAAGACCTTGTTCATTCGGCCTTCCCAATGTAGGTAAGCCTCCGGGTCAACCTTCCCCGCGAAGGTTGGAACGGTAAGTTTGCATGACGGTCCGGCAAGGTTTGGGCCCAACGGTTGTTCATTGTCTCGGCGGTTGTGTCGGCGTTTTGGATAGTTGAGGTCTTCTTCATCTGAGGTATGGACTTCATCTTGACCTTGGTCTTGTTCTTGGTCATCGACGGGTGGGAGTCTTTGGTCTCGGACCGGTCGTACACGTGGTGCGGGTGGTGGTATGGCTTGCTCTAGACGATTGAGCCGATGGTCTATCCGTCCCATTTGAGCTTGGATTTGGGTCAGTATGACTCCAAGATTGAGTGGAGGAGCCGGTGCTATAGGTGGGTCTTGTTCGGCCATGGTTCGGATTCCGGTGTACCAGAAAAGGTTGGACGGCGGCGGATAGTCGAAGATGGGTAACCGGTGGTGGCGGATGGTCGGAAAGTTGATCGGAATGGATAGCCGGTGGTGGTAGACGGTGGCGGTCGATGGTCGATGATCGGCGGTCGATGGTCACGCGGGTCGTTGGTCACGGGTTGGTCGCAGTCACGGTCGGTCCGTACGTGGTCCACCTGTCCCAAACAAACACACGTGCGTCAAAAGTTGCGAGGTGATGATAAGAGAGCATCTATTTCAAAATTAGCCAGCTAATGATTGGAAAGCAAACGGTCAAAAGCAAAAAGCAACCTAAGACTAAACAAAAGCGCAAAAGGACAAACGGTACGGTACCACGTGACCAAGAGCAAGACACGTGGGTTTCAAGGTCCACAACAAACGCGCAAACACTAGAGGGAAAAGAAAATAAAGATCTAGCAACCTAATGATGAAAACGAAATGAAGAACACGAAGAACACTCAAGCACAAACGAAGAACACTAAGATCCGAACCGGTTAAAAGCAAAACAACTTCAAGCGAGTGGTTTTCAAGGCCACTAGAACAAAACCTGAAGCAAGACTTAAACTTTTAACACGAAACAACCTAAAGCAACAAAAGAAACAAACTTTACCTAAGATCTAAACGAAAACGCAAACGGCAAACAAGGAAGAAAACTTTTTATGGTTTTTTTTTTTGAAAAGAAACAAAAAGCAAAAACACAAAACGAAAACTAAGAAGGATAGATACAACCTAAGGAACGTCCGGCTCTGATACCAAAAACTGATGCGTCACACGGTCACAGAAGACACCTTCGGGACGATGGTACGTTCGGTGCTTGGTACGGTAAGGGCCTACGGGTCACAAGGGTTGCGGAACGGACGGATGGAGGTTGACGATGAGAAACTCGACTCGTCAAGGTCCAAAGAGAGGGGTGTGAAGCGGAGAGAAACAACCGGTGAGAATCTCGACCCGGCGGTGAACTCAAGAGATGGTACGTGTTGGTGGGATGAGGTAGCGACACACAAGTGATGACTCTTCTTGTGATACGGCTAGACTTAGAAGATTTGAACCCGGTTCAAATGTTCTAAGGGTTTCTTTGCGTTGCAAAACGAAAGAGAAAATAGAAATCTTTTATTATCAAAGTAGGGTAACTTTTACAAAGATGACTTAATGGCCTTTATATAGGCGCTTACAAGGAAACTCTAAAAACCTAAAACACTTGGTCAAACGCGGGTCAATAAATGGTATACGCGTCCAACTTACAACCACAAGCAAGAAGAGCCTAACGGCTTTATTTTGAAAGGAAGAGAAGATGCCCACGTCGTTCGGAGACGCATGGCCATGCACTAAGTTACGTTGGCCTCATTAAAACCTCACTTGGTAAACCACGGTGGATAAACCCAAGTTGAGGAAAAAGAGTACCAAGTACCAAAGCGACTTAGGGTCTTCACCTAGTGATGGTGAAGACGGACCGGACAACCTCGGGTCCGGCTAGGCCATGTCGGTCGGGTCATATGACCGTGGGTTGTTGAACTTGTCTCTGAGGTTGCGGGCAGCAGTTTTAGACCTTGTGGTAGCTCCTGGTACAACTTGAGGCGCCTTGACCGGTTCTTGTGTCCCACGGGTCATCCCGGGTAGTTCCTCGTCCCGACTCTCGTACCGGCTATCGTCCCGGCTCTCGTCCCGGCTATCATCCGTGTGTGGTCCGGTTGGTCGTGTCCCATCACAACCCATTACCTTTCTTATCACTCAAATGAGTGTACAAATCTAGGAATATTACGAGGCATTCAACCCTCACCAAACCCGGGGGAGAGAAGCTACCACCGGACCATCTATCCGACCGGTTCAAGTGGTGTTCTTGCCTCAACGAAGTTCCAATCGATCAAAAGGCCTAGAATTGAATTTTCATCAGCAAATAAATCCTAATAAGACTAATGGCGCCTCAGGTGGAATCATAACCAACCGAACTGAATCAAAGTTGGTTCACGATGGGCTATCCGGACAAGGTCGAATCCAAGTTACACGACCAAAATGAAGAATTTTCTCGAACCATCTCCAGGATTCACTGACATCTTGCCTATTTTATGAAGAATGATCGAGTCACATTTGGATTTCAACGAATAGTTTCACCGATTGTCCACAATTACCCATCCGGAGAAGACCAAACTCAAGTTGACCGGCCAGATGAAGACTTTCCTCGACCCATCCTTCGTATTCACCGAACAACTTCACATTTTATGAGGAATGATCGAAGAAAATGGGTCATGAACGGTGAAAAATCAAGAGTTGGTCAAGAAAGCTCCTCAACGGCCGTATGCGAGTCATGAGGCCAACCCATAGAAGAATTCACTCGTACAAGTCACTTGGAATCGTTTTGTTACCACAACACCACTTATTTAGAAGACCTTGATCGAAGCAAATCATCTCTGGTGCGAGTTGGTAGAGGAATTACCGGTTTGACCTTATGTGCCCATAATGGATCCTTTGTGTGTTCGTCATTGAAAACTTATTTGCTAAGTACAAGAGCTCGCCTACACCGTTCTAAGCTACACTACAACTCAGGAGATCAAGCGGATCAAGCTGAAGCCAAACCTTTTGATGCTTAGGACAAATTTGATGTTCTTGTTCAAAGGGATATTCTTCCAAAGCATTGAAAGGTAATTCAAGATGAAGAGTCATGGAGAAAAGAACTTCAGCCCGTAACCGCTAATCATCCAAGAAGAAAAGGTGTAAACAAAGAACTGAGTGATGGAAGAGACATCTAGAAGTCTAGAAGTAAGAGCCATACAAAGACAAGAAAATCAACCAATTCTTGTCCCAATTTCAAGCCAACGAGTTCCATCATCAAGAGGACTCACCTCAAAACCAACCACTACAATCAAAAAGGCTACTCTCTAAAACTCTCACTTATTTCCATATGATTAGCTTACTCTTTTACTCGTTTTACACTTTGACAATGGGACAATTTGCTCACATGCTCTTCAAGCTTAGTCGAAGATACATTTGATCATTTGTTGTTTGTTATCTTATACATAAGCCTATCTTGGCCTTGTCTTATTTGCACAATTCAAATCTCATCATCTAAAAGATTTCTTATTCCTCACGGCATTACAAATCACGGCATTACTTTAAAATTTTGTACTTTCATGTTGAAGGTATAGAGGAGAAACAGAAACCCGTGAAATTCTTAAAGAAGAGTTTAGATGAGAAGAAGAGGCGAATAAAGAAGAACTAAAGTCAAAAGGGGGCGTATAAAGAAACAAATGACAAGAGGTCATCAAAGAAGGAAAAGACGAGTAGGAGAAGATCTATGAAGAAGAAATAGAGGGAAACAAAGTGTAGGCGGCTGAGCTAATCTTAATTCAAAGGCTTAAGCACCTCACCTACAAAATGGAGCAAATGGAGAGTAGACCTAAGAGATTCAAAGTGGAATAAGAAAAGTATCACACCTTGAGAAGAGGTGATGAAGAGAAGACATCCACACCAAGTTTGTTGGAAAACAAACCGTGAAGAGATGTGGTGACGAAAACTTCACACTAAGCTTGGGAAAGAAACAAGCTGTCAAGTGAAACAAGTGTGCGAGAATGGAAAGAAATTAGTGTGCCATTCAAGATGTGAGCTATAAGCCATACGCCAAACTCAATAAGTATCAATTGATGATAGTCACCGAAAGGGGGAGTCCCTTAAAGGATACATACATGAAGTATTGGTACCCAACAAAGAGTCACGGCGAGAAAAGACCAATCCGCAAGCGAAGAGCCCTCCATCCTATATAAGGCTATTTCTAAAATCTACTCTATTTAACTTATGATAAATGCATTACCTTAGTTCAATTGCTAGTCTTTATTCTCTCATATGGACTCTTAACTTGTGTCATTTAAACCTTTGATATTCCTCATGGCATATACTTAATCTATTCTTCTTTATCACTTGTTTAAAGGGTAAAGGAGACCATGAGAGCCTCAAAGAAGTACAAGATGTCAAAGAATGAGTTCATGAGAAGAGTAATAAAGACAAGAAGGACTAAAGGAATGGATGTAGCATTGCAAGATTTGAAGGAAGGAAGCCGGTTCATAAACTCTTTAAACCGTGATCATAGCTACATCATGGACCGTGGAGACAATACTCTTTTTCCCTTAACAAAGTTTTGTCCCAAGTGGTTTTCTTTGTTAAGGTTTTTAATGAGGTAGTCAATGCGTGTCCAAGCTTGATCTTTGGTACTTATGGTGTCCCGACGATTCAAGCTTGAGGGGGAGTGTTGGAATAAAGAAGATAAATCTTATATGAAGAAGAAGGAGGCGTGAGACTCTATAAAAGGCTATAATGAAGAAGAAGGTGTGACGCACAAGGAATAAGTGGAGACCGTACGACGATGGAGAGTATGGGTCATGTGTATGTGTGTGGGCCTAGAGAAAGGTCCAAGAGGAAGCTTAGTGTAATGCCCGTGAACCGGATTTTTGGTCAGGGTGTCGATCGACACCACTAGGGTGTGTCGATCGACACTAAGCGTTTTCGGCAATTGGGTTTTTGGGCTTTTAATTGCGCGATTTGATGGGTTTTAAGGGGAAAACCCTAAAGGGCTCGTATTTAAGGACTAGAAACTCGAATTAGGGTTTCAGAAAGCCTCCTTGTCGTTTTCCTGAGAAGAGAAATCAGAGAAAAAGTTCTGTGTTTTCCCTGTGAGCGTTTCTGAGAATTCCTGAGCTGATTCTTGAGAGATTTCCTGGTGGTGAAGGAGATCTAAGTCCGAAGGGGTGTTGAGAAGGTTGTAAGGGTCGTTTTCCTTCCTGTTTTCGTTCAGATTCTTCCAGAAAAGAGGTGAGTGCATGACTGAGGGCTTATCTAAGCAGTTGATCTATTGTTTGCTTTGTTTATGTGTTGATTCCATGATTTAATGACTGTTTGTGTGTTTGCTTGGTCGTGATTGCCTTGCTGGGTCTTTGTGTGGCCTGTGTGTGAGTCGCCGGATCGAATTAGGGGCACTGGAGAAGGAGATTTGCGATGTGGAGCTCGCAGGAAAAGTGACTGCGCAATCGGTGTTGACCGACACCAAAGGGAGGTGTCGTTCGACACCAGTCGGGCCAAGCTAGTGTCGATCGACACGAGGGGAGTGTGTCGACCGACACCAAACACGAGTAGTGTCGATCCACACGAAGGTCGTGTGTCGATCGACACACGTTCGTCAGACTGTCTGATTGTCTGGTTTGCGTGTTTTGTTTGCATTTTGTTTAATGCTTTTGTGTATAGCCTGTTGCTTGGGAGGATTGCCTCACTAAGTATTTATGATAATACTTACGCATCTCATTTGTGTTGTTGATGCAGGTAAAGGCAAAGTGTGATCGTGGAATCGTGGCGAGGAAGAGGGGATGATCTAGATGCTCGTGTGTTGTGATCATCGTTATTGTTTCTGTTGCTTTTATTATTGCTAGGTTGTTAGTTCAGAGGGATAGAACTTTCACCTAGGTTGCTGGTTTCATGAATTCTTGAGTTATGATTTATTATTGGAAACCACTTGATATTTAATGGATTATTTTTAATGACTTAAATGCTCTTTCCCGTTGCTTGTGCTGAGATGTTAAAGGGTGGGGACCTGGGTTCGAGTAACGCCAGGCGCATCAATAACCTACTTGTGGGCCAAGAGGGCCCGTGGGCCAGGAGGGTGCCACAAGAGAGGGGTTAGGGTCGATGCGCTGCAGCACTGTAAGGATGCCATGTGGCAGAGAGTGCCACATGGGCATGACGGGTCCCACGGGGCGGGTTGTTACATCGGGTATCCGTTTGATTTTCAGTTTGGATTGGTTTGGATTTGGTTCCTGTTTTTCTGGTATAGCTAAAAGCCGTTCAGATATCACTGTATGTTCGGATCGGCTTCAGATCGAAACTAATGGTTTGTAATTCCTAAACTTATTTCTTAAGGTAATAAAATTTAAAATATATTCAAAACTAAATTTATGAAATGAAATACACAAGAATGATATAAATAATAATAACAATAAAAAAATTATTATTAAAATTATTAAAAACTTATTAAAGTTGATTCCAAACAACATATACTAGATTATGAAATCGGAAAAAAACAAATATAAATAAAATATAATAAAAAGGACAAAAAACCAACCCCACGGTGTAGTGCGGGTTTAAACCTACTTTGGTTAAAATATTACTAGAGTTTTCTACTCATGTGTTCTCCTTTTCAGGTTCGTTCTTGTTTTTAACTTTTTTTTTTTTTGGCAAGGATTGATATTATGTATTAACTCTGTGTAACTTCTAAAAGTTTTCATTTTAATAAAATTCACATACTTATAAAAAAATAGATTCTGGTTCCTTAGAAGTTCTGATAGCAAGTATTGGAATTGAATAAGTCTTCTGAGACTAGGTCGTTGTTAGTGTTACATATGTCATTGTTATTGTTGTATCTGTTTCGGTCAATAAGGCGAAGTTATAGGAACTGAGCCATGTTGAAATTCTTTTTCTTTTTGTTTTTTTGGTCCTAGATTTTCTCACTTTCAGTTTGTGTAAGGCTATTTAAAACTGCAAATCTTGTCTTTCACATTATGGTTTCAGAGCCCTCTCAAAAGGGATCTGAAGGAGTGAAATACAAGTGAGATAGTGTGCAAGAATGAGCAAAGAAAATACGGGGTGAGTGATGCCTTCTAAATCAAGTAATTTCAGTGCCCTCTTATGGATCCAAGATCCGACACTCGGAACATATTATGAAAAAGACCAAGTTTTCAAGAAAATAATGTGCATATTGCATGTGCCTCGAGTTTTTTTATGTCCCTTTTACATATGTGCCCGACTTTATTTATACCAAATGATTGTTACATTTATTCTGTAATTACAATGATTTTCATTAAGTACGACAGTTTCGATCCCCTCAATATTGTTATATTGTCCCCATTTGAATTTGTTCAGAACCTCCTCCTTTTGGGCTCTCTCAATTTCCCGCCTACGAGCTCTCTTATCGAGAGCTCAGAGAGTTCGTTGAATGTTTCTTTCGGGCTCTCTTGGAGCGAACCTTTGGGTTCGTTGGATGTCTCACGGGCTCCATCTACGGGCTCCAAGACCTCGGGGAGTCCTCTTGCACTGGCGAGTCGTTTCCATTTATTGATTGTTCTAGCGTGTAAACGATGTGTATCTTTCTTTTTTGGGTCCTGTAATCTTATAGACTCTCGGCTCGGGATACGATATCAACACCTGTGATGGCGAAATTCGATATAGAGTGTGATATAATCAGGCTACAAGAAACCAAATTGTATCTCTTAATAATTCAGAACGTATCCTAATACAGAAAAACTGTAATTCAATTGAAGAATTTGTGAGAATTTGTGGAATATAAGTGTAGAATAGATGAATAATAGTTGTAGAGTGATTGATAATTGAAAGATTATAGAGAGAATATTGAGAATATAGAGAATATAAAAGTATATGCGAAAATATAAAGAGAGAATGTGAATCTAAGAGAGAGACTCTTGATTAATCTTTAAGGTTATTGAGTACAACATATATATAGAAGAAGAGAAGGCTAGGTTAAACATAACACACTAAGAGAGAGAAGGTGGGGTTCGCCCCATGTAGAAAGCGACGTGACATAACGGTCATGCCCACTTGCTTCCTCAATTTGAATCTTCTTTGGCGCATCTTCTTCTTCCTTCTAGAAGCTATTCTTTGGGCCTAATACAAATCAAGGCCCTTCACAACACTAATTGAAACACCCCAATCCATTTTTTTTTCTTTAATTAATTAACTCATGTCTAGTGATGTCATACTCACTAACATCTCAGCACAAGCAACGGGAAAGAGCATTTAAGTCATTAAAAATAATCCATTAAATATCAAGTGGTTTCCAATAATAAATCATAACTCAAGAATTCATGAAACCAGCAACCTAGGTGAAAGTTCTATCCCTCTGAACTAACAACCTAGCAATAATAAAAGCAACAGAAACAATAACGATGATCACAACACACGAGCATCTAGATCATCCCCTCTTCCTCGCCACGATTCCACGATCACACTTTGCCTTTACCTGCATCAACAACACAAATGAGATGCGTAAGTATTATCATAAATACTTAGTGAGGCAATCCTCCCAAGCAATAGGCTATACACAAAAGCATTAAACAAAATGCAAACAAAACACGCAAACCAGACAATCAGACAGTCTGACGAACGTGTGTCGATCGACACACGACCTTCGTGTCGATCGACACTACTCGTGTTTGGTGTCGGTCGACACACTCCCCTCATGTCGATCGACACTTGGCTCGACTGGTGTCGAACGACACCTCCCTTTGGTGTCGGACAACACCGATTGCGCAGTCACTTTTCCTGCGAGCTCCACATCGCAAATCTCCTTCTCCAGTGCCCCTAATTCGATCCGGCGACTCACACACAGGCCACACAAAGACCCAGCAAGGCAATCACGACCAAGCAAAAACACACAAACAGTCATTAAATCATGGAATCAACACATAAACAAAGCAAACAATAGATCAACTGCTTAGATAAGCCCTCAGTCATGCACTCACCTCTTTTCTGGAAGAATCTGAACAAAAACAGGAAGGAGAACGACCCTTACAACCTTCTCAACACCCCTTCGGACTTAGATATCCTTCACCACTAGGAAATCTCTTAAGAATCGGCTCAGGAATTCTCAGAAAGGCTCACAGGGAAAACACAGAACTTTCTCTCTGATTTCTCTTCTCAGGAAAAACGACAAGGAGGCTTTCTGAAACCCTAAGTCGAGTTTCCAGTCCTTAAATACGAGCCCTTTAGGGTTTTCCCCTTAAAACCCATCAAATCGCGCAATTAAAAGCCTAAAAACCCAATTGCCGAAAACGCTTAGTGTCGATCGACACACCCTAGTGGTGTCGATCGACACCCTGACCAAAAATTCGGTTCACGGGCGTTATAATTCTCCCCCACTAACATAGATTCGTCCTCGAATCTAGCTTCACACCTCCAATGCAAAAGCTCGGTGCAACCGTCATTACGACTCGCACTTTCTCCAATCTGACACTTCAGGTCTCCAACTTAGCCGATAAACTCACGACTTCCATTAGTCATTCTTCCTCTTCGGGAAACTTTCCCTTTTTAGAAACCACACAACACATTCTTAAATAAGACAACTCAAGTCAAATCCAAGAAAATACTCATCTTATTAATCCTCAAAATATCATAATCGTTACAACTTCAAACGAAAATACATAATGAAAGAATATAAGAACAACAACTCAAAACTCAAAAACTCTAAAACTCTGAAACTGGAAACCAAGGATAGGCAATTCAAGCAGCCGCCTGCTTCTCGAACCACGTCCCAATTTTTGCCTTCATCCTCGCCTTTGGCTCCCAAGTCTCCTCTGACACACCATCGCAGTCCCAGTGGACTCTGATCAAAGGAATCTTCTTCCGCCGAAGTTCCTTGATCCTCCTCTCGAGAATCTTCACTGGTCTCGCCTCCAAGGTCATGTTGGGCTAAAGATCCTCAGGGATCTTAGCCAACACCTGATCATCCTGGTGAAGACACTTCCTCAGCATCGACACATGAAACACCTTGTGGAACGCGCGCATAACCTCTGGCAACTCCAGCCTGTATGCCACTGGTCCCATCCTCTCAACAATCTCAAACAGACCCATGTACCTCGGACTCAGCTTATTCTCTGAGATGGACCTGTTCGGACCTCGCAACATGGCCATCTTGAGATACACTCTGTCCCCAACCTCAAACTCAAGCTCTCTCCTCCTCTTCTCAGAATAACTTCGCTGACGATCCTGAGCTTCCTTCATGTTCAGCTTGAGAACCCGAATCCTCTCTGAGGTCTCCTGAACAATATATGCACCATAAATGCTCCTCTCCCCCACTTGTGTCCATCATAATGGTGTCCTGCATGGCCTCCCGTACAATGCCTCATAAGGAGCCATCCCAATACTCGCCTGGTAACTTATAAGCAAACTCTACCTGACTCAAGTGATCCGCCCAATGACCACCCCAATCTAAGACACACATCCGCAACATATCCTCCAGTGTCTGGATAGTCCTCTCAGATTTCCCATCTGTCTGAGGATGATACTCGTACTCATATTCACCTTAGTGCCCATCTCTGCTTGATAGGCATCCCAAAAAGCTGAAGTAAACCTGGGGTCCCTGTCCGACACAATACTCACAGGTATTCCATGCAACTTCACGATCTCGCTCACATACTTCTTAGCCAAAACCGCTACTCCATCGGTTTTTCTGATGGCCGGAAAATGTGCTGACTTAGTCAGACGGTCCACAATCACCCAGATAGCATCCTTGGTCCGCGACACAGGCAAACCAACCACAAAGTCCATAGTGATCATATCCCACTTCCACTCCGGAATGGGCAAACTCCGCAACAGACCACCAGGAACCTGATGCTCAGCCTTAACCAACTGGCAAACGTCGCACTTCGCGACCCAGTCAGCTACATCTCTCTTCATCCCAACCTAATGATAATACCGCTTGAGGTCTCGGTACATCTTGGTCACTCCCGGATGAATGGAAAACATGCTCGCATGAGCCACACTCAAGATCTCCCATCGCAACTCTTCATCCTAAGGCACACAAACCCGTCCATGCACAAGGATAGTCCCATTAGTCGTGAACTGATACTCAGAGCCCTCTGCCTTAGAAGCCGCAATCAAACCCTCATCTCTCTCCTGAGCCACCTGAACTCTACTCAGAAGATCTGCATGATCAACAGCCTCCAACCCCAATGGCTCCCGCGAAAGAGTACACAACCGCAAAGCACCAATCTCACTCACCAAGGCCTCCACACTCTGCCCTAGAGCAGCACCCACACGCTTACGGCTTAGTGCATCAGCTTCTACATTAGCTTTACCAGGATGGTAAGCTATCTCAAGATCATAATCAGCCACCCGCTCCATCCACCGTCTCTGCCTCAGGTTCAGCTCTGGCTGAGTGAAGATATACTTCAGGCTCTTATAATCCGTGAGCACCTTCACCTGCCCGCCATAAAGATAAGATCTCCAAATCTTCAAAGCGAAGACCACCGCAGCCATCTCCAAATCATGAGTAGGATAGTTGCCCTCGTGCTTCTGTAACTGCCACAAAGCATAGGCAATAACCCTCCCACGCTGCATCAGGACATAACCCAAACCAACTCTCGAAGCATCAGTGTACACTGTGTAAGGCTCTCCATGCTCCAGCAGTGCCAACACTGGTGTACTCGTCAACATCTCCTTCAGGCTCGCGTAACCTGCCTCGCACTCCGGTGACCACACAAAAGGAACATCCTTCCCCGTCAACTTAGTCATCGGCTGTGCCATACTCGTAAACCCCTTGACAAACCTCCGGTAGTAACCTGCCAACCCAAGAAAACTCCTGATCTCAGTGGCATTCATCGGTCTAGGCCAGTCTCTGATAGTCTCAATCTTCTCTGGATCCACAGAAACTCCCTCTGCTGAAACAATTTGACCCAAAAAGCCCATCTCTCGCTGCCAGAAACTGCACTTGCTTAAATTAGCGAACAGCTTCTGATCCCGCAGCTTCTCCATCACCCTCCTCAGATGCAGCTCATGCTCCTCAGAACTCTTAGAATACACCAGGATATCATCAATAAAGATGATCACAAACTCATCCAAAAACTCCTGGAACACGCCATTCATCAGCCTCATGAATGCCGTTGGTGCATTAGTCAACCCGAAAGGCATAACCACAAACTCAAAATGCCCATATCTCGTCCTGAAACAGTCTTGCGCACATCTGACTCTACTATCGGGATCTGATGATAACCAGATGCCAAATCAATCTTAGAGAACCAAGTAGCGCCCCTCAGCTGATCCAACAACTCATCAATCCTCGGCAAAGGGTACTTGTTCTTCACTGTGACCCGGTTCAATCCCCGGTAGTCAATGCAAAAGCGAAAACTCCCGTCCTTCTTCTTCACGAACAACACCTGTGCTCCCCAAGGTGAAGTACTAGGACGAATGAATCTCTTACCCAACAAATCCTCTAGCTGCTTCTTCAGCTCTGCCATCTCTGCTAGAGCCATCTTGTAGAGTGCCTTAGACAACGGCGTTGTCCCTGGTTCCAACTCGATCGTGAAAGGATCAGACCGCGAAGGTGGTAATCCCTGCAACGGCTGGAACACATCCTCGAACTGTTGAACAACCCAAATGTCACTCACTGCCACCTGCCCCACAGACTCCGGCATAAATATTGTCACCAGATACGCCTCATAGCCCTTCTCGACCTTCGCTTCCTGCTTTGCTGAGATGACGAGACTCACGGAGGTAGGTCTCACTCCTTGAAACACCAACCTCCCCTCTGGTCGCTCAAACGAAACTCTCCCTCAATAACAATCAAGATGTACACTGTAATGGCCCAACCAATCCATCCCCAGAATAACATCGTGCAGCTCCACAGGACTGATAATCAGATCTGATGGCATCGACTCCCCTGCAATATGAATGTCCACACCCTTAGCTCTCCCAAAGACTTCTAGGAGCCCTCCTCCCGTGACCTTAACGGGTCCAACCTGCTCGCCAAGGTCTCCATGGATATTGCCACGCGAGGCACACTCCGGGGTAATGCAGCAATGAGATGCTCCAGAGTCAAACAACACATGGGCCTCTACACCGCCCACCAATAAGGTCCCTTCACAAACTTTATGTGCTAAGAACCCTAACATTCATCACGCAACACAAAAATTTTATCTAAATTAACAAAAATTCACCAAGTCTGAGTTCTAGAATTCTTACCAGTGATCGTTGCTCTGTTGCTGGGCTCTCCTCTCTCAAACAACGTGTAACCCTGAAGTGGTGCTGCGATCTGAGCCAACTACAGCCCATCCTACGGCTGCGCGCCTTACTGCGCTCCCTACTGCACCGCTGCCACCGCCGTCCGCTACAACTTGGGACAGTTCGGCTTGAGATGTCTCTTCTCCTTGCAGTGATAGCACTCCCTGGTCTCCACTCGCCGAGTACAGCTTGCTACCTTGTGGTCAAGACTCCCACAAGAAAAGCAACCAGCACGACCACCCTGCCCAGCTCTCGAAGCGTGATCCCACTTCCTCTTCTGCCCCTGTGCAGGCTTGCCGCCCCTGCCAGGTGCCGCCTGTAACAACCCGCTCCGTGGGCCCCGCATGCCACCGTGGCACCGTCCGCCACATGGCATCCTTACAGCGCTGCAGCGCATCGACCCTAACCCCTCCCTTGTGGCACCCTCCTGGCCCACGGGCCCTCTTGGCCCACAAGTAGGTTATTGATGCGTCTGGCGTTACTCGAACCCAGGTCCCCACCCTTTAACAACCTTCCCACAGGACAAGCTGCAGATCAATTGGTAACAAAAAAAAAAAATTGACTCGTATTGTAACATTTGATTAATGATATTTTATATTTATGTTAATATCGATCCAAACCCATCCCGCTATATAACCCCGTGATATTTAGAACTAGATTTGTGACCCCGCGCGATGCGCGGGATTGTACTTAGAAACTATTAATAATATAAGCCGTAAATATAAATATAGTGAATTTTAAAAGATAAATCTATATAGACATAAACTTATTTATGAAATGATATATAACATAGATTTTATTGAAAATAATGTTTCTCTTGAAGAAAATAACAAATTCTTAGATAACACGTGGTAAACAATTAGTTAAAAAAATTCAAGGAAATAGAAAACAATTTCGACCATATCATATTCATACATCTTTTTTGAATTTAGTCAATTTCTCTTAAAATTATTTCGGTGTTATTTTTTTCGTCATATTCTAAGATGCAGTCGTCCACCTCGCGACATTTTATCTTTTCACGTTCTTTTCGTTAAAATAATTGATAGGATTGTTGATTCATTGTAAACTTATGTTAAATTATTTTCTCTTTATCTATTTCATTTTTATTTTTTATTTTTCTTGTCTATTATAAAATGTTTTTTTTCCTACATATTAAATTTTATCTTTGAATTCTTCTTATTCTCATACATTGCATTTTCCATGGAATATTGCACTCTAACCTTATTGTTTGAAGAAATCTTGTATATAATTGTACTTTTAAATCACAATTCTTTCCTTAAATATATTATACAATTTTTTATATATATTTTATCTTATTTTTGATACATACTTTTTCTTGAAAAATAGATATTCTTATTTCGTGTAATCTAAATTCTATAGTTTACTATCATATAAACTTTTTCTTTTAATCTAAATATTTTATAACTCTTGAAAAAGTTAATGTTTTTTTAGCGTGATAACTTTTTTTTATGTTTTCTATTTTTCATATATAAATTATATGTGTTTGAAAATTATCTATATGCATCTAATTTCTATTCATATTTTTATCTTAAATATTTTTGTGTTGTGTTTGATTAATTCATTAACTTTTATTTGTATTTTTGTCCTATTTTTTTATCACGTATTTTTGTGTGTTTTATTATATTACTTTTTATTTATATTAAACCACGTTATTGTTTGTGAACAAATATTTTAGTTTATCAAAAGATGATAATATAAAAGTATGTGGATTAATTTTTTTAAAATGTTTCTTCTTTTAGTAAATAAATTGTGGTGGAACTTTTATAAAGAAAGATATATAGTTTAAATTTTGATATCAATCAAAACGATCTAAATGGTAATTTGGTTTGGAATGCACTCATTACATTGATAAGGTAAGAGGTTCGAATCTTTTTAATAACATTTTATACCTATTAAAAATATATGATGACATGTACGCTGATGTGTCGCCTATGTGTACACTCTAAGAGGAGAGACAACTCTCCTATTATATATATAAATTTTTTATCAGTTTAAGTATTCATAATATTTTAAACTTTTTAAAAAAATTTAAATATATCGATTATAACATTTAAATTTATATTTAAACAGTTCAATTAAATAACTGAATTAAACCGAGTATCTATATTATAGGAGAATTATAATTTTAAATCTTAAGAAAAATCTTTTAAATATCTATAACAAAATCTTTTAAATATCTATAATATAAATAAATGTCAATGTCACTCCTTGTAAATATGTTGAAACTTCAAAACTACTCTACAAAAGGTACTTCAATTTTAATAATATAGATTTGTATAAAATTTCTCCTCTTCTTCTTTGCAAAGTTGCGTCTCTGATTTAACGATCGAGAGCCTTGAACAAGATCTGAGAATCCCTAAGGAACCATAAGCTTCTTTTTTTTTGTATTTGAATTTCATTAAACCTAAAACTTTGTATAAGTTAGAGAATGTTGATACATAAGATCGTCCCTTGCAAAAAAAAAGTTAAAAAAAAGGAAGGACCTGAAAAGGAAAACACATGAGTAGAAAGCTCTAGTAATATTTTAACCAAATTTGTATAAGGTTTTTAAAATTTCTCCTCTTCTTATTTGCCAAGATTGCGTCTCTGATTTGACGATCGAGAGCCTTGAACAAGATTCGAGAATCCGTTGATATGCTGTTGTAATATCTATTGTTCCGTTCCATCCATATTGCATAGAGGGTGGCTTGAGCGAAAAGACTGCAGAGACACCTTGGTGATCTGCTGTCTTTTACATCCAACGAACCCGAGTAAGCGTCCCATGTGTGAAAGATGAAAGTGTTGTTGTCAAACATCTGTTAACCTCTAACCACAGCCCTTCACTTACTTAGTAATGGAGGAAAATGTGGTCTCTGTTTTACAAAAATAACCCACTTAAGCAGCAACTGGAATCAATTTGAAGTCTCCAACTTACCAGTCTTGTTCTTGTAGGAAGCTTGTCTAGATGCATGCGCCACATCATGAAAGCGTGTCTTGGGATGGCGCCTTTGAACCATACCTGACAAGTCAATGGAAGAATGTCTTAACTTTGCCTTAGAATCTCCCAAGTTTTTGTGGTGAAGAACTTCTCTAACTTCTCAGAGTCAATCTGCCACACATAAAAAATCCTCAACAAGACAAAAGGAGGGAGGTAAGACTGTAATAAGATGAATCTGGAGCGTCTCTGCTTGACTCGATCTTGCAAGCCGGAGGCTCCATCCCGTAGAAGAGCAAGTGTGAGCTACTTTTCCTTTTAGAGGGATCCTTGTCTAAGATGGTCCTGTAGGGCCTAGAAAATCGATTAATGGACCAAAATGAGTCCACCAATCAAACCAAAAGCTGAGTTGTTAACCATTCCCCAGGATGCATCTCAGGAATCTGTTAGCAATATGCCGAAGATTCAAGATAGATTATCAGGTCCAAGAGGTCTGAGTCTTTGCAACAAAACACCAAAATATCCCATCTTTTATCTTGTTACTAGCAATATGTCCCTGCATAGCAGGGACCTAGTAATTATGAATAATATATTATATAGATAATATTGAAATCAAAATAAAATTTGGTATTGATATATAAATGAAACCAACAAATTATTTTTAAAATTTACCGTTAGTTTTTAAATTTAAATTATAAAAAATCAAATTCTACAGATTTTTGATACAATTGGGAGAGAAAAAAAGACAATTCCATGAAAATAGTAAAAAACAAAACGTTAAAAAGAGATATATAATGTTAAGATTTGAAATGATATTGATTTGTTTAAAAATAGGAACAATTATCTAATTTAAATTTTGTTTGTGTTCGTAATAAAATGTTGTTTAAAAATAAAACAAATTACATAGAAAAATTGAAACAAAGTGAAGATCGTGAAGATCGTGAAGATGATTGTGGGAGTTAAAAGAAAACAGTTAAAAAACAAAATCCCTAATAAAAAAGACAGTATTCAAAAAAAATAAAAATAAAAAGATTTTGTGGCAGTTTAAAATAAAAAGAATATTAAAAAAATATTAATTTAGGAAATTTGTAAAAATGACACATAAGCAAAAGTTAACGTGTCAAATGTAGAATTTTGCAGTTTTTGTTAAAGTGACTTGTGATTCCTTAACCATTCAACCCATAGTGAGTCTTTGGAACCAGAAGCTATACTGGAAAAGAAGATTGTTAAGAGAAATAACAAAGTTGTTACTAAGTTGTTGGTCGAGTGGAAAGGTGAACCACCTAAGCAGGCAACATGGGAGTTATACATTGCCAAGTTTCCTACATTCCATCCGGATTTTGTCATCGGAAAAAAGTATTATGATAGTCAAATACTCCCTCTGTTTCTTAAAAAGTGTCATTTTAACATTTTTTTTTGTTACATAAAAAGTGTCGTTTTAGGTTTTCGATACAAAATTTAATGATTTTTTGTGTTTTATGATTATTTATATTTTACAGTTTGTTTTATTATTGGTTGAATTGTATTTAAGTTTATAGGTAATGATGTTTTATTTTTGAAAAACTAACAAATTAAATGTTTCCTTAATTTGTGTGAAAAGTCCAAATGTGACATTTTTTATGAAACAGAGGGAGTAATAGGTTTATATCACTTATGTTTAACTTATGGTACAAGTTTTCGGTTTGTTTGGTACACCTGAGTACTATGTTAAAAACCTATATCCACTATCCAAAATTAAACTAACGTGGTTTTACAATTAAAAACAAAAATTCCTTAAAATAGGGCCAGCTTTTTTTAACTCGAAATTTTTTTTAATCAAAGTCCTATATTAGCCCAAAAATTTTTACGTTCAATTAATTAAATATTTGTTTATTTTCTAGGGCCGGACCAACCCTAAAATTTTAAACCCTCTTTATAAGGCAGCTTATAAGATGTGACTTTCTTCCTCGTTAGATCACCTTTCGGCCTTTTCTCCCCTCTCTTAAAATCCTAGGATTTGGGATTTCTCTATTTGTCACTTACACAGTTTCTAGTTATTATGCCAATGGCGAAGATGGAGGTGAACAACAAGTATGAGAGAGCGTCAGAATCTTTGTCAGAAGTGTTCAGTGACAATCGTATAGGTACATTATTATGCTCTCTTCAATTTTTTGTTTCTGAATCAAGAGTTTGGCTTTTATATCCATCGATTCTGTGATTTCTAGTTGTTTATTCCATGGCGAAAAACAAGTATGAGAGAGAGTCTGAATCTTCGTCGGAAGTGTTCAGTGACAATCGTATAGGTACATTCATATGCTCTCTTCAAGTTTTGTTTCTCAATCAAGAGTTTGGCTTTTATATTCATCGATTCTGTGACTTCCACCAATTTTCTAGCTATTACCATCCCCTCGAATTATCAAGTTATACATTCTGAATCTTCGTCGGAAGTATCTGCAAAAGACGGCGGGAAGATCATCAAAAGATACATTCTGAATCTTCGAGAGATACATTCTGAATCTTCGTCGGAAGTATTAAGTGAAAATCGTATAGGTACAATCTTCAATTTTTTGGTGTATGACTCAAGAGTTTTGCTTTTAAATCAATCGATTATGTGACTTCCGTTTTTCTAGATATTATCATCAACCAGAATCATCAAGATTTACATTCTGAATCTTCGTCGGAGCAAGTTGTGAATCCATGGGAAGTGTCTGCAAAAGACGGCGGGAAGATCGATTACGACAAGCTTATTGACAAATTTGGCTGCAAAAGGATCGACGAGTCACTGATCGATCGTGTTGAAAGACTAACTTGTCGTCAGCCACACGTATTCTTGCGTCGTGGTGTCTTCTTCGCCCACCGGTTAGCTAAATTCTGTATTTGATAATGATTCAACTAATTTCTATGAATCCTGGTTTAATTTGCGACCCGATTACTAGGGATTTCGATGTGATTTTGGACGCGTTTGAGAGAGGAGAAAAGTTTTATCTCTACACTGGAAGAGGACCTTCATCAGAAGCTTTGCATTTGGGGCATTTGATTCCTTTCATGTTTACTAAGTAAGTCAATGAAAGGATGGTTTTGAAATATCTTCTTAATTACTTTTCGTATTATAATGCTCGAAATTCTCTGGCTTCCAGATACCTGCAAGAAGCTTTCAAGGTTCCCCTTGTTATACAGCTCACAGATGATGAAAAAGTCCTGTGGAAGAAGAACTTAACGACTAAGGAAAGTAAAAGACTTGCCAGGGAAAATGCCAAAGATATAATTGCTTGTGGATTCGATGTAACAAAGACCTTCATTTTCTCCAATTTTCGCTATGTTGGCGGTGATTTCTATGAAAATATGGTCAATGTCGCAAAGTGCGTTACACTTAATAACGCTAGTGGAATCTTTGGCTTTTCCGGTGAAGATAATATAGGGAAAATCGGTTTCCCTACGGTGCAGGCAGCTCCATCTTTTCCTAGCTCATTTCCACATTTGTTCCCTGGAATGGACAAGCTTCGTTGTTTGATTCCTTGTGCAATTGACCAGGTGTGCTGTTTTAATTTCTTACTTTATATCTTAACTTGTTTGGTTTTGGAAGGTAAACAACTTGTCATCTGTGGTTTACAATGTCTGCCTGGTTAGAACACTTTAAATACATATTTAGTCTCTTTATGGTTCTTCGTGTATCATCATTATGTGTGCTGCGTTTGTCTCTATAAATAACAGCCAAATCTTTGCATGCTTTTGGTTTTGTTCAGGATCCGTATTTTAGAATGACTCGTGATGCTGCACCTCGGTTAGGCTATAGCAAGCCTGCTCTAATTGAGTCATCATTTTTTCCTGCTCTGCAGGTAAGTGTTTACTTAACTAGTTTAATAAGGATTTTACAAGTCTAATAAGGATATGTACTTACACCTTCCTAAACCACACTTTCTTGCTTTCAAACTATTGAATGTTTTGCTCACTTTTCGTAGGGAGAGAGTGGGAAAATGTCTGCTAGTAATCCAAATTCCGCTATCTATGTGACTGATACCACAAAGGACATTGAAAAAAAGGTGAACTCTGTAATTTTAATCTCTTTTTTTTTTTGTTTCCAAGTAGTTAGTTCTCATCTATTATTACAAGTCCATTTCGAGTTTCCACATACATATTCATTGTCTGGTTTGGCTGGCACCTGAATCCTTCCACTTATTTTGTCTTTTAAAACCTTTGTTGGTGTAGCGATGTTTTAGTGTCAAGCTTTACAAGATCATTAGATACCAGTTCTAATAATGAAATCAGATCATTGTTTCCAATATCTAAACTTGATGTGGTTCCATATGCAGATAAACAAAGCGCTAAGTGGTGGGAAAGATACCATGAAAGAGCAGCAAGAACTCGGAGCAAATCTCGAGGTACCAAATTCTTGGTTTCTCCTCCTTTTCCCGTTACTCTGTATCAATAGCAGATTCTTGCAAAACTGTTTTCTTGATACTTGATCCTATTGGTTTTGGTGCTATAGTAAACTAAGTTGTTTTCTGGTAATCTTCATTCTACTGTTTCACAGGTAGACATACCGTTCAAGTATTTGAGTTTTTTCCTCGAAGATGATTCTGAACTTGAACGCATTAGAAAGGTATACTTGTCAATAAGTTTATTATGAGTCTTGGGAGAGGTCTCACGGCCATGAATGCTTCCACCATCTGAAATTTTTGTTTTTAAAAAATTACTTAAAGAGTCGGATATTAAATCTTTATGGTTTGAGTATATTTTAGGGATATGGAGGAGGAAGCATGCAAACAGGAGAAGTAAAGAAGCGAGTCACCCAAGTCTTGACAGAAATAGTGGAGAGACACCAAAGGTTACGAGCTGCAGTTACCGATGAGGTAAAATCTTTATTCTCAAAGTATAAACATTTAATATCGGACTTTTTGATTAATTTTTAGAAAAAAAATTTTCAGATGGTCGAAGCTTTCATGGCCCCGAGACCTCTCCCAAGCATGTTCGAGTAGGATTCATAAACTTGAAGAAACCCATTTGGCAGCTCCTTGCAACTTTACATCACATCTATGGGTCTATAATTGTTTCACAAATTCGGGTTTTGGTTCTTTAGAGAAAAATCGTAGCAATTTAGTATGTATTTAGGGATTTGATTTGAGTCAGATTCTGACAGTTTTAATTTTTCTGTTGCTAATATGTAAATATTTCGTTGATAAAGAAATTGTTTAGGTTTACAATATTCTAAATTTTATTCTTGATCCCATGGCAAAAAAAAAAAAAAAAAGTTACAAGCATGGAAGCAAAGTCATAAACGCGAACTCAGTCCATCAACTCATTGAAAGCAAAGAAGCTATCGGAATCAGATGAAGTGAAAACGATTTTGAAGATTACCGAATTGTTCTATTGTGAACGAAGAACGACGATGCGAAGTGTAAAGAGCAATGCACCGCACACTCTTTAGCAGACTTTCACTTGGGGCATGCAAAAACTAAGCTGTCAACGGCGTAGAACACAAAGCTTTTGATCACAGACTCTACTCTAGTCATGTGAGAGCGGCTCTTCGAACTAATCCATGAGCGATCTTAGAGCGGAACACGATTCTCACAGTTCTAAGTGGGAGATTGAACTTTCTTTTGTCCAGAAATATAAATGTTTGACGGACAAAAGTTTGGTTCAGTCATATTTTATGTTTCTATGACTTGGAATTCATAACCAGAGGAAAAATGGTGATTTGACTAGAAACACAAGTCATATTTCATAAATTTTGCATACTAATATTATTAGTTTTCACTCTTTTAGACACACGTACGTTTTCTCTACTAAATTACGACTTCATTATGGGAAAATGCTACGAGATATAGCAAGAGCTCAGGCTCATAACAAGTTGGTATTTAGAGCAGTCTGATGGTATTGCAAGCCATGGGAGACCAGAAAATAGATCTCATGAAGGAATTAGCTGACATGAGGAAGGAAAACATAATTATAATTTAATGATACTAAAAACTAAAATAATGAATAATCTATAAATGGATCCATACGGGTCAAAGTAAATACAGTAGAACCTCTATAAATTAATACTCGATAAATTAATAACCTCTATAAATTAATAAATTTATCCGGTCCCGAGTTGGGACCAGTGTAAATTTTGACATAATTCGATAAAATAATAAGATAGTAATTTTTTAGAAAATCATATGTAAATGTATGGTCCCATTAACATTATAAATTAATAATTTTATAAATATATTAAAATATATTTATAGATATGTTATATGAAAATATTTAGTGAAATATGACTCATGTGTTGTCTGTTTTTTCTTGAATTTGCATTAATTTTTGTTAAAATTTCTTTATAATATTTTCAATGCATCAAAAACTTTTGATGTTATTGGTTAGACATGATAACTATTACCTTATTTGTAATTGATTTGAGAAGACTATTGATTATAACAAAAAAAACTTAACTTTTTAAGTAATTTTTTAAAAAAATTTACGAAATAAGACAAATCTCTCTATAAATTAATAATTATTAATTTATCGATAAATTAAAACCTCTATAAATTAATAAAATTCCACGGTCCCAACGTTATTAATTTATAGAGGTTTTACTGTATGATGAATCTAAATGGATGGGATAAATTGGCTGTAGGCTTAAATAGGTTTAAATGTGTTACATTTAAACAGGGTGCGTCTAAATAGCATTGATAAATGAGGTGGATTCTCCCAAATTAATATTCATATACAGTATAAAAATATGGCTCCCTCTTGTAATTTTCAAACATTATTTAATGGCTAAAACATATCTTAACTATGCTTGTCGGCAATTACATAATTTCAGATATTGCATAAATATCAAGTCTCTCTATTTTTTTTTTTTGTTTGAACACCTATCAAGTCTCTCTATAAGTACATAATTTTCGTTTTAGACTTTATGCTATTAAATCTTAACTAATTTACGTCATATAGTAAACATAAAGAACGAAACAATGTTAAATATAATAATATCTTAAATATTTGGTTTCATCGTGCATATTTTTTTTTTGGTAAGATTCATCGTGCATATTTGATTGTGAAAATTTGTCCAAAAAACATATTGTTAAATCGTAAAAGTGATAAACATCAATAAATATTTTTCTCCACACGTACGGCACGGACAAGTCACCTAATTATAAAATGAGATATGTTTGATACTTTGATTAAATAGAATGACATACTGACATGTAACATCTTGGGCAGGTTATTATGTAAAGTGGGATATGTTATCATTTTGTATTTTACTTCCAAAATGATTTATTAATTTTTATAACGTTTGAAATCCATAAACCTAGTGGCTAGTAGTAAGATACTCTAAAAAAAACCTGCCCACCTAAAACGAGAGAAAGAAAGAAAAAAACAGTGAGGCCACAATAAACACTACAACAACCTTTTCTAAAATCTCGGACTCATCTCTTTGATCGCCGACACAGCAAAGATGAAGAATCCTTTGGTTTTGGCTCTTTTCCTTGTTGTCGCCATCGCTTTACAATTGACCAACGCTGGCCTCACCACCGGAGGTGAAGAGATACTCTCTTTTTTAGACCAAAGACTTGCAGTGGTGTACCCAGTGATCCAGAGTTTCAAGTCATGCATCACTTTCGACCCTTATAACGTAACTCAGACATGGATTGGTTCAGACATCTGTAGTTACAGAGGCTTTCACTGTGACCATCCTCCGGACAACGATACCGCAGTCACTGTCGCCTCCATCGATTTCAATGGCTTTCAGCTCTCTGCTCCCTCCATCGATGGATTTATCGACCAATTTCCTGACTTAGCTCTGTTTCATGTAAACTCAAACCGTTTTGGAGGTACCGTCCCTTCCAAGATTGTTAATCTCAAGTACCTCTACGAACTTGACATCAGCAACAATGTATTCACCGGTCAGTTTCCGACCGCGGTAGTTGGTATGCCCGGTTTGACATTTCTTGATATCCGGTTTAACTCCTTCTCCGGCTCAATCCCACCACAAATCTTTAGTCAGAACCTTGACGTTCTCTTCATCAATGACAACGGCTTCACCGCAAGCTTACCGGAGATACCCGGCGATGGTATGGCACATATTCTTTTCTTAACTTTAGCAGACAACAAGTTCAGTGGTCCTCTTCCAAGAAGCATCCTAAGATCAATGTCAACGTTAACCGAAGTACTCTTCTTGAATAATGATTTTACGGGTTGTATCCCTTCAGAGATCGGGTTCCTTAAGGGAGCATCAGTGATTGATTTAGGTGGAAACAAGCTCACGGGTCCTTTGCCACTTTCCCTAATGTGTCTAGAGAAAGTAGAGCAGCTTAACTTTGCTGGGAATCTCTTGTTCGGGTTCATCCCGGAGCCGGTATGCATGCTGCTCCGGGAGAACCTTGTGAACTTATCGTTGTCCGATAACTATTTTACGCACGTGGGGCCTTGGTGTAGGGGTTTGATTGAAAGAGGTGTTCTTGACGTTAGAAACAATTGCATTCCTTTCTTGCCAGGACAAAGATCACTGCAAGAATGTGCCGAGTTCTTTGTCAAACCTAAGTACCACTACTGTCCTCACATGTGGTTCCATAGTTTTTTCCCTTGTAGATATTCTCATATGTCTTCTTCCTCTTCTAGTACTTTCATGCCCATGGTGGCTCCTTCACCTTAATGTTCATCATCAACCGTATTTAATCACTTTCATTGTAATGAAAAATAATCGAATTATGTTTCGACCAACAAGATCATGGTAAAAAAAAGGGCCATGTATAAGGTGTATAAATGTTGTTTTTGTTAAATAGTATGTATGATTTTAATTTCCATGAATGAGTTAATTAGTACTATCCAGTGTCATGTCCTGTAAGTTCATAACATACTCATGACACATGATAAAAGATAAAACTAGTGTTATGAGTTGAAAGCAAGGTCACTATGATTTCCTCTCTATTGTTAACGCACGTTTCTGTCATGATCTTATGATCACTTCCAACTTCTTCATATCTTTCCTATGATTTCATTTGTTGAATGTGCAGTACAAGGATAGCGATTATGAAATAATTGTGAAATGTTCAACAAAGCGGTACCAAAAATATAATTAGTTTTATAAGAAACAGTACTGTAAAATCTTAATGATGGATTTTCATTATATTGAGTGGTAATGTAAGTAGACCCACTAAGGGACCATCATATTATTTATGTGGAGTGGGCACCATTCCTCCACGTCTATTGCATTTGATGGGTTAAATGTACCAAAAAGATAAAGAGAGATGAGCGAAGGTGACCCCATTCCTACCAAACCCATTGACATTTTTATCGACTAATCTTATTAGAACTCCTAAAAAGAATTATTAATATAATCATATGATTGATTTTAGTCCACTGCATACAGCTCAGCGAAGGCTTGCCGCAACTACGAAAATAGTATTTAATTCTAATGAACCGTCAACCGTGAATGTGAAACATTGGTGTATAAAAACTGTCCTAATAACAAAACAAATTTCTTCCATTACTATTATATTTTTTTCTTTATAGAAAAAGGGTACTACTAAAAATATCATTATTTTTGTTTTTAACAAATAAATTTAAATTAAAAATTTCAGAAATTTAAAGTTCAAACCATTAGTATAAAGTTTGCAAAATTAATTTATCAGAAAAGTCTACAAAAAATAATAATATATGGATATTGTTTAGCATAATATGCCATATTATCTGCTTTAAAATTTAAAATACATATAATACTGAAAAAGAACAAAAATGCAAAATACGTCGAGAAAGCAGACTAATCTTTCAGATTTCTTATTATTTTCAACCATTCAAAGCAAACTGTTCCAAATGTTATTGTCTGTTAGTTTGCGTTCATACAAATAACATTTTATATAAAAAATTCTAATTATGAATGACGAGCAGATAGTTGATTTTACGAGAAAATATTACTATTTTCACGGTGGTGTAAATAGTAGTTGTAACAAATTAAATAAACTAGTATTTAACCCGCGGTATACCGTGAAACAAAATTTATATTTAGTAATGTTTTATATAATAGTTTAGTATTTAGTATATTTTAAAAATTTGATAAAAATATGTTTTTAATTTTTTATATTCATAGTAATAAAATAGTTGATTTATGTATTAGAATAATTTTTTTTGTTTGATTATATACTCTAATATAAAATTTCACCAACCCCCTAATTTTATGATCTAGTGCAATTTTTACATTATTTTTTAAAACGTTTATTTATCATATTTGAGCAAAGTATATCAATTTTTTTAAAATTCGAATCATAACATATTCCAAAAAAAATCTATATTTTTATTTATTATATGACTATGTATTGATTGAAATTTTTGAAAATATAGTCAAACAAAGATGATAGGTGAAAATCAATTTAAACAAAAAACAATTAAAACTTTAAAATAACTAAATGAAATAATTTTGTTGACAAAATCTGATGAGAGAGAATATATTATTTCCTTAAATAAATAGATCTGTAAATAAGTTTCAACTCCAAAACTACTTTACAAAATGTACTTCAATTTTAATAATATAGATATGTGTATTTTGTTTTAAAACTTTTACAATATTACATTTTTTTTAATTGTTTTAACTATACAATATATTATATCTTAATATGTGTATTTTATATGTGTATATTGAACATAACTGATAAAATATAAAAAATATTAAAATAATAATACACAAGAGCAAGTTGCGATGGAATTATGTTTTAGGAGGAAGAGGAAATGCATTATCAGTTGTGTTTTATAATGAACGTATACATCCTTTTATATAGAGTAAAAATGAAAAGAAAAAAAATACTATATGCAGTAGTGATGTGAGATTCATATCAACTTCTTCATGTCAATATAAATTTAATAACACTTCTCATTGGAGACCAGCATTACTATTGTCGTACGTAGTTTTTTTTACTCTTGCTTCATTAAAGTCTTTCTACAAAAACCCAATGAAAATGAATCATAGTAAGGTAAAAGAATACAATTATCTAAACTCTCTCTTGAAATGATATTGATGACATTTTACACGTCCCGTTGATTACGCATTCTAATTTTATAGATATGTTTCCTAAACATCGTCGTGAGAAACTTTGTGAAGTCTTAATGATTTGTCAAAGCATCGACCTCTTCGTAACTGGCTTAGTAATCACCCAGTTACTTTTGGAGCCTTTTTGGAAACACATGTTCAAGAAGCTAGTAAGAATTTTATTTTGTCGAATATTGGTCCGGAGTGGACTCTTCTGTCTAATTATCAGTTGTCAGATTTGGGAAAGATATGGATCATATACAAAGCTCCGACTCGAGCAAGAATTTTTTTTGTGAACCTTCAGTCAATTACTTGTGAGATTTCCTTGGAAGATGGTACTGATTTCATCTATACTGCGGTTTACGCATCTAATGAAGAAGAGGAAAGGAAAGAGCTTTCACTACAAGAAAAATGAACATCGGTAACACGCATTTTCTGCTACTAAAGGGTTTTCGTAGCGAAATCATAAACGCTGTATAATGAGGAGCTACAATAGACCCCCCCCTACCGTAGCAGTTTTTACGCGCTATGGTAAATTGACCTATTATAGCGCTATTACTCAGCTATTTAATATTCTTACCTAGCGCTTTATTTTTGCTATTATGTTATTTTTAATAGCAAAAATTTTGTGCTATGTAACTTGTAATGATAACACACATATAATGTGACTGAATATTGTTCTATGACATTTTTATATTGCTGTAAATTATATTATTGGTTGGAATATTGATTTGCATAAAATAGATATTGCAATGAGATTAATAAATATAATTACTCTAATCAAACACAATTAAATCATAAAATACAAAATGCATTTCCATTAAATTTTTCAAACTTACAAAGTCAAGTTAAAGAAGATGAAAGGGCCTATAAAGGATTTGATGAAGAAAAATTTCAGTGATCTAGAGAAGAGAGTTTTCGAGGCTCACTTTAAGCTTAATGCCTTTCAATTGTTAGCCTTAAATGACCCGTCTCCAATCAATATTCAGAATGAAATTTTAGCGAAGGAGATGTTGATATGCATCTTAGTCTTGCAGAGGAGAGTTTCTTCAAACAGAAGTCTCGCCTTTGATGGATGGGCGAAGGTGATTTTAATACTTCTTTCTTTCATAGGGTCTCTACAGCTAGAAATGCAGGAAATGCCATAAAGCTCTTATTGAAGCCAGATGGATCTCCCACTTCATCTCTTCAGGAAGTTCATGATCTAGCTGTGGATCACTTTTCTGGGATTTTATGTACAATTAAAGGCAAGTTTACTCCTGATTTGTCTGAGCTCCTTACTTCCTTAATCCAAACAACTTGTACGCTTGTGCAACAGTCATCCCTGTCCTCTTCTTTTTCGGCTGAAGCAATCAGATCTTGTCTTTTTAAAATGCCTCTTAACAAAACTCCAGGACCAGATGGATTTCCTGCAGAGTTTTTCAAGGCTTCTTGGTCTATTATTGGACATGAATTAACGACAAGTGTGCTTCGCTTCTTTCGGGATTCGTTTATCCCATCTGCCTTAAATTCCACATCTCTTGTGTTGATTCCAAAACGGCAAGGGACTGTTGAATTGAAGGGTTTCCCACCTATCTCCTGTCTTAATACGGTTTACAAGATCATATCTCGCCTTTTATTAGACAGGTTAAAGACTCTGCTTCCGGATCTTATACTTCCAAACCAAACCGCCTTTGTTAAGGACAGATTATTAATGGAGAATGTGCTTCTTGCCTCAGAAGTTGTGCAGGGCTATCATATCGATTCAGGACAAGAGAGAATCACACTCAAAGTAGACATCTCAAAAGCCTTTGATTCTGTAAGATGGGACTTTCTTCTAAGTTCTCTTCAGGCTTATAAGGTTCCTCCAATATTCATTTGCTGGATTAGAGCTTGTGTATGTTCCTCATCTTTCAGTGTTAGTATAAATGGGGTTACTTCTGGGTTTTTCAAAGGAAGGACTGGACTGCGCCAAGGAGATCCCTTATCCCCAATTCTGTTTGTCATGGTAATGAATGTGTTATCCTTAATGTTGAATAAGGCAGCAGAAGAAGGATCTTTCAAGTACCACCCAGGATGTGAGGATCTTAAGCTTACTCATCTCTGTTTTGCTGATGATTTATTGATCCTCTTAGAGGGCTCTGAGCAATCTTTATATGGAGTTATGTCTGTGCTCACAAAATTTGAGGAAATGTCTGGGTTGGGAATGAACATTGAGAAAACCTCCATGTTTTGTTCTGGATTAAGTGAAAGCAGCTTGAATCGGCTAAAAAACATTTTCAATCTGTCTCTGGCTTTGCTTCCAGTTCGGTATTTAGGTCTCCCTTTATGTTCCAAGAAGCTTTCAGTGAAAGATTGTGATCCTTTGTTGTCTCAAATAAGGAAGAAGTTGAATTGCTGGACTCATAAGTTTCTTAGTTTGGCGGGACGATTCACACTCATCTCCACGGCTATCTCGGGAATTATTGGTTTTTGGACTAATGCTTTCTTTCTTCCTAAGCAGGTTATTCGGAAGATCAATAGCCTCTGCAGTTCCTTTTTGTGGCGTGGAAAATTAGATACATCCTCAGGTGCAAAAGTTTCATGGTACAACTTATGTTTTCCTAAATTAGAGGGTGGCTTGGTTTGAGGCACATTGCTAGTTGGAAGGAGACTTGTGCCTTAAAACTTTTTTGGCTGCTGTTTTTTCGAGCTGGTTCGTTTTGGGTGGCATGGATAAGAAGTAAGTATCTTTCAACATCTCCTTTGTGGGCACTTAACGACAAGAATGTTACCTACTCTTGGATTTTCAGAAAATTACTTAAGCTACGTCCCAAAGCTCTTAAATTTTTCAGCATCCGTATTGGAAATGGAGATTCGACCTTCTTCTGGTGGGATCCATGGACTTCATTTGGCTCTCTTTATCATTTTCTTGGTTCATATGGCCCTTCACGTTTAGGGATTCCTCTGTTTTCAACTGTGGCTGAATTGAGAATTGAGAATGGTTGGTCTCTCCCTCATCCCAGAACAGAGCGACAAGTTCTTCTCCACTCTTTCATCTCTACCATTTCCATGTCATCAACGAATGATACTCCGGTTTGGACAATCGATGGTATTCCTTACTTATCTTTCTCTTCTAAAGCAATGTGGAATGCTGTTCGGATTTCGAATCCAGAAAAATGTTGGGCTCCTCTTGTGTGGCACAAAGCAGCCATTCCAAAGCATGCTATAACTTCATGGCTGTTTATACTCGATCGTAACCCTACTCTTGATCGTTTGTCTACTTGGGGCTTTAATATTGAGGTGGACTGTCTCCTTTGTGGTTTGGAACATGAATCAAGAAATCATCTATTTTTTGAATGTGTCTTCTCTGCTGAGGTATGGAGATTGATAACACAAAGGCTTCGGATATCCTCTCCTCCACTTCTATGGGATCAGATTCTCCTTTGGCTGCCAACGGCTTCAACATCAAAACATAAAGAACTTGCTCTTCTTCAAGGTTGGCAGGGTGCGATCTATGAACTGTGGAAAGAGAGAAATCGTCGCTTCCATGAGGGTGTTTCTGTCTCTCCAGTTACTGTAGTATCACACATCCTTTCCTCCATGGATATCAAGTGTCGTGCAATGATGCAGTTAGGCTTAAAGCGAGGGTTCTCAATTCTTCAATGTTGGAGTCACTAAGTTTACAAACAAGCGTTCGACTCTGTTTCTTCCTCTCTGTTCAGGGTGTGTTTGTTATGAATCCTTCATCTTCCTAGTAGTTTCTACTAGTTTTTCTAGTTTCTTTGTCTGTATAACTCTTCTTTACTTTGTATACGTTCTATTTATTTAAGAAAACCCTTTAACAAAAAAAAAAACTTTGTGAAGAATTCTGCAGTATTTCCAGATGAAGGAAATATGTCAATTTTTATTTTTTTTTTTCTTTTCGAGCTCTTGAGTACATTAAAAAAGTTTCAGAGGAATATGGTTGGTTATGTTTATTTTGATATATTCTTCCTTTGTCTGGAAAACACATACATTATTATCTTCATAAGATATTTGGTTTTGTATTTACGCGAATTATATTGCTTGATTGAATATAGTGACTTATTGATTGTAGCCATCAGAAATTTAAATGTGATTGCGTCCATAATAAGGGTGATAAGAATCAAATTAACCCTAGGCTACTCTCTCAAATTAAAAGATTGATTGCACTACTTAGGGATTGAATCCACTGAGACTCTAATCACACAATAGATTGTCAATTATCAGATTAAGATAAACATAAATAAGTAAATTATAAAGCAATTGCAAAGAAATAAAACTAAGTTGTTATTTTCATCTTGGACCGAATTTCACTTTTGGATTGGTTATATTCGGAGTTTAATTTGGAGATTAATAAAAAAAAATACAAACCATCTTATAGTCAAGTTTTCAAGCTCTAACTCATAACCTAATAGCCAATGGCTCTATCGGGACTTGCGTCTCAGAGTGAGCACAAGCTAGAAAACAAAACGTAAAGAGAATGTTGATACTCAGGTTCAATTCCTTATGTTACTATCATGTCATTGCAGTACATAAGGTGTCAATCCAGTTGAGCGTGTTGCTATCAATCAAGATATGATCAGATACTACTAAGTCAAGACAAACAGAAATGTTGTTATCTAACAACCTATGTGAACAAATTGTAAACTCAAACAAGATTGCAAAATAAGAAGCAGACGAGTATATATGAAAACTTGAATAAACAAAAGCAAGTGAAAACAAGTATTAGAACAATCAGATAAACAAAGCTCATGAGGATGAGGTTATTGATGCAGGTGGATCCTCCTAGTATGTAAGATGTTCAACAAGCGCAAGCATGCTATCCCTAGACAGTAAACACTCAAACTAGTCAATTCAATCTCTTGATATAGACTATCAAACCTAACAACATCCTAGTTAATTCAATCTCGTTGGTGAGACCATGTCAAGCAGGCAGTAAGTACAAGTTCACTTTCATGTTAAAACGCATCCTAGACAACTAATCTCTTAGGTATGGAAATCGAATCTATGGCACTAGTGGTTCAGATATTTCTTCAAACACCTTTCGGGTGTGAAATATCTAATGAGACTAGATCCATTTGATCAGAACAAACCTAGTGAATCAAAACTCTAGACCTGAAGGGAAACATCAAATTCTAAACTTCAACACCCTAAATACTAATATTTTCCATCTGATCTATCCCATCCTCAAGAACCCTAGTCACTACTCAAGAACAGAAATTATGATCTTCAAACAAAAAACACTCAGAAATTGCAATAAACAACATAAAAAGATAGATCAAGATGAGAAGAACAAGATTATCAAAACAGAAATTGCATAAACTTAAAAGATAAAAGTAAATCTGAATTACAAAGCTTAAAGAAGTTTATGGTTGCTGAAAAGTTGTAAAAGAGGCAAAGATAAAGATAAGATGAGATCATTAACCCTAAACATAAGAGGTCTATTTATACTAAAAAGGGTAACACCCTAGCTTAAAAAGTCAAAAGTCAATGTTTTAATTCGGTTTAGCAGAATCTTGACCCTACGGGTCGAGTAGGATGCTCTGTAAAGTTTCTCCCTGTTTCTGTCTTGGATCCTGCTTGAAACACCCCGACCCGATTTTTTTTTTTGGATTTTATTACCTCGTTAACTAGTGATCCCATACTCACTAATCAACCTAGCCAGCACCCAACAATCACATTACTCAGCGGAAATCATAACATAATAATACTCACATTCATCATACAACCAGCAACCTAAGTGCCAATTCTAAACAACCATTGTTCCAGAATCTAACAACTTAACAATAACAATACAACGATAACATATCACACGAATCCCTAGATCATCCTCCTCCTCATTGCCATGATCCCACGGTCACACACAAGCCTTTACCTACATCAACAACACAAATGAGATGCGTAAGTATTATAATAAATACTTAGTGAGGCAATCCTCCCAAGCAACAGGCTATACACACAAACGATTAAACCAAAACACAATCAAACCAACAAACCAGACAAACTCCTCAGCCTGTGTCGATCGACACCCACACCCTATGTCGATCGACACTACACAGCTTGGTGTCGATCGACACACCACCTCTGGTGTCGATCGACACCGACCGCGATCCTTCACGATCAGCCTCTTCCTGGTGTCGAGCGACACCCAACCCTGGTGTCGATCGACACCGAACACGCAGAACCCTCTCCAGCGATCTCTCCTCCGCGCACCAGCGCCTCAACCACCCTAAAACTCAACCACGAGACACACAGAAGCCACCAAAGCTCCTCACAACACAATCACGCAATCCACATCAAGTGAATTCATCAAAACATCACATCAATCATGTAAAACATACAATCAAAGAGATCTAATCGCTCAGATAAGCCCATGGTCATGCACTCACCTCGAACAAGAAGATTCTGACAGAGAAACAGCAAGGAAACGACCCTATCCTAGCCCTCCACGACACACCAGCCTCAGATCTCCTTCTCCACAGGAAGATCTCTCAAGAACAGGCACCAACCTCCACAGGAAAACCTCCAGAAACCCTCAGGAACTTCCTCTCTCCTTTCTCCTGCACAGAAAACGACCAAAAGGCTAACCAAAACCCTAGGTCGAGTTCCTGGTCCTTAAATACACGCCCTCCAGGGTTTCTTCCCGAAAACCCAACAAAACACGCGATTAAAAGCCCAAAGGCCCAACTACTCGAAATGCTAGTGTCAATCGACACACTCCCCGTGGTGTCGATCGACACGACTTAACCAAAGCCGCTCAAACCGTGCAATTAAACCCGAAACCCTAATTGCACCAACACTAGTGTCGATCGACACACCACCCTTGGTGTCGATCGACACCCCCTCCCAGAAATTGGGACACGGGCGTTACACTGCTCGACCTGCATGTTTAGGTAAGACGGGTTGATTAAACACAATGCGAGATCGTGCTGGTCAAGTAGATTTTTGCAACAGCGGCGGGTCTAGTAGATTTTGCAACAGCAGCAAGTCGAGTAAACATTGCAGAAGCGGACATGTCGAGTAAACAGGTTGAGTAAGGTGTTCTTGTTATGACAGGTCGAGTAAGACAAGTCGAGTAAGACAGGTTGAGTAAGACAAGTCGCGTAAGACAGGTCGAGTAGGACATTCTGCACTCTGCTATGCCTGTTGCTCTGCATGTTACTCGCTCTGGTTATGACAGGTCGAGTAAACGCTAGGCACTCTGCTCTGCATGTTGACAGGTCGAGTAAACGCTCTGCACTATACTATGCACTATGCTTTGCATGTTTTTCTACATGTATTTCTGCATACTGCTTAGCAGCTCACCTCAACATTCACCTCTCTGCAATTACCTAATAACAACTCCAATTGCACAAATACATGCAATACTAATGCAATGACTACTAAGGGTGCATATCATGCAAAAGAGGCTACAAACTCTGCAAAACAATGAGTTAATGAAGCAAAAAAATGACAATATGCATGATAGCAGAAGGTAAAATATGGACATATCAGCATCATATATAATGAGTTTGTTAAACCAAAAATGGTGATTTGACAAAAGACCATATTATTTTGGACGCGTATCGTCTACCACAAAAATAAGGAGGAGATATACAACATTTGACTCCATAAATATTATATAGATTTAAACGAATTTATTTGAATTTATATAAAAACAACATAAATTAAATAGTATCTCTAAAATGTGAACGACAAACACGAGGTACTTGAAATGAACTTATGATTTTCCATATAATTTCTCAATGTTTTTTATAATATTATTGTTGGACCGGGATGACTTGACCGGCTATACTTTGCTTTAAGCAATTACTAAATTTCATGTTTACTATTATAAACACTTTTGTCATCTTTATTTTTGCATGATATAATACATATGTGTCTCCATTGTGGTCGAGCATTCAATACTACATTTATTCATAGTTTCAATATGATGATTATTAAGTTAAATATCTTTGAAATTTCACGAGTTTCATTAAGACTTTGGAGAACACGACATCCATAATTATAACTTGATGCCTTTTGAAATCGAGAGACTAGCTCATCGAGATTTTCCAATTACTTTTTGCACTGTCTAAAATTTTGTTGACATGTATTTCATATATTATCATAGTTTCAATGTTTTTAAAACTCATATAACATATATATTTATTTGTTTATAAATAAAATGAATAAAATATTTAAACATACTAATTCATAAAAATAAGAAATAGTATTTTCATACAAGAATTCAGGAGGCATCGCCTTCTATTTTGGAATTTAGTAGACATAGCTTTTATTTGATCGTAAAGGAGGCAAAACCTACTAATTAAAACGATCAATACGAAAAACTGCATAGTCTCACGATGTCTATGATAATTATCTTCTATAAACATAAATAAATTTAAACAACATAAATTCATCTTAAGGAGGTAGTGACAAATGTAGAGATGTAGTGACAAGTGGAGACAAATGTTTCATTTAAGAATAATGTTGCATTTTATGTAAAAGCGTAAATGACCTATGTTGTGATGGATAATCACACTTAATTCATGACAAAACTTGTTTTATGTCACTTATTTCATATATTTGCATTAATTATAAATTGATGCAACCTAACATCACTTATGTAAGTAATTGGTGGCACTGTGGTCAGGGCCGTGGCCACGTTATAAAAAAATAAACATTGGTTTAGGGGCCCAATTTTTGTTAAAAAATTGAAGGGCCCAAAATATTAGTAGTCCCATATATATCTAGTAGTATTAGAAAATTGTTTTAACATTAATTTAGCAACTTATATCAATTAATTTCCTTTGCCAAAAAAAAAATATCAATTAATTTAAATTATAAAAAAATATTAGGGTTTTTATTAAAGTTGATAAAATCTTATCTTCGTTCAACTATGTCACAAGAGAGATTGACTGACTTGGCTATCTTGTCTATCGAAAGGGAGCTGCTTAAAAGTGTCGACTTTGAAAACTTGGTTACTGATTTTGTTGGAAAGAAGGAAAGAAAAGTTAAGTTTTAAAACTGATATATTGCTTTTTGTTATGGTTTTTTATTTTATTTTATTTGGGATGATGATGGTTACAACTTTGGAACAACATGCTTAGTATTTGTTTTACATGAATGAATTAGTTTTATATGAATTTGGGATGATAATAGTTATTTTGGAGCTTTTTTTTCTTTACTGCTTATGTGCTCCAAATCTCTGGTAATGGCTCTGACTGTGGCAGTAACAAGCTTCTCATAATTCTTGTACTTCCTTTACCGATGAGCCACAAAGAAGAGAAACCATTGGTGGCAGTAACAAACTTCTCATAATCGAAATCCTTCATTGTAGTTTGGTTCTCCAACCTAATACTAATTTTCCGTTCCGATCGTGCATTTGTTTTTTTTTCGGTTGGCTTAGTATTTATGTTTTAGAGGAACGCATGTGTGGGTAATGTATGTGTAACAAGAAACTTGGAGGACAAGTAACCGGAGAACACATCATAGCGGAGAATCAGAGATGAACTTTTGGATTCAATTAGTTTACAATCAAACACTACTTATATAACATGAATCTTGCTTTCTTCATGCCTGTTGCTTTGCAGTTTACAGCATCAATGTCGATCATGAGCATGGGTGTCAGATGACCATGCCTCAAAGCCACATGATTGCTGAAGCATGAGTCTGTACTTGATGATATCACCAAGAAGACTATATCCACACAAATGCAAATAATCTTCTGAATAACCTCGAAGATTGAGAGACGCAGCGATAATGTTACAACTTCAGCCGGTCTTTTCATGTTACATCTGGTGCGGGGACTCCAATCGGAAGATTGACAACGCCAACATCCTTGAATACCAAAGAAAGTTATTTGCAACTTAAGCTTGAAGTTTCATTCAGCCAATGAATAAACCAAACACACTAAAAAGATCATTATCCCAAGTACTGCGTGTTTGATGCAGTGAATAATGAGGATTATTTCTTCAGGCATTCGGATTTGCATTTACTAGAACATACTTTTATTTGGACATTTTATGATATGAAGCTTTAGCATCAGATATTAAGAGAGAGAAATTGGCTTACGAAAGAGTGTCAGCTACATAGAATATTGGAAGCCTCCCTAAACCTGCACACTTCCACGTTCTTCTCGGGGCCACAATAGATTTTTCAGGTCCTGATCCTGTAGCAGTTAAAACAAACTGCATACATTCTGTTAAAACTGGTTTTTCTTAAGATACAACAGACAAGACAGTGAAAAAGTAACAATAGAAAATCGTTTACCAATGGAAACAAGATGGCCATAAGCGCTCCACTCACAAGAGGCGAGAGAAAGAAAATGGCCAACACACAGGGACTTCCTGAAAAGCAAACAAAAGTCAGCATTTAGTTTTTCCTCTTATTAATGTCGGCAACGGAACCAATAAACTAGAAAAAATTACCAAAACCAGTAAAAAATGCCCAATTGGATTCAAAGAAGTCCAGCCTTTTGTCCAGAGGAATCCCCGAGAAGTTCCACTTATATCTACAATGAGAATGTGTATTGAGTGACTTTTAATACACTAATTAGCTCCATTTTTGGCACCATTGCATAGGTTCAAGTACAAGATAAGAGATCACAACATACTCGTAACAATAGTAGGCATACATCCATGAAAGAAGTAAGAAATTCAGTATCTTCCCGATGTATGGTATAACGCCAACAACATAAACCTGTATTGTACAGCCAGGTTATCACATATACTACCATACCCGAATGAAGAAAACATATAATTTTCAATGGAAATTCTCGAAGGGAAACCATTTACCTCCAAGAAAAAAAATGTCAGCAGCAGTATCGAATACACCTGCTCCCCTATACCAATCATCACCCTGAAAAGAATTACGCAGCAAAAGGAAATTGGTTTAACACCTACAAACAGTTTTTTTTTTTTAATTTTTGGTTTTGAAGTAGTGACAAGGTAAACCAGTACCCTCCAAGACCAGAAGGCCTTTTAGCATTTGCCATGTTTAGTGACGCCGGAGCTGGAGCTTCACCTTGTTTTAATGCTTCCAGTGAGCTTAAGTCAGATTTCTCAATTGCTTCGAACCCATGCTTTGCAATATCGTTATACCTGAAAATTAAATGATCCTCATGGCCTCAATGTTCACAGAAAAGAAAAGAGATAGAAACGAGAACTCCAAACTAACATAACGGACAAGTTAATAAATTTGTTTTAATAGGAAAATCTCAGCTCGTGAAGGTCCAAAGGTACACGATTTTCAACCGCTAATTATAGTTTGTGAGTTGAGTGATGGCTAAGTTTATTTTTCACAATTCTGAGAAGCGGAATAAGGAAACAAAAGGCATAACAAAAGCAAAGCTGCAAGAAAGCTACCAGATGTTACTCAAGATGAAGCTGAGCATGTACAGAGGATAGAACCAAAAAACCTGTATAGCCATAATAAGAGCGTTTTTTCTGGGTCAGATAACGGAAAAAAGGTAATATGCTTCTTGCGAATGATGATGATCAACAGGAAATACAAACTCCAACAACAAGGCTCTTCAAACCTCAAACTCACAATAGACATACTTACGTAAAAAAGCTGCAAAAGTCCACCACGTAGAAAGGCATAAAATCCACCATACAAACAAAATTCTTGAGAAGTGACAGGAGAGCACTGATCAGGTAATATCCACTCCAGGGCTGGATCAATAAACCACTTGAACACACCTAAACTGCACCAATCTCAAAAGTAAACACCAAAGATAAGCTAAAAGTATCGAATTGAGCCAAATCTATCCATAAGAAGCACTCTGCCTTAATCAAGTCTCAAACTTTCTCTAGTAAGATTGACCCCATCTCTCATCTCAGTATCTAATCTTATTCTCTGGATCATAAGTAATCATAAAGTCTTCGTTTTTCAAGCGAAATTGGGTCACTTGTAAGCAATCAAGCAATCAAAACAAAGGCAAAATAAACCATAAAGATGAAATTTCTACCTTCCTAAGAATATCAAACCATTCAAAATAAAACACTGCCCCGTTCGTAATAGCAGCTTTCTCGACCTAAAAGTATCGAAATTGAGCAAATTTATTCATAACAAGCTCTCTGCTTTAACCAGGTCTCAAACTTTTAGTAAATTTGACCCAATTGCAAGTTAATCAATCTCATCCCAAAATCTAATCTTATTCTTTAGATCATAAGTAATCATAAAGTCAAGCGAAACCGGATCACTTGTATGCAATCAAACAATCAAAACAAAGGCAAAGTAAACCATAAAGATGAAATTTTTACCTTCCTAAGAATATCAAACCATTCAAAAGAAAACACTGTCCTGTTCGTAATAGGAGCTTTCTCGACCTAACACCAAATCAAAACCAAATGTCTGTGAGTTTAGATTTTGAAATTAAGTTTCTCAATTATGATCAGGAAACGAATCAGAACCTGTGACAGAGAATGACAACACGGTGAAGTGAACAAGCTTCTCGGAAACCCTCAAGCCATAGAAGCAACACCTGCTTCGATTTTGCAATCATCTGGTCAAATCGAAGGCTTCGCGGTTTCAATTGTCGACGAAGGAAGAGATTGAGAGAAGACGTTGAATCAGACAAGCAACAACACTTAGGTTTCTGTTTTATAGGAAAATTAGAAGGTGTGTTTAATTAGATGCATATATAAACAATTTTCTTGAGATAAAAAAAAATATATATATATGACCAATTTTTTAAAATATAATGGTTATGAATGTTTAGAAGATTTTAAATAGTTTTTAAATTATAGGTTTTAGTTTTTAGATTTTGGATTTGTTTTTGATTTTGAATTTTGTGAAATAAAAACAAAAAACAAACATAAAATATTTTAAAAACTTGTATCTTAAAAGGAGTTTCTGGAGCGACTACGACACCTCGACCACGTGGATCAGTATGTCTTGGCTCTTGAGGAATACATCTCACACGTCCTCGTCTAGCCATTTGAACGTGATTAATTAATCAAGGGACTAAAACTGAGATTTACGCAATTTCCAACTCTAGAAACTTATAGCCTAGATTCTTACTCCAAAACCCTATTGTGAGACAAAGTAATTTTATTCTAAGTTTTCTTTTTTGAGACACAAATTTTTGTAAATTAAAACAACAAAAATGTTTTAAAACACCAAGGTTTCATAAAACAATACTCTGATAGTTACTACCTGTAACACCTTGATCGTCACCGTCAACGGGTCTTCACGCTCTCTCGACTCATGAGTTCTATCTTCGTCTGATGGCCGGTTTGTTACTTTTGGAGATTTTAAATCCTTGTTTACCGATCCTACAAATAACCATGTGATCTTTTTCCTTATTTTTTCCTTACTCACACAATACTGCAAATCACTTTCCTGTATGTCATCCATCGTAAGCTGCTCCAGCTCAAGTACAGTTAACTCTGAAGTTCTGACAAGATATTTGACTAAAAAGATAAGTGGACTTTCGTAATATTTTCATATTACGGGATGTAACATAAAGTTTATGTTATTGCTTTTAACAACCAATAAGCAACTTTAGCAACTTTAGTCAATATGATCCGACTTCTAATTTATTGATGAGTAGAAAGAGACAAATAAAACCCTTCACATTAACAATCCCAATCGAGTGGTATTGATTATTTATTGTTTTGTATTATTTTTTGTTAACTAGCATGCTTAAATATGAAATAGTGATATGTGTGTTATTTTATTTTATCACTGTTTTGTTTCAAACTGTAACGCTCCGACCGCCACTTTTAATGGGTCCCACGTCCTCTTCTAGCCCGTGGGTCCATCTTATTTCCGACGGCCGGTTTGTTACGTCGAGAAATCTTTAAAGATTTGTTTACCGAGCTTAGAAATCACCACATGATATTCTTTTTCCATGTTTTCTCCTCACTCACACAGTTCCGACAATCATTTTCCGAAAGGTCACCCATCCTGAATTGCTCCCAGCTCAAGCACCTTTATCTATGGAGTTCACTCGTGATGGTTGACCGAAAAGATAAGTGTACTTTGGTGACATAGATGGCCAAATCGATTTTTTTAAAAAACCTTTCCGCATGCACCACCATTTTTTCTAAAACTGGGGTATTATACAAAAACAATTGGAATAAAAAAGACAAACATAATTTATGTCTACACCATTATTTGGGTTTTAGATTGTTCTATTAGACTTATGTGTCTATGGTACATCTGCTAGTGGATCAAAGGCTTGAGACAGCGCAAACGACAAATCTACTTCAATTGGAAAGCTAAATTATCTTGATAATTTTTATTAGCTTGGGTATTGAATATTATCTTTTTAGTGCTATGCCTACTGTTTATGCTTTTTAATTTTCCTGTTTAATCATGGGATTATAATAATGATGTACATGTAGGCAAAAGTTTACCAATGAATGAAAAATAGCATAATTCATAGTTGTGGATAGGCCTGGGCAATCAAATTTTTCGGGCCAAGCATGCCATTGATTTTTACTTTGGGTTTTAGATCGAGTTCGGTTCAAAATTTTTAGAGTTTCATTGATTCGGTAAAGAAAAAGTATCTTATTATATCTTATTATATAAAGTTGGGTTTTCGAAGTTAGCAACTCGCGAGATCTTGACACATGTCATATTCATTGATTCGAGATTTTGACACGTGTCAAAAATATTTGTTTTTAAAAATTTTAATTAAATATATAAAAGAGAAGATAATTATGAGAAAATACTAAAATTTAAATAGATATTAAAATGTTAAAAATATTTAAATTTAAATATTTTAAAAAGTGTAAAAAAATAATGTTAAAAAAATTGAAATTTAAATATTTTAAAAAGTGTAAAAATATAATTATTAGAAACAATTAACACATAAATAAATTTAAAAGTGTAAAAAAATAATGTTATTGAAATTCTAACTTAAATAATTTAAAAAAAAAAAAGATAATGTTAAGAAAAGTTTAAAGGACCAAATAGATAAAAAAAATACGAAAGGATAAAGATAAAAGGGATTAAATAACTAAAATTTTATTTTAAACAATTTTAAAATATATAAATATAATTATAATAAAACTAGAAATTTTAAGAATTTTAAAATATAAATAAATGATTATAAAAAATTATAAATTTAATAATATTTTTAATATGAAAAGATAATCATAAGAAAATTATAAGTATATTTTCATATAGTTAGATTACTAGTTGTAAAAGAAAAAAAAATTACATAATTAAAGATATAATATTATTCCTAAAAGAATAAGGAATCGTAAATACTCACCTCTATATAATCGAATAGATGGTCTCATATTGTTTTTTACCAAACAATATATTTTTTACCAAACAATATATTTTTTTTTAAACATCATTGTTGAATTAGCTTTGTTCTATTGATAAAGATTTGTTTTTATTACGATTATAGGTTTTGGTGTGTAGAACCAACCATATGGATCGATGCATTAAAACTTGAGTGATATTTTTATCCTATGATAAGGTAAGTTTTTTGACAAAAAAAAGATAAGGTAAATTTTGATCAAAACATAATTCTTTTGGTATTGGTATATATGTTTCAATTATTGGTGTCAAATTATTTTGTTAATGCAGTAGGTGGATATCATATGATTAATTTCATCGAATGAAGAGGTGAACTTATTTTTTAACGTATAATATTTTTGCCTTTGGTTTGATGAGTTTTGGTTAGTGTACTAATGATTTCATGATGCAATGGTCTAAAAACGCTTGATATGACTATCGAGTGGTGATATAAGTTTTAATCTAAATGCGACGTTTTTTTTTGTAGGGTAAATGTGATGTTTGCTTTACAGAATATCTAATTTTATTTTTTATACGGGTTATAAAATTTTAGTTATAAACCCGTGTACGCGAGTTTTAATTTTTTTTCTTACACGGGTGATAAATCTTTAATTTTAAACCCGCGTATACGCGGGGCCTTATCTAGTAAAGTTGTGTTTTCGAAGTTAGCAACTCGCTGGATCATGACACGTGTCGATTTCATTGATTCGAGATTTTGACACGTGTCAAAAAAATTTTGTTTTTAATAATTTTAAATATGTAAGAAGGTAATTATGAGAAATATTAAAATTTAAAAATGTAAAAAGATAATGTTAAGAAAATTATAAATTAATTAATTTTAAAAATGTTAAAAGATAATGTTAAGAAATTTTTAAATTTAAAAATTTTTAAAAATTTAAGAAGATAATTATAATTACTAATTATAATTTAAAACTACTAATTATAAAAGAAAGAGGATTACATAAATTAAGAAAATATAGCATTAATTAATATAATGTAATTATTAATTTCAAAAGAAAAAAGAATTGTAGATACCCACTTCTATATAATCTAGGAATCAAGAAAGTCGGAACCAAGAAATATAAAAAAATAATGTTGTAAAAAAAACATATTACGAAAATGTCATTATTAAAGGCTGCCACGTAGGACAGGTTTGGAGGGAAAAATATCCCCCGAAATAGGTTATGTTACAATAGATTTGTAATATTTGAAAGATTTATGTGATAGAGTTGTTAGAATGGTAGAGTTAAATAGTAGACTTATTCATAGTTAAGGTAGAGATAAAAACTGGAGTAGAGTTAACACAAGACCGATAGAGTTATGTGATAGACTTTTATCCTTTAGCGGTAGATTAACTTTAACGAATAAGAGTTATTACGAAATAGTATTGTCAATGACAGTAGACTTACGTGATGCGATAGAGTAACTGGGTAGACTTACATGTAATTATAGTAAACTTAATAGTTTCTGATAGAGTAACATCACAGACGTACAGTAAATGGTTACTGTAGATTTATGAGATTTGAAAACCCTAAAAATTTTGGAACTAGGTCACCGAAGATGGTACCCATCTTGATATGACGCATTTGCCCTTAAAAATTTATTGTAATTACAAGATAAACGTACGATGTTCAAAAGATATGTTCTTGAGGCCGCATTTTTTGAATCCACCCCCAAATTCGAAGACCTAATTAGTCAATTTGGGAAGAATGAGAGAGATTCATTTGGTATGTGGGGAGTGGTATTTATCCGAAAATTTGTGGTACTTTTTTATGATCCAACACGGGCAGGTAGGGTTCTATGTGTGACTGCAGGGTTGTCGTATGCAGACTTTTTGGTAATGGTTTACAAGGAATACCGGTTGGAAAGCGACCCGAGATGGAGAATTAAGCTAAGTTATAAGCTGGCAAGGAAGACGCATCTGGACATTCCGCCGGTAGCTGTATGTAACCAACGGTAGTTTGAAATGTTTATCGGACAGTGCAAAGCGAAGGGCAGGAGCAAGCTATGTGTAGAGATAGAAGAAATCGAAGCGATTAAACCAAAACTTGATGCTGAACAATCACCTAATAAACGACAAAAGAAAGACGACGAATATTACAAGATGAAGGCAGCTGGAAAAAAACTAGTTACAAGTGAATCCACTATGGACGAGGCAAATGGAGACGATGTGTATGGTGAGGAGATAGATAGATTTGATTGTTGTGATGACAGTGATGGAGACAGCCCAGGTGATGAAGATTATTACCGTAGCGATTATATGGATAAAGATGAAGAAGGGAAAATTACAGATGATGAAGAAGAGGGTCAAAGAGAAGGCAAAAAATGAAATGTGGTCAAGAAAAGAAACCAAATCTTCATCACCTGTCAAGAAGAATGCGTGTTGTTTTCAGAGAACATAGTTTTTACCGGGGGGCGTTATTGGTAGTGTTGACATTGTTGTTGGGCAAAAATATGATACCAAAGCTGCAATTGCAAGAAGATTGAAGATTCTATGACTGATACAAAAGTTTGACTTCAAGGTCATTAAAAGTTTGACATTGTATGTTGTCAAGTGTAGGGTTTATGGATGTAAATGGAGAGTTCGAGCTGCAGTAGTGCAAACATCTCCACTTTTTGAAATACGAATATATCAAAGTCATCATACATGTTCTGTAACCGAACGTTCTAAAACTTCGAGGAAAGCAACCCCTGAAATACTTGGTGCCCTTTTTAGGGAGTTCAGTGGTAGTGTTGGAGCCGGGGTTTTGCCCAAACATATTGAAGCTGGGCTGAGGAGAAGATATGGGATCATCGTAAGTGATTCAAACACTTAGTTGTTGTTTTAAATACAAATTGCTAATTTCCTTGCCTTCTACGTAGGTTGACTATTGGAAATCACATCATACTCTCAGGCAGCGCGGATATTAAACAGGGGATCTCCTGAACATGGGTATGAAGATCTACCCTCTTACTTATACAGGATAAAAAGATGAAATCCTGGTGATAGTAGGTTTTTCACTGCTACTGAAGTTCAATTCCCTAAGCACTTAAATTGTCATTGTAGTACAAAGGGTGTCAAACCAAATGGGTGAGCTATTAACCACAAAAGATGCAATCAAATCTAGCTAAGTCAAGCGAAACTTTAGTTTTTAGTTTCTAACAACCTAAGTGAGCAAGCAACAAAAGAAAAAGCACATAACAAAACTAAGCAGTGGCTAGCAACCTAAGCAGTGACTAGCAAAACTAAGCTAAACGAGACTAAAGCAGGAGTAAACTAAGACCGTATGCAAGCAAGGGGTAAGCAAAGCTAAGCGAAATAAGCAAAACGATAACTGATGCAAACATATGATAAAAGAGAGCTCGTGAGGTTGGGTATCAATGATCCATGAAGTCGCCTAGTCTAACTTAGAGATTTGATAAAACTTTAAACAAAGCTACCCCTAGACGAAAGATTCAACTACAGGTCAATCCACTCTCAGAGTCCCTCAAACCAAGTCACCTCCAAACCTAAATCTCTTTAGAGAAGCATAACAAGGCATGCCTTAGGAAACAATCTATCAATGTCAATGAGCAATCCAGACAACTAATCTCTTAGGGTAGATATGCAAATCTCCAGTATTAGCTTGATCAGACATTTCACCAAGCCCTCTCGGGTGGAAATGCCTCGGGTCAAGCTTCAGATGATCAGAAAGAAGCTAGCTTTAAGAACACTAATCCAGAAGGGATCTAAAAGATCTAAACATCAAAACCCTAGAAAAACTAAGAAAACTCCATGGATCTCACACAACCTAAAGAACTCCAAGAACACTACTCAGAAATCATGAAGCTCAAGAACACAAACCCATAAAATTCAATAAACAACATTATGAAAAGAGATTAAAGAGAGATTAACAAGATTATAACAACTAAAGCATAAAAGAGAGATGCAAAACTATAAAAACTTGAAAGATTAAAAGGGAATTCGAATTACAAAGCCTTAAATACGTTTTTGTTCTTGAGAGAAGTTTTAAAAATAGCTAAAAAGAAGATAAAAAGAGGAGTTCATCAAGTCTCAACAAATGAGACATATTTATACTAAACTTGTGAAAGCCCTAGTCAAAGTCAACAATTTTTAAGTCGGTTTAAGGCCAGCTCGAGTTGGTGAGGTCGAGCTCTTCTCTGCTTCAATCAGCTCGATCGAGCTATGCATGAACTGTTTGGTTGAGCTCTGCACTCCGCTCTGCCTTCTGCTCTGCATGCGTCTGGTTAGATTCTGCTCAAATTGGTTATTATGCCTTGGTTCGACTTCCTCTAGCTCAGCTCGATCGAGCTCTGCTTCTTCTGTTTGGTCGAGCTCTGCTTTGGTCATGACTCTGTCCTAACTCGAGTCCAAAATTCGATTATGGAGCTCGAGCTCTAGATGTATGTACCTTCACTAAAACAGTGATAACTTTCGAACCACATATCTGATTGACTTGAAACCAATGGCATTGGAAAGCTAACTCAATTTCCGATAACTTCACTGAAGAGCTCTGAAGCTGAATCCGAACGAAAGACAGCTCGATCGAGCTGGTTACTACTTGGTCGAGTTGGCTGGGTCGAGCTCCGAATATATACCTTTACTAAAACAGCTACAACTCACGAAACGCATATCGGATTGACTTAAAACAAAAGGCATTGGAAAGCTAACTCGATTGCCCACAAGTTTGATGAAGAGGTTTGAAGTTGAATCCGAACGCAAGACAGCTCGATCGAGCTCCGCTTCAAACAGCTCGATCGAGCTCTGGTTGGGTCGAGCTCAGGATGTATATAGCTTCACTAAACTAGCCATAACTCTTGAACCGCGCATCGGATTGGCCTGATTTTACTGGTATTGGAAAGCTCACGCGATTGCCCACAACTTTTCTGCAGATCTCTGAAGCTAAATCCCAACGTAAGAGCTTCATTTGAGTCGATCTTTGAAAGGCTTGTCGTGAATCCGATAAAGTGCTCGGTGTCAACGATCGAGTGCTTCTTCTTCACTTTTTGATGCTTCCAATCCTCTTGTTTAGATCAGAGATAACATCGAATCCTTCCTAAGCCTTTGAGAGCTCCAAAACACCTGATAACAACTCCAAATGCATGTATGCATGCAATACTAATGCAAATACTACTAAGTGTGCAAAATGTGCAAAATGGACTGAGAATACCACGAATATACGATGAAGGTATACTAAAACTATAACAAATGAATGCTTAAAATGGGTAAAATATAGACATATCAACTCCCCCAAACTTGGTTCTTGCTTGCCCTCAAGCAAACAAACAAGACATAAGCAGGAAGAGAGGCTTGATAGTGGGGTCTCAGAACCTAAAGCTTGCTAATAAACTATTTAGAATCAATGTCCAATGTTAATCAAGAAGGTGTTTAATACTAACTAATTAATAGTTAAGTATTAAACATAAGTTGCTTGTGCAACAAGTAGAGAGTTTGAATTCAAATAAAGAGAAAAGGAGTCCTCGGGTCAGCTTGGGTCATTTAGTAAAGGAGAAAGGGAGGTACCAACGGTCATATTGACCAAAAGACAAGGCGCACAAAGGCTGGACCACACGTATGGACGCGGGTTGCTTTTGGTCATTGTCTTCTAGTGCTAGCTGTCCCTTTGTCCTCATATGTGAGCTGTAGCAAGGCTGGTGTGTGTGCTTTTGTAAAGGATGAATGAGGCCGCAATCCCTTCTATGTGCGGAACCCATCATACCTAGAATTTGTTCTATATAAAGCACACACAACCACCTACTCTTGTAACTTTTAATACTTTTCTCTAATACATTTTCCTATTCTTGGTTCCTAAACATGTCTCTCTATCTCTTCTATACTTTTCCACCATAAATCGATTCTTATACTTGGTTACTGGTTACTTGTTCTATTCTTGGTTACTAATTCTCCTAGTCTTTAGCTTTATATTTCCGCATTAATCTTCATGGTATCAGAGCAATCTCTAGATCCATAGTCTTGTTCTACCCTCGTCTGTCTTCAATCGGATTTTTGAAAAGAAAAGCTTTAATTTTTATGCTGTTTTGATCTGTTAGACAATGCAAATGTCTACTGGTCATGTTTTTGGCGATGAAGAGAGATGTAATGGAGGCTGTGGTGAAGAACCATACTCTAAGCCCCACTACTATCTCCAAGCCATCATTTTTCCTTTGTTTTAGACAGTGAAGAGAAAGGAAATGGAAGCTGTGGTGAAGAACCACTTCTTAAGCTCCATTTTAATCTCTAAGTCTCTGTTTTGGTTTATTTAAAGGACGATGAAGAGAAAGGAATCTGTGGCTATGGTGAAAAACCATGCGTTAAGCCCCATTATACTCTCCAAGTCTCGGTTTTTTATTCGATTTTGACAATGAAGAGATGGGTTATGGTGACGGTGATGAAGAATCATCAAGGGAAGAGAGAAATCTCTCACCCTCACACTAAATCCCAAAATCTCTAAGTCATTGTTTTGGTGCTTGTGTGACAATGAAGAGAGAGAGGAGTGGTGACCGAGAGAAAGAAAGCTCTCACTTAAGTCCCATTTCAAGGAACTCTCCAAGTCACTAGTTATCTTGTGCTTGTTCGTTTCTTTTGTGACGATGAAGAAAGAGAGGAGTGGTGACCGAGAGAAAGAAAGCTCTCACTTAAGTCCCATTTCAATGAACTCTCCACGTCACTAGTTGTCTTATTGATGCAGCGTGATATTTGGAATATTTTCAAATATCTATTGTTATTATCTTTTATTTAATTATTATTATTATTTGAGAATATTCTAGGTTTTTAGTAGGCCTGGGCGTTCGGGCCCCCAATCGGGTTCGGTCGGTGTCGGTTCGGGTTCGGGTTTTCAAATACCGAAATTTTAATCCCATTCGGATATTTTAAAATTTCGGTTCGGTATCGGTTCGGGTTGGTTCGGGTTCGGTTCGGGGTTAGTAACAACTATTTAACTCGGTTAAATCCGAAATACTTTTGGGTTTTGTAATAATTCGGGTTGTCATACTCATTGGTTGGGATCGAGTTCGGTTCTTTTTACCCATATATACTTAAATCTATCCGAATTAGTAGCAAAATACCCGAAATAACCAAAAAAATACTAAAATATCAGTTACTTTTTACCCAAATGTACCTAAATATACCCAAAATATCTGGAGAAAAACTAAAATATTAGTTACTTTTCATCTAAATATATCCGAAAATACTCGAATTACTCAAAAATATCTAACATATTCGGATTTATGATTATAAATTTGAGTATTTTTGTTGTTATAAGTATAAATATTACCAAAAATCTTAGATGTATATTTTTATTTCGGATACGTTCGGGTGCCCATGGATATTCGGTTCGGTTCGGGTTCGGTTCGGATATGTTTAAAAATCGGTTCGGATTCGGTTCGGATATTTTTCGGGTGGGTTCGGTTCGGTTTTCGGGTTTCGGATTTTTTGCCCAGGCCTAGTTTTTAGGGTTTTGGAGCTTTTATTATAAATAGCCTTCTTAGGCCTCTTGTATTATTCGGTTGTTTTTGATTAATAAAAGAGAAGCTATTTGCTCAAACGAAGTCTTTGAATTCTCTGTTCTTGTGATCCATTAATACACAAAACAAAGGACTCCGAGCTACGAAAGTGTTCTTAGGGAATCCATTGATATCTCTAGACCCTTTTCGTATAAAACCCTAGTTATCCGGGTATTCTCAGAATCAACGGATCTCTAGTTCTATCCCTAGAAGCTTCCGCTCCATCACTTATTTAGTTTTATTTGGTAACAATGAAGAGAGAGAGAGGTGGTGACTGTGATGAAGAATCACATAGAGAGGAAGAAATCTTTCTCATTTAAGTCCCATCTCAATGAATCTCTAATTTACCCCTTTTGGTCCTTTAATCGTTATTAGTCTTGAGACAATGAAGGGAAGTAATGGTGGCCATGGTGAAGAACCATCCTTAAGCCCCATTCAAATCTCTGAGTCGCTTTTAGTCTCTGTTTGTTGTTGACAGTGAAGGGAAGAAGATGGTGGCCGTGGTGAAGAACAACACTCTAAGCCCCATCTCGATCCCCAAGTCACCTTTGCTTGTGCTTAGAATAGTTGTTTTCTGTTTTGTTTTCGTTTTCTTATTATCTAATGATCAAAGCTCCAACCTTTGGCCGTGCTTCAGATCTATCTTTGGAAGATCAGAACACCTTAAAGCCTTAGCTGAGCTTGAAGATCGATTTAGATAATAACCATATGACATTGAGTTGTTAGTCTTTTGTTCTTATGAATACAAAGGCTACTAAGTCTCTTTGAAGGATTATGGATTCGTTTATGATAGTAACATAGACTTGTTGGCTTGTTTCTTATAGATACAAAGCTGTCAAAGATCATAGTTACTTTCATGTTTTAGAACCAGCCGCTAAAGTTTATGTTTTAAAACTTTGGACCGTTGCTTCATCAAAATAAGGTGAAAAGACACTTAAGTTCATTGTGTTTTTAAGAGATTTCAAAAGCGGTTCGGCTCTTGATTGAGAACCATGAAAGGAGACTTGATTCTTATGAATTCAAGTACTCAAAACATGCTGCATCCAAGTTTTATGCTTTAGATTTCAAACTTTTAAATTGAATAAGAGGAGGGGAACACTTAAGGAATGAGAACCTTGGTCAACTTAACTCTATAAAGTATAAGTGGACCTTGATGAATCCAGATTCCGTTGGAATGAGAGCCTTGATCATTAAGATCTTGTTGAATCCAAATTCCATTCATTTAAAGGGAAGAAAGATCTAATGCTCATAGTCGAGCACAAGATCTTAATGAATCCCGGTTTAAGTGCCTAGAACACTCTGCTTTTATGAGCTAAGTGTCCATGGCCTTGTTAAGTCTTTGTATAAAGGGAAGTGAACCATGACAGATTCTAGACTCTTTGAAAGAGAAAGAATGTGATGTCATGATGAATCCAAAAGTCCTTAACAAAGACTCGTAAGGAAGGAAGTGAACCATGACTATCTTTGGTCTTAAAAGACTAAGTAGAAAAGGTCATGTTGAATCCAAATCCTTGTATAAAGGGAAGTGAGCCATGACAGATTCTATACTCTTAAAAGAGAAAGAATATGAAGTCATGATGGATCCAAAAGTCCTTAACAGAGATTCTTAGTAAAGGAAGAGAACCATGGCCAGTTGTAATCTCAAGAGAGTAAGCATAAAAGGCCATGCTGAATTCAAATCCTTGAAGTAAAGAAGCCTTGGATCATGATCTTGTATCTAAATCCTTAGCTAATGACTTACGTCACTAGAGAGAACTAGGTCAGTATTGAATTCTTTGTGAATAAAATACACCTAAGGGCCATAGTATACTCTAGTTAATGGCAGAGATAGATCATGATAAGTAAAGTTCTATGTGAACTTTTACAATCAAAATCATGAATAATCTCTTGTTTTCTTCCAATTATGGGAAGAACAAATCAAACCCGAGACGGTCTTTGTTCATAAGAACTTAGAACCATGTAAAGGCTTCGGGTCATCTGTCTTAATAAACTTTACTTGTGGTGTGTATGACTATCTGTTTCAGGTCTTTGAAGTGTCATTCAAGTGTCACAAGTCACTGGCCTAGTGAAGAAGTCAACTCAACCATAAGGAGACCAATGGTTTCTAAATCAGAGTTGGTGCTCAAAGAATCGTCAAGAGAAGGCCGAAGCATACAGACTCGACCAGCCAAAGACGCTTCTTGAACCAACCTGATCGAGCCGCTTGTCAAAAGCACACAACAATCAGATCACGAAAGCCTAGCTCGAGCTAAACTCGAGTCACTAGATCGAGCCAGAGAAGTGTCTAATACTCTGGTCACTTAATCATTTATTTACAAGTCTTATTTGTGCTATTTGCTTTAATGATCTATGCTTGGCACATTCGGAACTTCCACAAGCGTGAGTGTGTGCCCTCACTAGGAAGTTCCAACACTAACCTTCTCTTTGATGTTTTAAGCATACAGATTCAGATTGATATGATAAAGAGTCTCATTGAGACATTTGAAAGTTCAAAGCAATTCAAAGGACAAGGGAATCAAGCAATCCTTGTACCGGTTTCAATGCATCGAGTTTGACAAAATTCGAGCTCCAAGTTCAAGAGAGCTCATCAAAACCGACCACTACAAATCGAGAAGGCTACTCTCTAAAACTCTTAGTCGTTTTAGAATCTCTTTAAGTCATTCATGCATTTGCTTATCATACTTGAATCTGGATTGTTCTTTGCTCAAATTGGCCTTCAAGCTTAGTCTTGGTTGTGTAACTCTCGACTAAGCTTGAGGGGGAATTAGGTATTTGATCGCAATCTTCTATACTTGATCACTTGTCGTTTGAATCGCTTGTTTGCTTGCTAAGTTTAGAACCTAAGGATTCTCTTGCTCTCTTCTCATTAGCTCATATCTGGATATCTAAATCGCCCAACCCCTCACAACTTTACTTTAACAGTCTATACTTTCTTGTTGTGGAAGGTATCGAAGAAGCATTGATGTGAGAATTCTTAAAAGGCGCTTTAGGGAAGAGGTAGAGGCTTATGAAGAAGAACTAAAGTCATGAGAATATGGAGGTCTGAGATAGAAGCATACAGTGATCACTATTGAAGGAAAATGAAGAGTAGGAAAATCCATGAAAGAAGTTATGAAAGCAAAAGAGAGTAGATGGTTGAGTTGATATCAATTCGAATGGAGCAAAGGGAGAGTAGACCTAGATGAGTCAAAGTGGATAAAAGAAGATTCACACCAAGTTTGGCTCATAGAAGCAAACCGTGAAGATTCGAAGAAGGAAAGAAAAGCTTCACATCAAGTTTGTGCAAAGCGAAGCAAACCGTGAAGAGATTCAAAGACTTAAACTTCACACTAAGCCTGAAGAAGGAAGAAGCTGTGAAGTAAAATGCATGGATGCGAGTATGGACAGAAGCTCGGAGTATCTTTCAAGAACCATTCAAGATTCAAGCTAAAGCTAAAATCAAGAAGGGGCAGTTGGAGATCATCACCGAAAGGGGGAGCTTCTTTAAAGATCGCACATCAAAAACATTGAAAAGAGTCATGGCAAGGAAGAAGATTCAAGGCCACAAGCAAGACTCCACCACCATCCCAACCAAAAGGCTGTCCTCTAAACTCTATCTATTTGAAATTAAATCCATTACCATAGTTCTATTCATTACCATTATTCTCTAATAGGGTCTCTTAGCTTATGACATTGAGAACATTTTGATATTCCTCATAGCACATACTTAATCTTTCTTCTTTATCACTTGTTAAAGGGTAAAGGAGACTATGAGAGCCTCAAAGAAGTTCAAAGTGTCAAAGAAGGAGTACATAAAAGGAGAAGTGAAGGCAAGAAGGACTAAGAGAGTGGATGTGGCGTTTTAAGAAGTGGAGAAAAAAAGCCAATATCTCACCAAGGCTACAAGACCAGGTCTACCAAAGTCTTGTAGACCTCAAGTATCCTTGAAAAGGCTTCCCCACTTATGTCAGTAATACTCTTTTTCCCTAAGACCGGTTTTGTCCCACGTGGTTTTTCGATCTTAGGTTTTTAATGAGGTTACTCGCATAAGTGTCAAGTCTATATACAATGACCATTGTAGTATAGACTTGAGGGGGAGTGTTAATCAAGAAGGTGTTTAATACTAACTAATTAATAGTTAAGTATTAAACATAAGTTGCTTGTGCAACAAGTAGAGAGTTTGAATTCAAATAAAGAGAAAAGGAGTCCTCGGGTTAGCTCGGGTCATTTAGTAAAAGAGAAGAGAAAGGGAGGTACCAACGGTCATATTGACCAAAAGACAAGGCGCACAAAGGCTGGACCACACGTACGGACGCGGGTTGCTTTTGGTCGTTGTCTTCTAGTGCTAGCTGTCCTTTTTGTCCTCATATGTGAGCTGTAGCAAGGCTGGTGTGTGTGCTTTTGTAAAGGATGAATGAGGCCGCAATCCCTTCTATGTGCGGAACCCATCATACCTAGAATTTGTTCTATATAAAGCACACACAACCACCTACTCTTGTAACTCTTAATACTTTTCTCTAATACATTTTCCTATTCTTGGTTCCTAAACATGTCTCTCTATCTCTTCTATACTTTTCCACCATAAATCGATTCTTATACTTGGTTACTGGTTACTTGTTCTATTCTTGGTTACTAATTCTCCTAGTCTTTAGCTTTATATTTCCGCATTAATCTTCATCCAAGTTATTAGTTCTATGATGCATAGTAAAAGAATTCTAATTAAAAGTTTTAGACAAACTCATCACAACAAGAACTCATTCCAATCTTTCACCTACACATGCATTCATATCAATCATTTCCTTTAACATTCATTAAGCAAGAACATGGATATGGTTATGCAATGTCTACAAACTCATTTGGCTTGGTGAGAAAGGTTGGAGATAAAGATGATCTCCTTTAGAGTGGTTTCACAATCATGGTCAGGGTTCTCTCAGAAAACGGATTGAGCTTTAGAAGAATGCTAAAGGTAAGGACCAATAGATACATACAAGAACAAAACCTTGTCTACCCAAAAGTACCCAAAACGTTTTGCTCCTATCTCTCTAAACCCAGATTGTCCTAAGTCTACCCTTTAGCTTCAGCTCTTTTTGAGCACACTCATTCACTTTTTGTTCTAAGTCTTAGGAGGAGTTTCTTCTTTATTATTCATCTAGCGGATTAGGGTTTCCCTTTAAACACTATGGTTCTCTTTTCTTCTTATTTCTTAAGACATCAAAAGCTTTTTGCTATGCACTTCTTTTTCTCTTTCTTTTCTTATGCTTAGAACCATCCTTTTTTTTTTTACTTTGCATTCCCCAAATCCTTTACTAGAACATATATACTTAGAAACACATTCCCCCTCCTAAAGACTCTTTCCTTTCTTTATCATCAATCCTTTCTTTTCTGTCATGTTAAGCACAAATCCAATCCCAAACCCTGTAACAAGTTCCCACCTAGTCCTATCTAGTCCGGATAACGCGAACTAGAACTACATAAGGTTTCATTCCTGTCGGCTCAAACCTAACACTTTCTACCAAGCTCAATCCAGAAAAAGGCCTAACACTCAGAAAAATCACAATTGGCTTGAAAGAAGGATATGTTGCGGGTGTGGACAAACTGTTCCAATTATGGGAATCAACTACTTGGATCAACAAGAGTGGTAAAAAGGATAAGATGACCCAAATATGTATATGGTATCCATGAGTTTGCATGCAATGCACAACCAGATAATTGCAAGTCAAGATTAGGTTCTTATAAGTAGGAAATGATGTCAAGTCACAACATGCTTCAATTAGGACCAAAATGCAATTCAAGAATTCAAAGTTTGTTTCATCCTTATGTCTCAAACTCAATCACTATGCATCACAGAACTAGTAACAAGGGCATTGATTCTAATCTAGTGAATTAAGCAAGCTACCAAGGTTGAAATCATCATCGTCCCCTATGTTGGATGCAACGGCCCTATATGAAACATTCTAGACTCAATCCTATATGCAAATGCAAACTACATGAACACTCTTTTTTTTTAGAAAATTTTCAAAAATTTTCAAATTTTTATGGATTTTCTATGCCTTAGATGATATGCATGTAGACTCAAGTATGCAAAATTTGAAAATAATAAACACAGAAAACTTCATCAAATACATCATTCTGAACTCTCCCCGAAACTTAAATTACACAGTCCCTTGTGTAAGAAAAATTTGAGAGAGAATTCAATAATCACAAAAGCAAGAAATAAAAATGCAATGGTATATACAAGGGAAGGTATTGGAGTGGTACCTCAGGGGTTGTATGGAGGATGCTCAGAGGGTGGTAGACGTGACTGTTTAGTAGAGCTATGCAGTCTTTCTCTGAGTAATGTGTTGGACTTTCACGTCTTTTCACTCTACTCAATCGGACTACTCGAGTGGTCAGGTCGCGTAATACCATATGCACTACCAAATCCTTGCTTTCATAACATCTCTAGCTTGAACTATCCTCCTTTGACCTAACCAACATAAACACTAGAAAAACATATCAAAAATACTAAGAAATAAAGCAATATGTACAAGGATAGACATGGGACTTCCTCCCAAGTGAGCTTGTTTTAAGTCTCTAAGCTTGACTTTTCATACTCTTTAGGCCCAGGATGGTTCATGGAGAGGAACTGAGGTCTCCTCTAGAAGAATCTGATCAGTCATGCAGGGCTCCACTTTCTGTCCATCCACTATGAACCCAATCTCCGCTTTACTGACCATAGTGATTGTCTCAGGAGGTAGAGCTTCCTTCATGGTGAGCAGACCTTGGATCATTTTTCTGGAAGGAGAGTCACTAGTTTGACCATGTAGCTCTTTTATTTTGTCTTTCATCTCCTTCACCAGGCCTGTAAGCTCTCTCACTGTGCATGTCAACTCCTTCGTGGTCACATCTTGCCATTTGGACCTCTGTTTAAGTGCCTGGAGTTCTGACCAATCATCAGGTGCAGGATCGATAGACTCTACCAGCAGGTCAAGCTTAGTGGTCGAGCTTGAACTGCAAGTCAACTCAGAAACAACTGCAAGTTGCTCACGTTTTAGAGCTCTCGACTTGGCCAAATTGGAAGTGCAGATTCCAAAGGTGTCGTTTTGGCCATCCTCAACATACTCATCCTCATCACTCTCTTCTTCTTCCCAAACATCATCACCTTCACGGATCAAGATTGCATTGCAAGTGTGCTTGGGGTTCAGGTCTGTTCTTCCTGGAAGAAAACTTTCGTGGCACTTCACAGACTCAGCATTTTGAGCAACATGAATGTCGAGCTTCTTAACATGAGTGTTTAAAGCTTCAATCTTGTCATTACCATGCTTAACCACATTAGTTTGAAGGTGATCTTCTTCAGTAAGCTGCTCTAGTGATGCATCAGCTAACTGACCCATCTCCTCAATCCAGAAGGTTTGACCTTCTATTGTTGGCTTTTTCATGGCATCTTTGATGTCAATAGTCATCTTAAAATCATTTCCAAGATTAAGATCAATCTTCCCTTTTTGACATCTATAACTGCTCTAGCTGTAGCCAAGAATGGCCTTCCCAAAAGCAAGGGGTCTTTGGTTTCTTCGTCCATCTCTAAAACAACAAAATCTGTGGGGATGTCCACATTTCCAACTCTCAGAGGCAAGTCTTCTAGTAGACCATGGGGTTTCCTCACAGACCTATAAGCCAAGATCAAAGAGATGTGGCAAGGTTTATACTTACTGAACCCAAGCCTCTTAGCTACAGAGAGCGGCATAAGACTTACAGATGATCCAAGATCACAAAGACAATTATTGAAAACCATTGGACCTAAAGAGCATGGCAAAGTGAAAGAACCAGGATCACTTAGCTTTTCTGGGGTAGCATCCTTCTTTTGGATGATAGCACTGCATTTATGACTGAGTACCTCCACTCCCTTGGTCTCTTTGATCCTTTCCATCACCAGGTCTTTCAAATACTTGTGGGATTCATGTATGAGTGCGAGAGCATCAATTAAAGGCATCTTGGCCTCAATTTTTTTCATGTGCTCAACAAAAAGTGCCTTGTATTTCTCAACTAATTCCTTTTTGAACCTTCCTGGAAATGGGAGTTTAGGTTTGTAAGGAGGTGGAACAAACACTGGTTTCTTCTGCTCAGGGGCTGCTGGTTTTTCAGCAGAAAGTGGCTTGACTCTATTAGCAGCTCGAGCTATGTGGTCGAGCTTGTCACTCTGTGTGGTTTTTTCAGCTTTGGTTTGATTTTCAGAGAGATCCTCCCCACCTTGTTCGTCACTGTCCTCAGAGACTCTAGGTGTATCTTTCTCATCAATCTTCTTGGCTACCACATTTATTTCCTTGATACTTTTCTTCACTCTCACATCACTCTCAACCACCAAGTTCTCAACACTAGTACCATATAGAAGTCTAGAGATTTCTTCAATTGCGCGTTCATTCTCATCAACCATACTATCATCTCTTACTCCTTGGTTGCTCATATTGTCATCCACATTCAATTTAGTTGAGAAGATAGCATTGCAAAACTCTTTGGGGTTTTGGATTGCTGATCGATGGTCAAATAAAAACCTAGAATAAATCAACTACCAGATCAAAGACGGCAATCAGTTGTAGTATTTAAGGGTCGAATCCACAGAGACCAAAGTTGCACTATAAGATAATTAGACTAAATATAGTTAGGAGCAAATTAAGAGATTTGTTTCAAACAAACGATTAATTCAAAAGACAATTCAAATAATAAAACAAGTATTAGGTCTAGGGTTTTCTTTCAGGATGTGAAACAACAAGCAAATCGAAGTAAAGGAATGTTAAAGAATCGTTCTAGAACTCAATTCACAATGGTAAGGTAAGTCGATTCTCACGCAAATACCCACTTAGCAATATTTAGAGAACGCTTTACGCTAGGCTTCCCTAAGTAAAACTAGCATTAATAACAAGATTGATATGTTCACAAGATATCAAAACAAGAGCTTTGCGCTTGCCAAGCCAAGAAATCTTGCTCGTCTAATGTTAATTCTAGCGACTAAACTCCACTCTCGTGCCTAGTTTAATCGCCTAAGATCTTAGAACTAGGTGATCAGTCTAATTCTAGCATTAATAACAACAATAGATGAAGAACTAATAATCTAAATTCCCGGACTAACAACCTAGCGAATTCGTCACATCCCTTCCGAAACCCTAAACCTAATAAGGAAACTACTCAGACATGCAAAAGGAAACAAATCATTCAATAAATGAAAACATCTTTATTTCCTAAAATAAAACTAAAAAGGAGCTAGAGAGCTTTTAGGTCTCTTGCTCACAAACTAAAGAAAAGTAGTAAAAATGAATTCTGATTTTCGGTGTGTGTAATACAAGGGGCGAGCCCCCCTTTATATAGTAAAAGGGAGAGCAACAAAAGGAAAGAAAGAAATGGAAAGTCTTGGAGAAGAGGCAAAAGAGGCGGTGGACCGGTCGATCCATGGACCGGATCGATCGGTCCATGTCTTCATGGGTTTGGGCCGAAATTCTTCTTAGGATCGATCGGTCCAAGTGTGGATCGGTCGATCCCGACTCTCGTCTGCGTCGGCTTCGTTCGCAGGTTGACATGTCTTCAGTAAATCGGCCATAACTCTTGATTGCACCGTTGGATTTCCTTCAAACCACTTGGAGATGAAAGCTAACATCCGTGGCTATCTTGTATCAAAATATCAGAACGATCCAACGGTGGGAAGGTCTTCGTCTGAGGCCATACTTCCGACGGGTCTGCTGGACTCTACATCTTCATATGAACAATTGCATCTAAAATGATCCAAAACTCTTTCTTTTCCAATATTTGCTTCTCAGACCTGAAATACACTAAGTGAAACATATAGTCCTAATATCTATCTAATATAGGTTAGTTGACTCAAATAATAATCTTAAAACGTAGATTAAAAATGATAAAAATAAGACTCATCAATTCCCCCAGACTTGAATCTTTGCTTGTCCTCAAGCAAAAACAATCCGAAATCTTAAAGGGAAAGGTTTGAAAACAAGAACTTACAACTTCTCGAGAATCTCTGTACATCCTCCATGAATCCATCACTCAAAGGATCGAGCTTACAACATGTATTAACCATTGGCTTAGCAACTCTCCGTACTGATGTCCCAAGATCTCAAGGAAGCTCCAAAATCTTCTTTGCTGACTCCCTACATTCGTTATTTTACAAGTGTGTGGTCTCAATGAGGGGGTATCGATCAAAGATCGCGTAGACGCTTACCTTCCTCTAGCTCCCAAGATATTCTTCTTATGGTTCCTTTCCTCCTCTTCTCTTTTACTCTTTTGAGATCGATTTCTCCCTACTTTTCTAGGGTATCATTTTATTTTTTCTATCGATCTCCTTTTCTCTTTTTTTCTTTAGCCCGGGGTTGGTTTTCATGAGTCTGAAGTATGCAAGGGGGTAACCACACATCCCTCGGCCCACTTCTTTGTTTACCACATCCCTTTTCTTTTCTTTTTCTCTTTTTCTTCTTTTTCTTTTTCAGGAGAAGAGAGGGGAATCCATACTTTTTCGAAGTTATGCGCGTCTTGGAAAGTTTGAGTCAGAGGTCGCGTTCGATGCATACCAAGCCCCAAGTTGAGAAGATTAAGTCCAAATTAGCGTCTTATCACGGGTAGAGTCAACGCCAAGTCAATCGGATTTCCAAGAGATAGGGACTTCTGGTGAGTTGTTCGGCTATGGCGTTCCAATCTTCGGCTCTTCAAAAGAATAATCATGACGGAATAGCAGAAGATGTTAGTACGAACACACGATTCACAAAAGAAGTTCCAAGTTCAAACTATTTTGACTCAATAAAACGACTCAAATAAAAAACAAAAAGACATAAGATAAAAATGTTAGTACGAATTGTTACATTCCTCCCCCAGACTTACTTCACACCGTCCCGGTGTGTAAGAAAAATCCAAGACAAAAAATGTAACACAGATGAACCTGGAGAATGCGCATATTCTGCGTGTAGAGCTGGTTCACAATGGGTTGCCTCCCATTCAGCGCTTGGTTTAGGTCGTAAGCTCGACCGTATGATGTGCCTAGGCAGGTGGAGTATCAACCAAATGAAGTGACCGGGGCTGTTCTATCACTTCGTCGGCAAGATATCGCTTCAAACGTTGCCCGTTGACAATAAATTCACTCCCATCGTTACGCGCAAGGACCACAACACCATAGGGACGAACTTCGGTGACTAGATATGGGCCAGTCCAGCGAGATTTCAATTTCCCAGGAAAAAGTCGCAATCGAGAATTAAAGAGCAAAACTCGATCATTAACTGCAAAGTACTTAGGAACAATCTTCTTGTCATGCCAAGCCTTAGTGCGTTCCTTGTAGATCCGAGTACTCTCATAAGCATTCATTCGAATCTCGTCGAGCTCATTAAGCTGGATCATGCGTCTCTCTGCGACAGTCTTCGTGTTGAAGTTCATTTGCTTTGTGGCCCAAAATGAGTTGTACTCAAATTCAACTGGCAAGTGACAAGCCTTCCCGTAGACCATTGTAAATGGCGTAGTACCAATTGGTGTTTTGTACGCCGTCCGATAGGCCCATAACGCGTCATCAAGTCTCAGTGACCAATCTTTGCATGTACTATTCACTGTGCGTTCCAAAATGGCTTTGATTTGCCGATTAGAGACCTCCACTTGTCTGAGGGTGGTATGGTGTAGCGACCTTGTGGGTAACACCATACTTCCGAAGGAGGCTAGCGAATGTCTTATTAATAAAGTGTGACCCGCCATCGCTGATAACGATTCTAGGGATGCCAAAACGTGGAAAATCACGTGCTTGAAAAGATGGAGAACCACCCTATGATCGTTGGTCGGGCTGGCTATAGCTTCCACCCACTTAGAGACGTAATCGACTGCAACTAGGATATACTCATTCCCATAAGAAGAAGGGAAAGGTCCCATGAAATCGATTCCCCAACAGTCAAAGACTTCGATCTCTAAAATGTAATTTTGAGGCATCTCATCTCGCTTACTCATATTCCCTCGTCGTTGGCATGTGTCACACCTGGAGACGTAAGTATGTGCATCACGAAACAGGGTAGGCCACCATAATCCGGCTTGTAAGACCTTCGTAGCAGTCTTGAATGTAGCGAAATGACCAGCGTATGCAGATCCATGGCAATGGTAGAAAATACCATTCATCTCAGATTCGGCGACACATCTCCTATAGAGCCCGTCTACACAACGCTTGTAGAGGTATGGCTCGTCCCAGAAGTAATGTCGTACATCCCGTAAGAACTTCTTCTTTGCATATCCGGTGAAGTTCGGGGGTTCATCTCCGGCACATAGATAGTTGGCGTAGTCAGCGTACCAGGGAATGTTGTTAACGGCTTGAGAAATTGCCTTAGCATCTGCGATGGGTTTGTAACGCTCGTTTAGGAAGGAGATCACGTATACGTTTTCCACTGGAATTCGGTCATCGATAGGAATGTCCGCTTCAACCTTCAGGCGGGAAAGGTGATCGGCAACCCCATTTTCTATCCCCTTTTTGTCACGGATTTCAAGATCAAATTCTTGTAAGAGGAGAATCCAGCGCAGGAGTCTGGGCTTGGCGTCTTTCTTAGAGATTAGATAGCGGAGTGCAGCGTGGTCAGAATGGACTATGACCTTCGAACCTACTAAGTAAGATCGAAACTTCTCGAAAGCAAACACGATCGCGAGGAGTTCCTTTTCTGTGGTTGCGTAGTTCGTCTGTGCCCCATCTAGCGTTCGACTAGCGTAATAGATGACATGGAGTTTACCATCCTTTCGTTGTCCCAGCACTGCACCAACGGCGAAATCACTTGCGTCGCACATGACTTCAAAAGGTAGAGTCCAATCAGGCGGTTGTACTACGGGGGCGGATACAAGTGCCTGCTTCAGGACGAGAAACGCTTCCTGACATTTGTCATCAAAAACGAATGGGACGTCCTTGCATAGTAGCTGGGTTAGAGGCCGAGCTATCTTAGAGAAGTCTTTGATGAATCGCCGGTAAAAACCTGCGTGTCCTAAGAAACCGCGTATCTCTTTTACCGTCTTTGGTGGTTGCAAGCTCATCATGACTTCGATCTTTGCTTTGTCTACTTCGATCCCCTTCTCCGATATCCGGTGACCATGAAGTGGCATTTCTCCCAATTGAGAACCAAGTGCTTATCCACGCATCGTTGTAAAACTTTGCAAAGGTTGGATAGACATGCACAGAAGGATGAGCCGTAGACAGAGAAGTCATCCATGAATACCTCCATGATGTCTTCGATAAGATCGGTGAAAATAGACATCATGCATCGCTGGAAAGTGGCAGGTGCATTGCACAATCCGAAAGGCATTCTTCGATATGCGAATGTTCCATATGGGCATGTGAATGTGGTCTTCTCTTGGTCATCAGGGTGAATTGGGATTTGGAAAAATCCGGAGTATCCGTCAAGAAAACAATAGTACGGATGATTTGCCAAGCGCTCAAGCATTTGGTCAATGAACGGGAGTGGGAAGTGATCCTTCCTTGTGGCGGCATTGAGCTTCCGGTAGTCGATACACATCCGATGGCCCGTAACTGTACGAGGTTATATTAACTCGTCCTTCTCATTGGCGACGACAGTTACACCACCTTTCTTTGGTACCACGTGGACTGGACTCACCCAAGTACTATCAGAGATTGGATAGATTACACCGGCGGCTAGAAGCTTAAGAATCTCCTTTTTCACGACTTCTCGTAGATTAGGATTTAATCGTCTTTGGTTCTCGATGGAGGATTTGGAAGGATCCTCAAGATGGATGCGATGCGTACAAAGCTCAGGTGAGATACCAGTGATATCATCAAGAGAGTATCCTAAAGCCTTCCGATACTTTCGTAATTTGTTGAGTAGAAGTGCCGTCTCCACGTTGTTAAGATTGGCATTGATGATTACTGGATAGGTGGAGTTTGGTCCCAGATACGCATACTTGAGTCCTGCAGGAAGTGGTTTGAGCTCGAGCTTTGGTGCAGAGGATTCGCTCAAATCGTCTTCTGGTTTCGAAGGGTTTTTAAAAGTGGGACCGATCGGTCCAAGGTCTAGATTGATCGGTCCGTCCGCTTCGGCTTCTGTCTCGACGGCATAAACAGGACCGGTCGATCCTTCAGGAGGATCGGTCGGTCTATCCGCTAATGGTGGGGGAAATGCCTTCTGCTCCGCGACCGGTGCATCGTCAAGTTGGCGTATCAGCTCCGTAATTTCCGAACAGCAAAAGGTCAGTTCGGAAGTGGGTTTGGTCAAAGCCGTCTGAGCGTAATCGGTTGAGCACACCTCGTCGCGTACTTCTTCGGCTAACTCGTCCACTGCATCGATTTGAAAAGTTTGACCGTCAATGGTGGGATTATTTGCGAGCCGCTCCAGGTTGAACTCCATTATAAGATTATCCATTCGGAGCTCGATTTTTTCCTTCTTTCACGTTAATCAAGGCTCCGGCGGCGGCGAGGAATGGTCTTCCAAGAATGATGGGATTTCGCGGTTCTTTGTCGAACTTCAAGACAATGAAATCAGTTAAGATACAACTGTTTCCTATTTTAACCGGTAGATTCTCGATAACTCCTTCTGGACGACGCGTTGATCGGTCAGCCAACACCAGAGTCACCCTGGTTGGTTTAAAGGTTAAAAGACCGAATTTTTGCGCTATACTAAGTGGCATGAGACTCACGCTTGCTCCCAAGTCGCAAAGACATTTCTTGAATTCCAAGTCTCCTATCGAGCATGACAGAGTGAATGGACCAGGGTCTTTATGTTTTTCTGGTTGCTGATCCTGAATTATCGCACTGCACTCGTGCGTGAGATGCATAGCTCCTTGCTCTAAGCTAGCCTTGTTCGTCAGAATGTCCTTCATGACCTTCTTAAGGCATGGAACCATTTGAACGGCTTCGACGAATGGAAGTTTCACTTGGAGATCCCCTACTACTGTTTTCATCTTGTCGTATTCCTTCTCTCGCATTGCGTTCCTTCTGCGAACTGGAAAAGGTGCTTTGCGTTGAGCTGCTGGTGGGGGTGCTGTTGCAGGTTTGGGAACTTGAACAGGCGGTTCCTCGTTCTCAGGATCCCTCAGTATCTCGTCGAAATCTTCCACTTCGAATGGATCGACTCTTGTGGAAGCAGGGGCATTATTGGTGGTAGACCGGTCGATCTGTGAAGGGGATCGATCGGTTGCTGCTTCCTGTCTGTGGCTACCTTCTTGTGCAGACCGATCGGTCTGTGCTGCAGATCGATCGGTCCGTCCGGCAGATGGACCGGTACCTTCTGGCCATTTGGGTGCATCGTACTTTTTTCCGCCTCTCAGCATTATTGCATGCATGAACTACCTGGGGTTGTCTTCTGGCTTGCCTGGGAGTACTCCTGGCGGTGCTCGAACATAGGACGCGGATTGTGCCACCTGGTTTTCGAGTATGCGCATATGAGTGCTCAACATCTCGATTTTCCCGTTAAGATCATTGTACATGCTGTCAATCTTGACGTTGATGTTGCTGGAGCTTTGATGATGACTATCCATAAGAGTACGCATCATGGCTTCGAGTCGACTTTCTTGTGGATTTGGCTCCTGATACGCACCGGGGTAAGGTTGAAAACCTTGCGGAGGGTGGTACACTTGAGAGGGGTACCCTCCATAGCCTTGGAAGTTCGCTTGCCTTCCCAAGTACTGAAGGTCTTCAGTTTCGTCAGGGTCAGGATCACTGGTATTCTTTCGACGTATGATGCGTCGATTTCTTTGCAGGAGAGTGTCCACTTTAGAGCTGAGATCCTTGAAGGCATTGTTGTCTTCTTTAGGCTTCTCAGGGACTTTGCTGCTGCTACTTGCTGCTAGATTGTCGATCAGAAGAGTGGCCTCGTCAGCTGTATTGGTAGAGAAATCACCGCGGCTTCCGGTATCTAACGCCATTTGATAATCGAAATCCACTCCGCAATAGAAGATGTTCATGAGATTCTCTCTTGCGTACCCGTGATGTGGGCAGTCTCTCAGATACTCCTTAAATCGCAACCATGCTTCGCAGAACGGTTCACCTTCCTCTTGCGAGAATGTAACGATCTTGTTCCTCATCTTTGCGGACCGAGACTTGGTGTAGAAATAGTTGAGAAACTTTCCTCTACATTGCTCCCAAGTCGTACGAGATCCCGGTTCAAGTAGTTTGAGCCACCTCAAAGCTTTTTCTCCCAAAAAGAACTTGAAGAGGGTAAGCCTTAGGTAGTCGTAGGGCACTCCATTCTGCTTTGCAGTGTTGCATAAACTTTCGAAGGTCTTGATGTGGTCAAGAGGATTCTCTGACGCCGAACCGTTGAAGATACGGTTCTGAACTAGAGAGATCAGGCTGTGCTTGATCTGGTAGTCTTCCACCTCAGGAGAAGGTGGGCAGATGGCTGACCGGGTCTCATAGAAGTGCTCCGACGCGTTATGCTCCCTTAGAGTGATGCGTCTTGGCGGCGTATGAAACGGATCGGTCGATCCTCCAGAGGGATCGATCGGTCTGGCAGGCGGGGTGGCAGGATCAAGGACGCCTTGGTTCATGGCTCGTGTTCTCTGGTTAGCTTCTTCCATTGTTCACCTAAATAATATAAATAAAATAGATTAGTAAAACGAAAAACCTAGACTTAATTCAATTCTAAAAATCCTAGAGGCAATCTATTGGTCCCCGGCAACGGCGCCAATTTGATCGATGGTCAAATAAAAACCTAGAATAAAACAACTACTGAATCAAAGACGGCAATCAGTTATAGTATTTAAGGGTCGAATCCACAGAGACCAAAGTTGCACTATAAGATAATTAGACTAAATATAGCTAGGAGCAAATTAAGAGATTTGTTTCAAACAAACGATTAATTCAAAAGACAATTCAAATAATAAAACAAGTATTAGGTCTAGGGTATTCTTCCAGGATGTGAAACAACAAGCAAATCGAAGTAAAGGAATTTTAAAGAATCGTTCTAGAACTCAATTCACAATGGTAAGGTAAGTCGATTCTCACGCAAATACCTACTTAGCAATATTTAGAGAACGCTTTACGCTAGGCTTCCCTAAGTAAAACTAGCATTAATAACAAGATTGATACGTTCACAAGATATCAAAACAAGAGCTTTGCGCTTGCCAAGCCAAGAAATCTTGCTCGTCTAATGTTAATTCTAGCGACTAAACTCCACTCTCGTGCCTAGTTTAATCGCCTAAGATCTTAGAACTAGGTGATCAGTCTAATTCTAGCATTAATAACAACAATAGATGAAGAACTAATAATCTAAATTCCCGGACTAACAACCTAGTGAATTCGTCACATCCCTTCCGAAACCCTAAACCTAATAAGGAAACTACTCAGACATGCAAAAGGAAACAAAGCATTCAATAAATGAAAACATCTTTATTTCCTAAAATAAAACTAAAAAGGAGCTAGAGAGCTTTTAGGTCTCTTGTCCACAAACTAAAGAAAAGTAGTAAAAATGAATTCTGATTTTCGGTGTGTGTAATACAAGGGGCGAGCCCCCCTTTATATAGTAAAAGGGAGAGCAACAAAAGGAAAGAAAGAAATGGAAAGTCTTGGAGAAGAGGCAAAAGAGGCGGTGGACCGGTCGATCCATGGACCGGATCGATCGGTCCATGTCTTCATGGGCTTGGGCCGAAATTCTTCTTAGGATCGATCGGTCCAAGTGTGGATCGGTCGATCCCGACTCTCGTCTGCGTCGGCTTCGTCAGCAGGTTGACATGTCTTCAGTAAATCGGCCATAACTCTTTATTGCACCGTTGGATTTCCTTCAAACCACTTGGAGATTAAAGCTAACATCCGTGGCTATCTTGTATCAAAATATCAGAACGATCCAACGGTGGGAAGGTCTTCGTATGAGGCCATACTTCCGACGGGTCTGCTGGACTCTGCATCTTCATATGAACAATTGCATCTAAAATGATCCAAAACTCTTTCTTTTCCAATATTTGCTTCTCAGACCTGAAATACACTAAGTGAAACATATAGTCCTAATATCTATCTAATATAGGTTAGTTGACTCAAATAATAATCCTAAAACGTAGATTAAAAATGATAAAAATAAGACTCATCAATTGCTTTACCCGGGAGCTGTCCAGTAGATTTCACAGAAGAAGTGGAAGTGTTGTTACTCTCCATGTACTTTACCTTTGGAAGACAAAGCTTCAACCTTGGTATTCAGTTCAGCAAACTTCTTTGCAACATCTATAGCACCAGCTGCTTGACCTTGGAGAAGCTGTTGAAGCATGCTTGTCATATCCGGAGGTGGTGCCTGAGGTGGAAAGCCTGGAGGGCTGGTCATGTTGCTTTGCTGCTGTGGATAGTTATTCTGAAACTGCTGCTGTGGATAGTTATTCTGAAACTGCTGCTGTGGATAGTTATTCTGAAACTGCTGCTGCTTAGGAGCTAAACCTGGATTCTGAAACTGCGGCTGCTGCTTCTGTTGTTGAGGCTGTTGTTGCTGAGGGTAGACCTGATCTTGCAGATTGGCGACATTCGTGCTTCTGTAGGACAGATTTGGATTTGCCCTGTAATTGTTGAAACCTCTATTATAGCCGCCTTGGTTCTGCATATAGCAGATCTCCTCTGATTGATCAACCTGCCCTTCTTGGAACTGTAAGTTCTCATCATCGCTGACAAATTTATCTGTTTCTGCTGCACCAACAAGATTTTGTCCAATTTCTCATTAAGAGCTTTGATCTCTTTCATGGTTTTGTCATCAGAATCGGTGTTGCTTCGGACGGTCATGTCATAGTCTTCATTGTAGTTTCCGTCGGATTGAGCAAGATTCTCAACAAGCTCCCAGCCGGCTTCAACGTCTTTATTGAGAAAATTTCCTTTGCTGGCTGTGTCAAGCATCATCCTGAACTTAGGCAGAACACCTCTGTACAGTGTGCTGAGAAGAGATTTCTGGCTGAAACCGTGGTGAGGACATTTATGAGTGGAGCTTTTGAACCTTTCCCAAGCTTCACAGAAGGTTTCACTATTTTTCTGAACAAAACAGGAGATGTCATTGCGGAGTCTAGCAGTCCGCGAGTTAGAGAACCACTTTGTAAAGAAGGCCTTGTTGCACTCATCCCAGGTTGTTATGGAACCTTGAGGTAAAGCTTTTTCCCAGATGTGAGCTTTATCACCAAGTGAAAAAGGAAACAGTCTCAGTTTGAAGCTGTCTTCACTTACTCCATTAATCTTAGTCAGGCTGGAGAGCCTGTCAAACTCATCAAGATGGTCAAGCGGATCTTCCATAGGCAATCCATGAAACTTGTTGTTTTGGATCATAGTGATCAAGCCACTCTTTATCTCGAAGTTGTTGTTTTGAATGGCTGGAGGCACAATCCCTTGCCTTTGAGTGTGAGTGTTTGGAGCATCACCAGCGCCAATGTGTCATGGTTGGCGTGGCAGATTGTTTTGTGCACCTGGTGCATGAGGGTCTTGTTGGTTATCCATACCAACGTGATCCTGTTGATCTAATCTGACTTGGTTCCTTTGTTGTCGCAACGTGCAGGGTAAACGATCGATGTCGTCACAGAAAAGGAGATTATGACTGCCTTTGGAGCGTGTTTGCATGCAAGAGAGAACTCAACAGCACTGCTCGAGCTACAGGGTCAAGCTGTGTAACAAAGGAGTGTTCCTGAAGCAAACAGATAGACAACCAACAAGTCAGTAAACGAAAATAAAAGAAAAAAAACAGCTTGATCTTAAGAGATCTGAAATCTTAAATGTAACAGACAAACACCCAATTGGCAACGGCGCCAAATTGATAATAGGATTTTTTGCTACTGAAGTTCAATTCCCTAAGCACTTAAATTGTCATTGTAGTACAAAGGGTGTCAATCCAAATGGGTGAGCTATTAACCACAAAAGATGCAATCAAATCTAGCTAAGTCAAGCGAAACTTTAGTTTTTAGTTTCTAACAACCTAAGTGAGCAAGCAACAAAAGAAAAAGCACATAACAAAACTAAGCAGTGACTAGCAACCTAAGCAGTGACTAGCAAAACTAAGCTAAACGAGACTAAAGCAGGAGTAAACTAAGACAGTATGCAAGCAAGGGGTAAGCAAAGCTAAGCGAAATAAGCAAAACGATAACTGATGCAAACATATGATAAAAGAGAGCTCGTGAGGTTGGGTATCAATGATCCATGAAGTCGCCTAGTCTAACTTAGAAATTTGATAAAACTTTAAACAAAGCTACCCCTAGACGAAAGATTCAACTACAGGTCAATCCACTCTCGTGACAGAGTCCCTCAAACCAAGTCACCTCCAAACCTAAATCTCTTTAGAGAAGCATAACAAGGCAGGCCTTAGGAACCAATATATCAATGTCAATGAGCAATCCAGACAACTAATCTCTTAGGCTAGATATGCAAATCTCCAGTATTAGCTAGATCAGACATTTCACCAAGCCCTCTCGGGTGGAAATGCCTCGGGTCAAGCTTCAGATGATTAGAAAGAAGCTAGCATTAAGAACACTAATCCAGAAGGGATCTAAAAGATCTAAACATCAAAACCCTAGAAAAACTAAGAAAACTCCATGGATCGCACCCAACCTCAAGAACTCCAAGAACACTACTCAGAAATCATGAAGCTCAAGAACACAAACCCAGAAAATTCAATAAACAACATTATGAAAAGAGATTAAAGAGAGATTAACAATATTATAACAACTAAAGCATAAAAGAGAGATGCAAAACTATAAAAACTTGAAAGATTAAAAGGGAATTCGAATTACAAAGCCTTAACCATGTTTTTGTTCTTGAGAGAAGTTCTAAAAATATCTAAAAAGAAGATAAAAAGAGGAGTTCATCAAGTCTCAACAAATGAGACATATTTATACTAAACTTGTGAAAGCCCTAGTCAAAGTCAACAATTTTTAAGTCGGTTTAAGGCCAGCTCAAGTTGGTGAGGTCGAGCTCTTCTCTGCTTCAATCAGCTCGATCGAGCTATGCCTGAAATGTTTGGTCGAGCTCTGCACTCCGCTTTGCCTTCTGCTCTGCATGCGTCTTGTTAGATTTTGCTCAAGTTGGTTATTATGCCTTGGTTCGACTTCCTCTAGCTCAGCTCGATCGAGCTCTGCTTCTTCTGTTTGGTCGAGCTCTGCTTTGGTCATGACTCTGTCCTAACTCGAGTCCAAAATTCGATTATGCAGCTCGAGCTCTAGATGTATGTACCTTCACTATAACAGTGATAACTTTCAAACCACATATCTGATTGACTTGAAACCAATGGCATTGGAAAGCTAACTCAATTTCCAACAACTTCACTGAAGAGCTCTGAAGCTGAATCCGAACGAAAGAGAGCTCGATCGAGCTGGTTACTACTTGGTCGAGCTGGCTGGGTCGAGCTCTGAATATATACCTTTACTAAAACAGCTACAACTCACGAAACGCATATCGGATTGACTTAAAACCAAAGACATTGGAAAGCTAACTCGATTTCCCACAAGTTTTATGAAGAGGTCTGAAGTTGAATCCGAACGCAAGACAGCTCGATCGAGCTCCGCTTCAGACAGCTCGATCGAGCTCTGGTTGCACAACAGGAAATTTGACTATTGATAGCAGAACAGGATAGCGTTTTTGATGTTTATGCTATCTTTGAGTGTACCGTGTATTAAAGATAGCGTTTGGTTATTTGTAAACGCTATCAATGTTACAAGCGGGAACCAAAAAATTTGACGCGGGTCGAAGAAATTAGTAAAACGCTATTGAAAATTAAAAAGGGGGAAAACAAAATTTCGTTTTACCCTAAGGCACTCTCTTTCTCGATTTTTCTCTAAGGCAAAATAGATCTGAGAGAGACTAAGGCAAACTCTCTCTCGATTTCTCGCTCAGTTCTTCCGCCGTAGATGCGTCTCTCTCGAATTCCGCTCAGCTCTCACTCTCTCAACTCGATTCTCCCTTTCTCAACTCAATTTCTCAATCTGTAATCGGTTTCTCTCTCTCCCGCAACTCGATTTCTCTCTCTCGCAACTCCATCTCTCTCTCTCTCAACTCGATTTCACTGTGGTAACCCTAATCTAGGAGTTCACTCGATTTCATACTCTCTCTCACTCGATTTGGAACTCGCAGCAATAGAATTTCTCAATCTCAGTCGATTTCTCAGAAACCCTAACTAAGGTGGGTAATTGTTTTCGAATTTAGCTTTGCTTGTTCTCTTATGTGTTGTTGATATGTATTTCGGTTTAATGTGAGTGTATGTGGAGCTGTATTGTTCGATGATGGAGAAGTCTTGGATTTGGCTGCCAAGGTATGAAGTTTACAAGACTGTTTAATTGCTTATGAACTGTGTTACAGATTGCTTATGAGCTTTTTAATGTTTGCTGCTTACAGGCCTAGCAATGAGTATCAGATAGGAACTAGAAATTTTGTGAATGCAGCAACAACAAGTTTGGGTAATCCTAGTACTATGCTATGTCCCTGCATAGATTGCCGGAATTTGTCTCATCAAGGAACAGAGACAATGTATGATCATCTAGTGATTAGGGGAATGGATGAGAAATACAAGAGGAATCCGTGTTGGTGCTTTCATGGTGATAGGAAACTTGCTCAGCCAGATGAAGATCCAAGCTCTGAGTTTGAAGCTTATGATTTGATTAGAACAACCTTCTTTGATAGTGATTCAAAGCCCAGTAACCATAGTGAAGATCAGAATGATGATGTTGATAATGTAGAAGAATCTGAGTTTAGAAAGAAGCTACAAGATGCTGAAACTCCCTTATATTCCATCTGTCCCAACTACACCAAGATATCTGCAATCATGGGGCTTTACAGGATTAAAGTGAAGAGCGGTATGTCGGAGAACTATTTTGATCAGTTGCTCAAAATGGTTCATGATATGCTTCCTAAGGATAATGTGTTATCGAGATCAACAGATGAGATGAAGAAGTTTCTGAAAATATTTGGGTTTGGATATGACATGATACATGCATGCAAGAATGATTGTATCCTATACAGGAAGCAGTATGCAGATATTGAAACCTGTCCAAGATGTATTCTCTCTAGATGGGAAAGGGATAAGAATACCGGTGAAGAAAAGAAGGGGATTCCAGCAAAGGTTCTAAGGTATTTTCCAATTAAAGATAGATTTAGAAGGATGTTTAGATCCAAAAGGATGGCTGAAGAGTTGAGGTGGCATTTCAATAATGCAAGTACAGATGGTACAATGAAGCATCCAGTTGACTCATTAACTTGGGCCAATGTGAATGATAAATGGCCTGAGTTTGCTGCTGAACCAAGAAACCTCCGCCTCGGCCTTTCCACTGATGGGATGAATCCTTTTGCCATCCAGAACACGAAGTATAGCACATGGCCAGTATTATTAGTCAACTACAACATGCATCCGACATTGTGTATGAAGGCTGAGAACATGATGCTGACTCTTTTGATCCCTGGGCCAACTGCACCAAGCAATAACATTGATGTCTACCTAGCTCCATTGATAGATGATCTGAAGGATTTGTGGCATGAAGGTATTTTAGTTTATGACTCTTTCATGAAGGAGAATTTCACACTTAGAGCAATGTTGCTGTGGAGTATAACTGATTATCCAGCATTAGGGTCATTGGCAGGATGTAAAGTCAAGGGGAAACAGGCATGTGTTGTGTGTGGAAAGGATACACCTTCTAGATGGTTAAAATTTAGCCGTAAGCATGTGTATTTGGGCAACAGAAAGAGGCTCAAACCTGATCATCCGTACAGAAGAAGAAAGAAATGGTTTGATAATACAGTAGAGAAAGGAAGTGCAAGAAGAGTTCAAACTGGAGTAGAAATTTGTGAGATGTTCAAGGATTTCAGAAATGATTTTGGTAAATGTATAGACAAAAAAAAGGAAAAGGAAAAGAAAAGCTATAAGTGAAGATGAGGAACTATCAAATGATGAATCTGATGAAGACGATGTTAAATGGAGGTGGAAGAAAAGGTCCATCTTGTTTTAGTTACCTTACTGGAAGGTATGTAATTTCAAATTTCAGTAATTGTCATAAAGTTGCATATCATCATATTGAACTAATTCTTCTTCTTTTGTGGTAGGATATGCCGGTTCGTCACAATATTGATGTAATGCATGTGGAAAAGAATGTTTCTGATGCTATGTTGGCTATGTTGATGCAATCTGTTAAGTCAAAAGATGGAGTAAAAGCAAGGAAAGATCTCGCAGACATGGGGATTAGACAGAAGTTACACACACAGGAAAAAGGGAAGAGGACTTATTTGCCTCTAGCTGCTTATTGGCTGTCCAAAACTGAGAAAACAACATTTTGCAGGAGGTTAAGTTCATTCAGAGGGCCTGATGGTTATTCTGCAAATATATCCAATTGTGTTTCAGTGGATCCTCCTATGATTGGTGGATTGAAGTCACATGATCATCATGTGCTTCTCCAGAATCTCTTACCAGTTGCTTTGAGAGGATTACTACCAAAGGGTCCTAGAATTGCAGTGATAAGACTATGTAATTTCTTTAAAAGGTTGTGTCAGCGAGTTATTGATCCAGAAAAGCTAATATCACTGGAGGCTGAGTGTGTAGAGACCTTTTGCCAACTAGAAAGATATTTTCCTCCATCCCTTTTTGATATAATGTACCATCTTCCAATACATCTAGCAAGGGAGGCACGTTTGGGTGGACCTGTTCATTTCAGATGGATGTACCCCTTTGAAAGGTAATCATCTTTTAACTTTGAAGATTTTCAGGTTGTATTTCAATAGTTTACTAACATAGTATATCCGTATTTGGTTGAGGTATATATAGGTACATGAAAACACTAAAAGCATATGTCAAAAACTTTGCAAGGCCAAAAGCTTGTATGGCTGAAGGTTATTTAGCTGAGGTGTGTATTGCATTCTGCATGGAGTTTCTACAAAATTCTGTACCAGTGCAAGAAATAATCAACCGTAATGAAGATGTTCGGTCCTCTGGGGGAATACTTGAAGGACGCCCATTCCAGAAGGCTGCTCAAGTGGTATTAAGTGATAAAGAGAGAGACATTGCCCATAGATATGTTCTAATGAACATGGCAATGATGAATCCATATGTAGAGTAAGTTTGTCTTTTTTCTCATCTTATTTCTTATAGTTTAATGTTTAAAACTAACTTTTTGATATTTCATAACAGTATGCACATTGAGGAATTGCAATCAATGGATGTGAGATGTCGTAAAAGTGAAACTGTTTTATGGAAATTACACGCAGAGAGGTTCTCACAGTGGGTAAAAGATAAGGTTAGATCTTGTATTCATACACAGTATTATTTTCTTATGCCTATGTATATATAGTAAATAACTTTCATACTTTTTGTGGATATGTAGATCCCTGGTGACTCAGAACATCATTCAGAGAAATTGAGATGGTTAGCTCATGGACCAAGGAATATAGCTCAAACCTATAAGGGGTTTGTCATTAATGGGCATAGATTTCACACTGAGGATGTAATGCGCAAGACTCAGAACAGTGGAGTAACTTATGAAGCTTTTAGCATGTGTAGAGCTAGTGCCAGAGATAATAGACAGATGGCAGACATGGTTGTGTTCTATGGAGTTATACAACAGATAGTTATGCTAGATTACAATATGTTTCAGGTTCCACTATTCAAGTGTAAGTGGGCCAACAAAGGAAATGGTGTAAAAGAAGAAGAAGGATTTACACTTGTGAATCTCAATGTCAACCAATCTGCCTACCTCCAAGATCCATATATTTTGGCCTCCCAAGCTAAACAAGTATTCTATTCTAGAGATGACTCCTCTAGTTGGTTTGTAGTGATGAGGGCGCCACCAAGAGGGTATCATGAGCTTGAGACAGAAGAAGAGTTTGTAGTTGCACCATCCATTCCGCAAAATGAAGATTTTGGGAACGAGTCGTTTGATGATGAGAGTTTCTTTGATAGAGATGATTGTGAAGGGGTCTTAGTAGTGGATTAATTGGATCAGGGTTAGTATACTATACTAATTTTCCTACAGTTCTGTTTCAGGTATATGAAAATGTCGAAGAAAATGGATAAAATCATTCCTAGACGCAGTAACCGTCAGCAAGGCATCTCTCCATACCCTGTAAAGTCCATCCGGAAACGCAGTAAGGCTGTGGTTCAGGCTTCTAACAATGCAGAAGACAGTGTTCAAGAAATTTTTGAGAATATGGGCTCAGAAAGAGAAGAAGAGAGGCAGGTCAATGAAGAGAAAGAAGATGAGCAACACAATGAAGACAAAGAAGATAGGCAGGTCAATGAAGAGGAAGAAGAGCAGCAGGCTAATCCAGGAGAAAATGTGCATTCAACAGCTGGAGAAACTCAGGAAACCAAGAAGAGGAGAACAAGAGGGCCAACTAAGATGCGTGGAGTTGCTAAACACCATGAAGACAAAATTGAAGTTGAATGGAATTCTCTTGGTGCACATGTGGGTCCAGGATCAGTCTTGCTTTCATCCTTCATGGGTATTTTGGTAAGAGAGCATGTGCCAGTTCTTCTTGATGACTGGAGATATTTGGATCCTAAAATAAAAGACATGATGTGGGAGCAAATTCATGTATTTCCTAAATACTAATCATCTTACATGAGTCTGTGTACCTCAGAAAGACATGATGCTAGTTTACCTCTTATATGAGTCTGTGTACTAATCATCAAGTTGTTTAAACTGTTTCACTAATATTTTAGGCAAGGTTCAATGTAACTGAAGCGTGGCAAAAAGAATTTCTTTTGGGGCAGATGAATAATACTTGGCGGTCTTCTAAGTCTAGGCTTCTCTCTAAAGTACGAAAGCTAAATAAGAAAGATGTTGTGGAGATGAAACCAAATAACATCCCATCTGTGACAGCTTGGAAAAAATGGGTGAAGACTAAGACTAGTGAAGATTTTGAGGTTGTGTATTTCAAACTCTGTAATGCTAGAATATGTTTGTTTGAATCTTTATTGATTATGGGCTTGTTTATAGGCTGTAAGTGAAAAATTCAGGGAACTGAGGAAGGGGCAGATTCCACACACCGCAAGCCGTAAAGGACTGAATCGACTAGCTGATGATATGGTATGTAGATGTTAATATTTGATGTTATTTTACAGAAGGCTAGCTGATGTGGTTTTGTTACCTGCAGAAGAAAAAAAGCTCTGACCCAAGCAAAGTGTCAAGGAGCAAAGTATGGGTAGCAGGACACACTCATTCAGATGGGAGGCCTGTGAGACCAGAATTTACAGATACTATTGTAAGTGACATGGGATTAATATATGTAATTTATTTTGTATAACTCACACTTACTCTGTTTTCACATTTGTGTCAGGAAAAAATAAAATCTATTGATAATGAAATGGCATCTACAGCTAGCACTAGCATTAGAGAGGATGCTGTGAGCCAGGTGTTAGGAAGAGACAAACCTGGAAGGGTTAGAGGGATGGGCAGAGGGATCACTGCAACAAAGCTAGCATTCTTACAGGCTAGAGATGCACATGTGCATAAGCTTGAGAAAACGCAGAAGGAATTGTTCAACAAGGTTGAAAATCTCGAAAATAAACTTCAGATCTTGACTACTGGGAAGAAGGTTAGTTAATCTTTAACTCACATTGGTCAACAATGCTTGATGAGTCCAATGTATGCTTTTAATATTCAACTTCTTCTGTAAACAGCCTGATGATTCTTCTACCTCGGAGCTGGATAGTAATTGTAGACAGGATGTTCGTAGGTGTCAACTACTGGATTGGTACTCAAAAGAGGAGGTTGTTGTCGGTGAAGGAGAGTACTGTTCGTCTGAACCAATGTACAAGGTTGCTGATATTCCAATTGGTCCTAATGCATCAGCTGTCATTGTTAGGTCTGTACTAGTAGAAAATGCTTCTCTCTGGAGGCCAACTAAAACTGTTGGATCACTTACCCAAGCTGTGGGAGTCAAAATAGCATGGCCAGCAACCAAAATCAAGATGGTTGATTCAGCAACTGATAACCAAACTTCTGATTCATCGGTAAAATTTTGATTTTGGTTGATTTTTCTGAAATGTATTATTATTATTCCCTGTTCTGATATATATTTGTTTTTGACTGACTTAGGTACATGACCTGATCATCATCTACGATTGTAATGCGGAGGAGAATGAAATAGTTGCTGAGGGTCATATATGGTCTACTGATCCAACAGAAGTGGTCAATGATATTCCTATTGGTCCAAATGCTGCAGTGGTGAAGGTTGAGAAGGTGGTTAAGAAAGATGCTTATCTGTGGAGACAAACTACTGAAATATACTTGATGGAGCATGTACTTCAAGATTATATTGCCTCGCCAATGAACAAAATCAATACTCAACCTTCAAGACAAGCATCACCAAAAGCATCATCACCTAAGGTATAATTTTCAGTTACTGAATTTTAAGTTAGATCAAAATGTTATATGATGATCTTGAGTTAATCTTTAATTTTGTTCTGAGTGGTAGAGTATAAGCTGCAGCGTCGCTAACAGCTCATCAAATGGAAAGAAGAAGACTTGCATGTTGTTGGACTGTGAAAACTCAGGAGAGATCGTTGCAGAAGGAATAGTCATGTCATCCAATCCGGAAGACACAGTCCACTGTAAACCCTTAGGACCTAATGCTAGCAAGGTATGGGTTAAAATTTTAAAGATTGGAACAACCAAAGTATGGAGACCAAGTGCAGAAGTGGAATGTGTTGCTGATGCTTTAGGTACAACAGTGGCATGGCCTACTGATAAGATTGTAGGGTCTTGAGTTGAGCACAATTGTGTTAGAAACAAACTAGGGCTCTTAGCTTGGAACTTGAACTATTGGTGTTTATGTTGGCTAGCTTATAAGTTTATATGCTTCTGTTGGAACTTGAAATTGTTGGTTTATGTTGTTCCAGACTCGTTTGTTGGATTGAAAAACTAATGTTATTATAAGTTTTCTTCTTCACTTCATTTTTTCGTTTTGGTTTAACAAAATATTTGATCAGGAATCCAAACAAATAGCAGAAAACAAACGCTACAATAAGTAATATTAAAAATGTTATAAAATAGACTAAAAATAGCGAAATATAATCGCTATTGTATACACTTAAATATCGCGGACATAAAACGTTATTGTTTATCGACATTAAATAGCATGCTAAAAACGTTATCTAAAGTGTCAGACTTTTTATCGCGGGGGATGACACAGCGTTTACCAAAACGCTATCGTATGATACAATAGCGTTTTTCGGGTGCTATCAATAGTCAAATTTTCTGTAGTGTTGGGTCGAGCTCAGGATGTATATAGCTTCACTAAACTAGCCATAACTCTTGAATCGCGCATGAGATTGGCCTGATTTTACTGGCATTGGAAAGCTCACTCGATTGCCCACAACTTTTCTGAAGATCTCTGAAGCTAAGTCCCAACGTAAGAGCTTCATTTGAGTCGATCTTTGAAAGGCTTGTCTTGAATCCGATAGAGTGCTCGGTGTCAACGATCGAGTGCTTCTTCTTCACTTTTTGATGATTCCAATCCTCTTGTTTAGATCAGAGATAGCATCGAATCCTTCCGAAGCCTTTGAGAGCTCCAAAACACCTAATAACAACTCCAAATGCATGTATGCATGCAATACTAATGCAAATACTACTAAGTGTGCAAAATATGCAAAATGGACTGAGAATACCACGAATATGCGATGAAGGTATACTAAAACTATGAAAAATGAATGCTTAAAATGGGTAAAATATAGACATATCACCTGGGACCTATTCTAGGCTTGAAGTTGATGAATTAGATAGATTCAAGTATGTTTTCATTGCATTTGGTGCAAGTACCGCAGGATTTTGGTATATGAGGTAAGTCATTGTTGTGGATGGTACATTCTTGAAGGGTAAATATTTAGGAACATTGTTACTAGCGACATCACAAGACGGTAACTATAATATATTTCCCTTAGCATTTGCTGTTGTTGATACGGAGAATGATGCGTCTTGGGAATGGTTCTTTAGCCAACTAAGCCTTGCATGGTTATTTATATTTAAACTATAAATATATTACAAAAATATATATATATACATATATACACCAAAATATTTTAGGGTGTTGATAGAGAACCCACCATATTTGTATTTGTATTGTTGCACTGTAATCTCCATCTGATGGACGTAATTCTACGGTGTGCTTATGTGAAGTTAAATCCTAAACCAAAACAAAGAACATAATATATATTGCTCGCATATAGTTTGTATTTTAGAGTTAGAATATCACCTTTACTTTGTCGTTAAAGTTTACATATAATTCGTTTAATCCATGCCTGGTCTATGAATTTTGTTGGTTTTGTTGTCATGATTCCCAATATTGTCATGATCTCTAATGATGCACGGATGGCTTGGTTTAAACATGAAGCTGTTGAAGAAACGTAGTGGAAGAGTACGGGGGAGACGTTGGCTCGTGGGATTTTTGTTTTTTCCTCTTTTTTTTTTGTTAATAGGTTATGGATAATTATTAATGGAAGGTTATAATTTTGAGATAATTTCACCACAAAGTAAAGGCAATTTTTCTAATTGTAAGTTGTGATAATTACGAATTGATTGTTTTAATTCGTTTCTTTTGATATGTAGATATTGACCGAAAATATCAAAACAAACTTTCGTATATTCCTTTGATTTATATCTTTAATAAATAAAAGAAATTTTATTTTTTATTTTATGTAAATAATGACGATGTATCTAAATAAATGTCGAATCTAATAGTAAATCTAAAAAAGTTATATTATTGTTCTAGATTTTAATAAAAATAAAAGGAAATATTACTTAAAATAAGATGGATAATATTGAATAAATACATATTTACTCCCATAAAAAAATACATATTTACAAATATTAATTATTATGATAATGATTCGAATATTTAAATATGTAAATATTTCTTTTTTTTGGTTGTAGATATCGTAGGAAAAAAAAACCGTAGATGGTAGACCGCCTCTTCGGTTGATATAAATACTTATCGTGTATTCACTTTCAGAACACAACTAACCCTGTTATTTTTTCTGCACTTTTTTTTTCGTTCTTTTTCTTTTTGCTACATGTATTAATTTAAGATGTTTATTTATGATTGTAGGATGTGTGTACGGAAGCATCGTCATGAAGCATGGTAAATTGACGAATTTTCAACCGAAAATTTAGATTTGTGCGTTCATGTTCATTGACGTTCGAGTAAGCATGTTCCAAGGCTGAAAGTTTTCCTCATAACATGTTCTTTCATCTTTGTAAGTTTTTTTGTTCTATTTGATTGATTGATAGATTTGATTATCCATGAAATTTCATGTAAATTAATGGATTTATATTGTGTGTCGAGTAATGAGACGTATTTGAAGCTGATTGAGCGGTTTCCAATGATTGATAAAGATTGGAATCTTCATCTTCTTCCTATTACATCTTCGAGTCAAGGGGCTTATCCTAAATCCAGGTATTGATTTTTCTATGTTCGATTGTTTTGTATTGTATCCAATGTTTTGAATCTTTTGGTTGAAACAGTGAGATGTTTTGTGGTTTGTATTCAGTTTGATGGGATCGTTTGTTCCGTTTGGAGGGTTTTTCCTCATCAACATCGGATTTTAAAGTACCGTTTAGTAACTTAGTGAATCAGACTTTGTCTCGGTGTCATCTCATAACGAGAAGTATATGAGCTAGAAGTCACAGCCTTTGCCAAGTCTGGGTCAGTGAAGGATGAGCAATGTTCAGAGAAGTTACCTTCTTGGTTAAGAAATGTGAAGCCTGAAGAAGACAAAGGACTTCTCAGAAAGGTGCAGCTTTTATGAACTAACTTGTTTTGCATTATGTCTTTGCTTTCTAATGCAAAATCTTGAGAGTAATTTGGTTCTCATTCAGTGTAAATTTATGGATTTATATTGTAAATGTTATAAATATATACTTTATATATTTATATGTATTATTATTTGTTGATGTATAAAGAGAGAGAGTGAGATAGTGATGGTGAAAAGCAACGAGGGAGAGAGGAAGAGTAAAATCAACTTTTCATTATTATTACTTACCTCTCACTTACGTAGCATCTCTATTTATACTAGTATGAATAAAGCATGAGTCATCTCTCAATTAATAAGCTAATGACATGTAGCACAAGCTAATGACACTTAGCAACATGTGTCACATTAGTGATGAATAATCACTTTGTTCATAATACTCCCCCTTGAGTATTCATCACTGGTAGAATAAGTACTGCCTCGTTAAAAACCTTATCATGGAAAAACCCATTGGGATAAAAACCATGACAAGGGAAAAAGAGTACAGTGACGCAATCTCCCCTTGGAAAAGACATGGATAGTCTTTGCTTCAAAGATCTCGTAGATGACACATTCCGATACTATGAATATGTTTTCTGAATGTTGTAGTAGGAAGCGCTTTTGGAAAGAGATCTGCCGCATTGTCACACGATTGGATGTATTGGATATCGACTTCCTTGTTCTTCTCGAGCTCTTGAGTGTAAGAGAAGAATCTTGGAGGGATGTATTTTGTTATGTCGCTCTTGATGTAACCTTCTTTGATTTGAGCGACACATGCATCATTATCTTCGAAGATTGTTGTTGGCTCCTTATTGCTAATAATCCCACTTGCTTCTTTTATGTGGTTTGACATTGATCTGAGCCATACACATTCTCGGCATGCTTCATGGAGCGCTATTATTTCTGCATGGTTTGATGAGGTAGCGACCAAAGTCTGCTTTTGGGAACGCCACGAGATTGCAGTTCCTCCAATTGTGAAAACATATCCAGTTTGGGATCGAGATTTATGCGGATCTGATAGATATCCTGCATCTGCAAAACCAACTAGACCAAACGCAGAGTTTCTAGGGTACAATAATCCCAAATTAATCGTACCTTGAAGATAGCGGAATATATGCTTTATTCCTTTCCAATGTCTGCGTGTAGGTGCTGAGTTGTACCTAGCAAGTAAATTAGTAGCAAATGCAATATCTGGTCGGGTGCAATTTTCAAGATACATAAGTCCACCGATAGCACACATATAAGGTACTTCGGGACCGAGAATTTTTTCATTCTCTTCACAAGGTCTGAATGGATCATTATCAACATTCAAAGACCTCCCGACCATTGGAGTACTCAAAGGAGTCGCTTTATCCATATTAAAGTGCTTTAAAATCCTTTTTGTATAATTTGATTGATGCACAAACATTCCATGTTGGAAATGTTCTATTTGAAGACCGAGACAAAGTTTTGTCTTTAAAAGGTCTTTCATTTCGAACTCCTCTTTCATATGAGTTCTTGCATCATCAATCTCCTTTTGAGTTCCAATTATATTAAGGTCATCAACATAAACAGCAATGATCACAAATCCCGAAGGGGATTTTTTGATGAAGACGCAAAGGCATATTTCATTATTAACATACCCTTTCTTCAATAGGTATTCGCTTAAGCGATTATACCACATGCGTCCGGATTAATTTAATCCGTAAAGTGATCGCTGTAATTTGACCATATACATTTCATTAGACTTTAAGTCTAAAGCCTCAAGAACTTTAAATCCTTCTGGAATTTTCATGTATATTTCATTATCCAATGATCCATATAAATAAGCTGTCACTACATCCATAAGGTACATTTCTAAATTATTAGAGGCCGTTAGGCTCATTAAGTACCTGAATGTAATTGCATCCATGACCGGGGAATATGTTTCTTCATAATCAACTCCCAGTCTTTGAGAAAAACCTTGTGCAACTAGTCGGGCTTTATATTGTGAGATTTCATTTTTCTCATTTCTCTTTCTCACGAATACCCACTTGCACCCAACAGGTTTTATATTATTAGATGCAGTGACAATAGGTCCAAAGACATTTCTTTTATTAAGGGAGAGTAATTCATTGTGCATAGCACTTTTCCACTTCTCCCAGTCAGGCATTTCTTGGCACTCTGACACGGACCTTGGATCAGGATCATCGATTTCATGATCGATGTCTTTAGATACAGAAAATGAGAATATTACATTTTCATCATCTATTTCATCTCTAGCCCATAATTTTCTATCTTGGGCATAATTAATAGAGATTTCATAATTTTCTGTGTCGTCTTGAGGACTTTTCTCTTTACTAGGTTCTTCTTGAAGAACCTTTTGATTTTCATCTCCCATTTTCTTTTTCTTTCGGGGATTTTTATCTTTAGAGCCCATTGGCCTCCCGCGTTTCAATTGAACTTTAGGCTCATTAATTTTTCTGCTACCATCGGATTCCTCTCGAGGAATCTCAACTCTAGATGGTGCATTTGCAGCGGGAATATATGATTTTGTCACCCTTTTTGTATCTATGAACGCATCTGGTATTTGATTTGCCAATGATTGTAAATGTACAATCTTTTGTACTTCCAGCTCTCGTTGATTCGTAGGGGGATCAAGTGATACTAGAGATGGTGTATACCATGTAATCTCTTTTGAAACTTGATTTATTCCTCCCCCTAACGCTGGAAATTCACTTTCATTAAAATGACAATCGGAAAAACGTACCTTAAACATATCACCAGTTTGCGGTTCAAGATAATTTATTATACTCAGTGATGTATAACCGACGTATATACCCAATCTACTTTGTGGCCCCATTTTTGTTCTTTGCGTTGGGGCTATCCGTACATAGACCGCACATCCAAATATACGGAGATGGGAAACATCTGGTTCTCGACCAGATGTTATTTGTAAAGGGGAATATTTATTATATGCACTTGGTCGTATTTGGACCAATGCCCCCGCATGCAATATAGCATGACCCCATATAGATATTGGGAGTTTTGTTCTCAATATTAACGGCCTCGCAATGAGTTGTAGTCGTTTTATTAATGATTCAGCCATGCCAGTTTGTGTATGAATATGAGGCACTGGATGCTCAACATCAATTCCCATTGACATACAATAGTCATTAAAAGCTTGTGAAGTGAATTCACCAGCGTTATCAAGCCTTACTTTCTTTATGGAATGATCAGGGAATTGTGCCTTTAACCTTATTATTTGGGAAATGAATTTTGCGAAAGCTGTATTTCGTGTGGTCAAAAGACACACATGTGACCATCTACTAGATGCGTCAATCATAACCATGAAATACCTAAATGGCCTGCACGGTGGATGAATAGGTCCACATATATCTCCATATATTCTTTCTAAGAATAATGGTAATTCATTCCCAACTTTGGTTGGCGATGGCCGAATTATGAGTTTTCCTTGAGAACATGCATTACAGGAAAACTCACCAAAACAATATATTTTCTGGTTTTTTCAGCGGGTGGCCATTAGAATTTTGCACAATTTTTTGCATCATGATTGAACCAGGATGTCCAAATCTTTCATGCCATATCTTAAATATGTTAATCAAGAAGGTATTTACTATTAACTAATTAATAGTTATATAGTAGATACAGTTACTTGTGTAGCAAGGTAAGTTAGAGAAGAGAAAATAAAGTGATGGGGTTGCTCGAGCAACTTGGTCGAGCAGTTGGTGTAGACCACTTACAGGCTGTCTTTTGTCGTCTAGCTAAAGTGGTCCTGCACCTTATCTCTAACATGACCGTTGGGCGTGTTTTGCGAGTTAGAGAAGGATCTAGATGAGGGTGCAATGGTCTTTTGTGCACAACCCATCTAGACCTAGGGTCTGTCCTATATAAACTCACATAGCCCCCATTTTGTATCATCTTCTCTAATCTATTGAACACATTTTCTCTAATCCTTAATCATGTTTCTCTTAATTCTTCCAACTTAATCTTTTCATGGTATCAGAGCAGGCTACTAAATCTTAAATCTTTCATCTTTACTTTCGTTTTTTTCAATCTGGTTCTTATTGTTTCTTCAATACTCTGTTTTCTGGGTTTATACTCTGTTTTTTGGGTTTATACTCTGTTTTTCTGGGTTTCGTTTTCTAATCTGGTTTCGAAGCAAGTTGGTCGATTTCTTCTTCTGTATCTTCACAAAAGACCATCCTTTTGTGAAGAAAAGTTGCTACTGGTTTGTGACAAAGCTATTCATCGAGTAAAGCTTCAACCTTTCTGGGATCTCTGTGGTTAGTGTCAAGGCGGGTTGAAGAAGAGAAGACATTCAGACATTTGGTCTTGTATATCCAAAGGTTTGAGCTTTCTCATCTTTAGGTCGAATATCTTAGATACTTTCAGAACTAGGCTCAGAACTTAGGCTTCGATAGAGTAGCGGTTGCTGATTGGTTTTGTGGTTACGATTTGGGAAGAAAGTCGATATCTTTCTGGTTTATTTGCGGTTAATACATTCTGAAGCTGTTGGAAATGGCTCTTACGGTTCAGAAAATGAGTGATTCATTCAAGGACTTGAAGTTCTCAGTCACTTTGAATGGTAATAACTATCTGTTGTGGAAGAGAACCACAACAAATGTATTGGGAGGAAGGAAACTCACCAAATACATTGAAAATACCTTTGATGAGGCAAAAGCTAAAGAAGAGGGCTTAGATGAAGACACTTGGAGGTAGAGCGACCTGAATGTGTTAAGCGCCCTTCATTGTTCTTTGGATGCTGCGATCTTAGAAGGGTATTCGTATTGTGAGACCTCAAAAGAGTTATGGGACACTCTCGCTAATGTCTTTGGAAATGAGACAAATCTGACCCGAGTGTATCACATCAAGAAAGCTCTTGGTGAGCTAAGCCAAGAAGAGACTGATTTTAATTCTCACTTTGGGAAGTAGAGGTCGCTTGTGGCAGAGCTTGAGATGTTAAGACCTTTTACTACTGACGCTAAGGCTCTTAAGGATCGAAGAGAGCAGGATCTGGTCTTTGGTTTGTTGCTGACTCTAAACTCGAGCTACACGGATGTAATCCAGCACATACTAAGAGATGACAAGGTGCCAACTCTAGAACAAGTGTGTGCGAAGATTCAGAAAGAGTATGGGGCTCAAGGGTTGTTCAATAGCAAGGGAAGTCTCCCAACTGCAAACAAAGCAGGAGTTGTCAAGCAAGAAGACAAGAAGACATGGTTCTGTGATCATTGCAAGAAGAAGGGTCACCTTAAAGACAAATGTTGGATTCTTCATCCCCATCTAAAGCCAGAAAAGTTCAAGAACTTAAAGAAAAAGGCAAACGCGGCTAATGGAAGTGATGGTGGGTCAGAAAATGAAGAGAGAGCTATGGTTCAGTACGGGCAAGAGAAGGCAATGCAGGCCATTACACAAGGCAAGAGCGGCGCATCTACCTCACAAGCTCAAGAAACCATTGTCATGAACAAGGCTGACCTCGAGTCTCTTCTCCAATCCATTGCATCCAAAATGACTACTGGCGGTATTTCTCTCTTAACCTCTAATACTCGTGATAAAGACTCATTAGTATTAGATTCAGGGGCTTCTCACCATATGATTAGTAACCCTAGGTTGTTAGAGAACATTAAACCGGCCTTAGGAAATGTGAAAGTTGCAAATGGACATAATGTTCCAATAGAAGGCATAGGTTGCATAAATCTGTTCAATAAGAAATCTAGTGCTTTCTATATGCCTAAGTTTACCTCGAATTTACTCTCGGTTAAGAAAACAACTAAGGACTTAAATTGCTTGGCTATATTCAGTCCTAACGATGTTAAGCTGCAGGGTATTGAGAGTGGTTGAGTGTTCGGTCAAGGAAGCACCAAGGACGACTTATATGTGCTTGAAGACCTTTCTTTAAATTCTGCTTTGAATAATAATGTTGCTCCTTCTATTGTTGCAAACAATGTTAAATCTTCTACTGTTCTTTGGCATGAGAGACTTGGCCATCCGCATTCTAGAGCTTTGAGTTTATTATTACCTGGATTTTCATATGATTGTGCTAATTAGGAAAGCATTGCAAAACTGTTTTTCCTAAATCAAATGCTATCTATGAAAATTGCTTTGATCTTGTGCATTCTGATGTTTGGACTTCACCTTGTGCATCTAGAGATAATCTGAAATATTTTGTCACATTCATAGATGAGAAATCTAAGTATACTTGGGTAACTTTGCTTCCATCTAAAGATAAGGTTTATGATGCATTCATAAATTTCCAAAATCATTTGACTAACCAATTCAATGCCAAGATCAAGATTCTTAGAACAGATAATGGAGGTGAATACACAAGCAATAAACTCAAAGATCACTTAGAGAAATGCAGAATCTTGCACCAAACAAGCTGCCCATACAACCCTCAACAAAATGGAGTTGCTGAGAGGAAGAATATGCATCTAATGGAAGTGTCAAGAGCCATGATGTTCCAAAAACATGTGCCAAGGCGGTTTTGGGGAGACGCTGTGATGACAGCATGCTATCTTATCAACCGGATACCAACCCGTATCCTTAATGATAAATCTCCTTTTGAAGTTTTAAACAAGCAAAGTCCTAATATTGATCATTTGAAAGTATTTGGAAGTCTTTGCTTTGTTTTTGTACCAGGTGACTTGAGAAACAAGTTAGAGCCTAAGAGTGTGAGATGCGTGTTTATTGGGTACTCAACAACTCAGAAAGGCTACAAGTGTTTCGATCCAGTCAACAATAGGTATCATGTGTCAAGGGATGTCAAATTCATGGAAGACAAGGCTTACTTTGAAGAAAAGAGTTGGGACAGTGTGCGAGACCTGCCTAACTCGACCACAGATCGAGCTAAGAGCCTGAGACACATTTTGGAGCATTTGGGAAATGTGAGTTCTCCACTAGAAGATAGGGAAGCCACACCAAATGAGAACAGTAATGAAGCTCACGAGAGTGACAGTAATGTGCCACAAGAACCTCTGGGTAATCAAGAAAGTGGTAGAGGAGAAGGATCAAGTGAAGAAGAAGCAGAAAAGGTTCAGTCTAGTGAAGGTGAAATCATTGAATCATCAAGCGAATATGAGACCTATCAAGCTCCACAAGTCACACAAGATCCAGTCTACACTAGGGAAAACCCAAGAAAGAGCACTAGGGAGAAGAAGTCTCCATCCAATTGGAAAAACACTAGAGTTTATTACAATTGCCAAGCAGTGGCTCATCCAATACAGGCTACATGTTCGATTGCCCTACTACCTGAAGATCATCAAGCGTTTATTAGCAAGTTGGATGAGGAATCTATACCAACCTGCTATGAAGAAGCTAAGGAGAGGGAAGAATGGACTAATGCAGTAGATGATGAAGTTCAAGCTATGGTCAGAAATCATACTTGGGATGAAGAAGAACTACCACCAGGGAAGAAGTGTGTCAGTTCAAAGTGGGTCTTCACTATCAAATATAAGAGTGATGGTGAAATTGAAAGATATAAGGCTAGACTAGTGGCAAGAGGGTTCACACAGACCTATGGTGAAGACTATAGAGAGACTTTTGCGCCAGTAGCTAAGCAACACACAGTGAAGGTTGTTCTATCTCTAACAGTGAACTTGGACTGGGAATTGTGGCAGATGGATGTCAAGAACGCTTTTCTTCAGGGGGAGTTAGAAGAAGAAGTGTATATGACACCACCACCGGGTTTGGAGGATATAGTAGCTCCAGGAAAGGTTTTAAGACTTCGAAAAGCTATCTATGGCCTCAAACAATCCCCAAGAGCGTGGTACCACAAGCTGAGTTCAACATTGCTGAGAGAAGGCTTTAAAAGGTCACATTCGGATAACACTTTGTTTACTAAACAGGATAATCAAGGAATCGTAGTAGTATTAATCTATGTTGATGACTTGATTATCTCTGGAAGTAACAAAGAAGGTATCCAAGCTATTAAAACTTCTTTACACTCTGCCTTTGATATTAAAGATATGGGTGTTTTGAAGTATTTCTTAGGGATTGAAGTGTGTAGATCCAAGGAGGGACTGTTTCTCTCACAAAGGAAATATGCACTCGATCTTCTAAAACTTACAGGAAAGCTTGGAGCTAAACCTGTTGATACACCACTCGAGCAGGGGTACAAGGTCAATCGAAAGGGGGAGAAAGATGACACTCCTTATCATTGTCCAGAACAATACCGAAGACTCGTTGGTAAGCTCATATACTTGACATATACTAAACCTGACTTGTCTTTTGCTGTGAATTAGGTAGCTCAGCACATGAAAGAGCCCACTGTTTGTCATTGGAGCTTGGTGGAGAGAATTCTGAGGTATATCAAAGGAAGTCCAGGAAAGGGTATATGGATGGGAAGAAACTCAAGCACAGAGATTGTTGGATATTGTGATGCGGACTACAATGGAGATCGCAACACAAGACAATCAACTACTGGCTTTTGCACATTCATTGGCGGGAACCTTGTGACTTGGAAGTCGAAGAAGCAGAAGGTGGTCTCTTGTTCGAGTGCTGAAGCAGAGTATAGGGCGATGAAGAAGCTCACAAACGAGCTGACATGGCTAAAGGCTTTGCTAAAGGACTTTGGGATCGAGCAGAAGACTCCAATCACTTTCCACTGTGATAATCAAGCAGCGATCCATATTGCGACAAACTCAGTGTTTCACGAGAGAACGAAGCATATAGAGACCGACTGCCACAAGACAAGAGAGAAGGTAGAAGATGGCACCATTCTCCCTTGCTTTACAAAGAGTTCGGACCAATTGGCCGATATTTTCACCAAGGCAGCAAGTAACCAAGTTTGCCAATTTATCCATGGCAAACTTGGTCTTGTAGACCTCACACATCCTTGATAAGGATTCCCCAACTTGTTTGAATGATACTCTTTTTCCCTAAGTTTGGTTTTGTCCCATGTGGTTTTCCAAACTTAGGTTTTTAATGAGGTCGTTCTTACAAGTGCCAAGTTTATACAACAATGAGTATTGTAGTATAAACTTGAGGGGGAGTGTTAATCAAGAAGGTATTTACTATTAACTAATTAATAGTTATATAGTAGATACAGTTACTTGTGTAGCAAGCTAAGTTAGAGAAGAGAAAATAAAGTGATGGGGTTGCTCGAGCAAAGTGCTCGAGCAACTTGGTCGAGCAGTTGGTGTGGACCACTTACAGGCTGTCTTTTGTCGTCTAACTAAAGTGGTCCTGCACCTTATCTCTAAGATGACCGTTGGGCGTGTTTTGCGAGTTAGAGAAGGATCTAGATGAGGGTGCAATGGTCTTTTGTGCACAACCCATCTAGACCTAGGGTCTGTCCTATATAAACTCACATAGCCCTCATTTTGTATCATCTTCTCTAATCTATTGAACACATTTTCTCTAATCCTTAATCATGTTTCTCTTAATTCTTCCAACTTAATCTTTTCAAAATATACTAGTAAACCTTGAGTTTACTGTGGCATATGATGCGAACACATATATTTTTGTGCAATATAATCCGGAGGACAACATTGGTAATTCCTCTAATACATGTTTCCTCTCGGATTTTATGCAAAGATATTCAATGCCATTCTTATTCATAGTCTCTATATGATATCCATTTCTTCGGATATCTTTGAAACATATCAAGTTTCTATGAGACTTAGGGAAATATAATGCATCTTTTATTTCAAATTTCGTTCCCCTTGGCATTGAAAAAGTGGCTTCGCCAAAGCCCATAATAATCTCTAGCGGAGTCATTTATTTTGAGAGAGGAGAAATATTTTTTCTTGTTAAATATTGAGTGCGTTGTAGCACTATCTGCTAGACAAATATCTTCATCCTCAATGTCAAAAGACATTTTCTGGAAATAAAACATTCATAAAATATGCATTAATATGATACAAAGTCTTTAAACATGGAAAGACTTTACATACAAAAAGTATCATAAGCATATTTTTACATAATGATTTTAATCGCATGATTTTCCTTTCTCTCGATCAATAAGGAAATTTGCGGTATCTAGATGAGTTTCATCATTGAAACCATGAAAGGAAGGTCCGCTTTCATCAGAGATGAGATGAGTCTCAGCGTCTCTTTCTTTGGCCTTTTAAGACGCTTGGTACAGATCGGCTAAATGTTTTGGTATACGACAAGTGTTATACCAATGGCCTTTCATGCCGCATCTGTAACATATATTCTCATCTTTTTTCTTTATAACGCGGCTAACATCATTTACTTGAATATCATTGTTAGCTCTTTCAGCGTTATATTGACCTCTTCCTTTTCCTCGACCACTACCCCCTCCACGTCCACGACCACGGCCGCGGCCTCTACCCCGTCCGCGTCCTCGTCCTTGAAAATTATTATGACTGGATGAAGCAACATTCACTTCTGGAAGTGGAGCTGATCTAGTTGGACGAGTTTGATGATTAAACATCACGAGCTGACTATTTTGTTCAGCAACTAGGAGGACTTGCATGAATTCAGAATATCGAGTGTAACCTTTGGTCCGGTATTGTTCTTGTAGGATTACATTTCCAGAATGAAAAGTTGTGAGCGTTTTTTCAATCATATCATAATCGCTCACACTTTCACCACATAATACCATCCTGGAGGTGATTCCGAACATGGCGGAATTAAATTCACCAACACTTTTGTAATCCAAGAACCGGAGATTTAAGCACTCATGTTTAGCTTTTGGTAAGATCACATATTTATGGTGATCAAATCTATCTTTGAGTGATTGCCAAAGGTCCACAGGATCCTCTTTCGTGATGTATTCATTTTTCAAATTATCGTGGAGGTGGTGTCGAAGGAACACCATGGCCTTGGCCTTATCCTCATCAGTCGTCGTTTCTGACGGATCGATGGTGCTCAACAACCCATCCGATTTTAGATGCATTCTAGCATCGGATGCCCATGTCATATAATTTTTGCCTGATATATCAAGGGCAATGATCTCGAGTCTTGCGAGATTTGACATGATTATCTACATGAATATGGCATCCATCATAAATTTATTCATGAGATTTTTGAAGGCATAGCCTTTTATAAAATATATAGATCTGAGCATATGACCGAGAAAGCAGAGTCTTTCTTCAGATCAAGAATGCAGATCTTGTTATATGATAAAATATATATATATATATATATATAGATCTGAGCATATGACCGAGAAAGCAGATTCTTTCTTCAGATCAAGAATGCAGATCTATATGATCAAGGTGGCAGAGCCTACCATTATGATCAAAGAGGAGGCATAGCCATCTTACTCCGTATATATCTCATATATATATATATACTTGAATTTAAATGAATTTAAATGAATGAATTTAACATAAATTAAATGTTACCTCACGTTTACGATATAAAATGACGAGAGGTTAATCGCTATGGAAACCATCGGGTCGGTTGATAACTTGACGGAGCGGAGAGTCGATCGTGCTGATAACGTGTTATAAATATAAGCTTTATATATTTATATGTATTATTATTTGTTGATGTATAAAGAGAGAGAGTGAGATAGTGATGGTGAAAAGCAACGAGGGAGAGAGGAAGAGTAAAATCAACTTTTCATTATTATTACTTATCTCTCACTTACGTAGCCTCTCTATTTATACTAGTATGAATAAAGCATGAGTCATCTCTCAATTAATAAGCTAATGACATGTAGCACAAGTTAATGCCACTTAGCAACATGTGTCACATTAGTGATGAATAATCACTTTGTTCATAATAGTAAACGTTATATTTTGGCTTTTTCTCTTTTTTATTCGTATGGAAGCTGATTTTATCAACTTGAATCACATAGTAGCCATAGAATTTGCGTTTGATTTAATTATGTGTCTTTTATTAACACTATAATTGATCGTACCTTTGATATAAATACCTTGCTTGATTACACTTTCAAGTCATAACTAACCTTTTTTCCTGCAAATTTTTTTTGTAACAATTCTTTTCATAGAGATGTATTAATAGTGAATTTATGTATGATCGCATGTTAGGTGGTTTGGGCAACGACGTGAATTGACGTATGGAAATTTTGTTTGTGTCACTAATCAGGGTGTTGAATCGGACAGTTCGATCTCATCTTCTGAGGAGGTAAGCTTCATCGAATTTTGATATCTTTCATTAATGATTTGGTATGATAAAATATATATAAATAAATGTTTTTGAATGATAACGCCTGGATAAAATCGAAGTCGTTCTCATGCACTGAAAAATTCATGTTTTTATATGTGTTAGATTTGTTTTCCATGCACTAAGATTTAACAATGGTTTAATTTATTGGTATTTAGGTTGCTTTCTATGCTCTGAGATTCTCAGCGAACACCAATTGAGAACTTTTTTACTATTTGATTATCGATGATTTTTGTCTAATTATTGTATTTTATTCACCTTGGTTTCTGTTAAATTTGTTGTTAATAACAAATCGGTTTTATGTTTCAGCTTACTAATATCCATATAATTGGTTCATGAGGGGATTATAGATACTTTTACCTAAGATATTAGTTTAAATTTTTCAAAAAGGTTGATGTTTATGTTAATGTTATTGTCTAATATTTATTGAGTCACTAATTTTCGTATAAGCAAATCTTAATATATAAATTATTAATTTTTGTCTATATACTTGATAAGGTGTTGAACCAGATGATTTTGTATGTGAGACAGTCGGTTAATTTCTTATCCTCAGAAAGCTCAGATTTTGTCTTTCAATTTATAGTATTATAAGATCGGTACATCGTTACGATTCATCAATCCTTTGTTTGTTTTTTCTCTTCGATTATTTTTGGACACATTCAAATTCAAGACAACGATGTATTCATGGACCTCATCTTTTGAGTCAGGCCATGTGACTTACTTTTTCATGTCTAAATATATATTATTTGAGAGGTACAAAATCCTACGTGTAGCGACGAAGGCTCTTTCAGCGTCACAAATTATGACCCATTTATTAAATTACAAGGTATATATATAAGAAACTAAGAGGCGGTGAAAACGCGTTTTTGGCGGAAAAATTTGTGAAACCGTATTTTTGGCGGGAAAATTTGTGAAAACGTATTTTTGACGGGAAAATTTGTGAAACCGCATTTTTGGCGGGAAAAATTTTGTGAAAACGCATTTTGGCGGGAAAAATTTGTGAAACCGCGTTTTTGGCGGGAAAATTTGTGAAAACGTGTTTTTGGCGGGAAAAAATTTGTGAAAACGTATTTTTGGCCGGAAAATTTGTGAAACCGTATTTTTTAGCGGGAAAATTATGATATGATGATGATGATGATATAATAATGATGATAATATGAAAATAATGATGATGATGATAATTATATAATAATAATAGTGATATAATATATTATACTTGATGAGTTAATAGTTAACTCATAAACCATTACAACCCAACCCATATGACCCATCAACCCATTGAACCATTAACTCATTTGAACCATGAACTCATTATGACCCATTTATTAAAACCATTAAGCTAATGAGTTGGTTTGGTTTGAGTTGACCCATAAAGTTTGACCCATTTTGACACCCCTAGATAAGGTGTTGAACCAGATGATTTTGTACGTGAGACAGTCGGTTAATTTCTTATCCTCAGAAAGCTCAGATTTTGTCTTTTCGATTTATAGTATTATAAGATCGGTACGTCGTTACGATTCATCAATCCTTTGTTTGTTTTTTCTCTTCGATTATTTTGGGACACATTCAAATTCAAGACAAACGATGTATTCATGGACCTCATCTTTTGAGTCAGGCCATTTGACTTACTTTTTCATGCAAAAAGCTTCCCTAGTCTTTTGTCTTCAAACTATTATACTTTCTTGAAAAGATCAATCAGTTTAGCCTGTTTGCTTTAGCTACTACCTTATTAGTTAACAGCAACAATGTTAATTATTTTCACAGGATCTTTCAGATTCTCTTACTTGTCTTCTTAACCGAAGAAATCAGAATTATTCGTACAGAACCGGGTTTAGACCAGAGCCAGAGCCATCGACAGAGTTGTTGGAGAGATCAAGAACACTTAAGCGCCTAAGATTGCGTAAAGGTTTCCAAGAAACGGTGCCGTCTAGGTTTCTTGACAAAATAACAACGTGAGTGATCGGTGGAGCAGTTTGACGAGAACTAACTAGGAAGAGTTGAAACCGGAGACGTAACGGAAAAGCGATGGTTTTGCTGAGTTTGTTTCAGCTAAGGAAGCAGATAAGGTGAGAGTAGTGCATAGTAATAGTGAAAAGTATTTCAGTAGTCATTTGAAAAGTATACAAGTAATTATTTGAAAGTACGATTGCTGATTAAATCTTTTATGTTGTAGGCATTGGAAACGAAGAATGGTGGATATTTGCACGATCATATGATTTTCTTGATGTGCCTAAAAAAGCTCCATACCCTCCACGACAAGTAAATTGATTTTTCATGTTTTGGATATTTGTTGATATATACTATAACTTATTGCTAGAGTTTTGATGCCATTACAGAATTCTAACACTTTATATTTGCCAATTAGGATATATTATATTGATCACAAGGTTTGGTAAGGGATTTAACTATTTGCCTTTTGAGTTTGTTATCAAGAGCACATTGATTGAAATTTTTGGTATACATCCGATCGAGTATTAAATGTTAAATCTGGTTCGTATTTAACACTTGATTTTATGGTTCGATCCATGACATATTCAGATGATTTTTGATAGTCCAGTATGAAGACTACCTTCGATGAGAAAGCCTTCAGATAGAAGAATAAGAGGGAGTGGAAGAAGATGACGTAATTGTTCTTATAAATCTTCAATATATGTCAAGCTCAGAAGAAATGCTTAGCGTTTAATAACAGAAGTGATGCCACAAAGTCGACAGATGACTTATCCTAGTGATGAATCTAATTTTTGTTGTTATGAAATTCGAAGTGTGATATGAAAAGATCTGTGTATTTTTATAGAAACGTGATGGCAGAGCTTGTGTTGCCTTTGTTCTGAAACAAATGTTAATGGAAAGAGAAACAGAGCAAAGTTTGTCGGTACATTTCGGAAATAGCGATCGAGAAGATGTGTAGAATGATTGTTCGCTTTAAAAATATGTAATCTTCCTTTTTACGGAAAATAAAGAATTGATATTTTAATTTAACATGTATAATTATAAAAAATGGTTATTTTACAAATATTAATTGATATGATAACAATGTAGTTGTAAAAAGTTTCTTTTTTGATTTAGTTATTATCGCAAAAAATAAAAAGCCCTAACTAACTTACCTTTATATAAATAACTTGCGTGTTTATATTTTCAAGGGGAATTTTCACACTTTGGCCAGGGGCCAACCAATTTAACCACAATTTGGCAAAGTGAAGTTTCTCTTTTACGTAATGGCCACCCCCTTCATTCGGACAACTTTGCCCCTGCGCGCTAAAGAAGGAGACTAACGAGACTGGCTAACTTTAGTTACGATACACTGTGTACGTTTGTACTGTACACCAAACAGATTTTGTTCGATTGCTACAGTTAAAAAGAGTATAAAAATATATTAAAAAATGGGTAAAATATCTCTTTGTGTCAGTAAATGTTGGGTTTAAAAAATTAAAAATATTTGGTTGTGGGCCTTCAAAATGACTAATGAGCAACCGTTATTAATGAAAATAATCATCATGCTTTGTATATGAGAAGTTTTGTATACGTACATGTTATAATTTAGTGAGTAAAAAAAAACAAACTTCTCAACGAGGAAGGTGATAGTGAGTTCGTGAAGAGTGGTGTTTTGTGGTTATCAAATCATATCATCTAAGCATAGAAAGGATTGATCCATAAGGTATTAAAAGAAGTATATCATTTTTGTTTTTACAATATGTAGAGAAGCAGTAATCATTTTTTAAAACAAAAATCTAGTAATTTTTCATTGGAAAGTTTTTTACTTTCTTTGATTACAAACTGTAGAAGTGTAAATTCTTGGGGTTTTCATTGTTTTTTTTTGTAAAATTTCTTTTTTTCGTTGACTATTGGTACTACTAACTGGTTAAAATTTCATTAGTTATTGGATGCCTGGAAAGATGTCGATGATGATTGAACGTAAACGCCCTCCAGTGGTCATTGACAATCAAGTGAGCTTTGACACATTTTTTTCTATTCGTAGTGGTGATCCTAGCGTTAACATGTTTGTGTCATTTTCTCCAATCGTTAATCATGCATCGGTTGAAGTAGCTAAGGAGAACGTGGCCGAAGAAGACCAAGAAATGGTGGATGAGGAAGAAAACTCGGTTGAGGAAGAAGGGGATGACGTCGATGAAGAGCAGGATGGTGAGGATGTCGAGGACGATGAAACCGTTGACAATGATTACACCGATGGATCAAACGGTTCGAGTTGCATGGAACTGACTGTAGACGGTAGTGAAGAGACGAGGAGGATTATGATTACAATAAGTGGACTGATTTCATAGTCAGTGAATATGGGATAGGCCATGACAGTGATCATGGTAACGTGCAACCGACTCTTCTTCCAAGAGGCGAATTCAGTCAACTTTTACAAACATGTACGTCCACGGATTGCCGTGTACGTGGTGGGTCAAACACCTCTGCTTTAAATGAAATTTCCGATATTCAACCATCTACCATATGTACGTACACCGGTAACTGTGTACGAGAAAAAGACAAAGATGTGGACGAGTCGCCATACACCGATACAGAAGATGCTGAAGGGGATGATAGTGATTACGTGAATGTCGTGGAAAATCCTTCAGGAGGATCTACAGTAGAGATTGTGGAAGAATCTACCTACGGTGTTGTCACATTGGAAGAGTCTTATGCTGTCTATAATTCTTTCCCTCAATGTTAAGTGCTGAGGTGAATATACTAGATAATGATGCTCCTCCAATGTTTGATGATCTAGCCAATGTCAGAGCTGATGCGACAGAAGTAGAAATCAGCACGACAGGTGAGAAGCTGTACGTTGGAAGTTGCTTCATAAACAGAAAAACCTTGCAATTAACATTGAGTTTCCATGCAATCAAACATTGCTATTGTTATAAGCAACTTCGATCATCACCCAGGAGACTGGAAATGGTTTGCAAAGACCGGAGTTGTCCGTGGCAGTTGACAGCACATGTGGTCGGAAGCTCCGAAATTTTCAAAGTCACACGGTATATCTCCATTCATACTTGCAGCATAGACACGAGAAAGAACTACGAGAAACATGCTAGTTATAAAGTTGCTGGAGAAATTATGAAGCGTAGTTACAGCAGTACGCAAAGAGTTCCAAGAGGTGTATAGGTTCCTCATTTGATCTTAAACGACATGAATGTACGCATCTCATATTCTACCGCTTGGAGAGCTAGAGAAGTGGCGCTTGAACATGTTAGGGGGGATGATGAGAAAAGCTACATGTTTTTACCAATTTATTTGTATCTACTTGGTCGCGCTAATCCGGGGACAATATACCACCTTCATTCAACCCCTGAGCCTGACGGTACCCGTCGTTTTAAGTATGTTTTTGTTTCTCTTGGGGCTTCTATCAAATGTCTTAAATATATGAGAAAGATTGTTGATGTTGATGGAACGCATCTAGTCGGTCGGTACAAAGGTTGTCTACTAATTGCATGTGCCCAAGACGGAAACTTCCAAGTGTTTCCCATTGCATTCGGTGTCGTTGATGGAGAGACAGATGCGTCATGGATTTGGTTATTTGAAAAATTAGTTGAGATAGTACCAGACACTGAAGATCTAATGATTATTTCAGACATGCATTCTTCCATATTAGTGCTGCAAAAACATACAGGGTGAGAGATTTTAAAAAATATTTCGCAGAATTAAGCTCGAGAAGCGGCAAATGCGCATAATATTTAGAGGGTATTGGTTTCGAACATTGGACGAGAGCATATTGTAAGGGGGAACGATACAATTTAATGTCTAGCAACATTGTGGAGTCTATGAACGGTGTGATGAATAAAGCAAAAACATATCCGATTGTCTACATGAGCGAGTTCATAAGAGAGGTAATTATGCGATGGTTTTAAGATAGGCGAAAAAAGGCGGCAAAGTGTCAGTCTTTGGTCACTCCTGAGGTAGACGAACAATTCCTCCAAGAGTTACCTCACTCTGGAAAGTTCCCAATTAGGATGTCTAGACCATTGCGAATTCCATGTGAACACGCGCTAGCAGCTGCAATTGAGTATTGGATAAATCCGAAAACAACTGTTGGTATGTGGTATAATCTAAAAACCTTTAACGATTCTTACCAAGAACCAGTTCTACCAATCGAGGATCCAAAAGAGGTTGAGATCCCCAATAGTATTTCGGATGTAATACTAATCCCTCCCCATAGTCGAAGACCACCAGGTAGACCCGTTTCAAAGAGGATACCATCAACCGGAGAAAAATTGGTTAGTTTGATATTTTCTTATATCATACGTTTTAATCACATGTACATTTTATCCATATTAAACTAACTACTCTTATCGTTTACGACAGAGGAGGAAAAGGAAGAAACGGCATATTGGTAACAGGTGTACCAGATGTAGAACCGAATGACATAACAAGAAAACCTGCAAAAATCCTATTTAGATTAAGGATAAACTAACCCTATCACTCTGGTTCCGTGTGGTTCTAGTTGTTTTTTGATGTACGTATACTGATTTTGAATCCACGGATATTCATTGTATGGTGTACGTTTTGGTTTTGATTAATATTGCATGTTATTTAAAAGTGGTGTACGCTTATAATAGGCAGTTGGTGTACGTACACAATTAATATTTAACCACTAAATACATCGTTACCAACCAAGATTTTCAATTTCGATACATTATACAAAAAAGTTCATACAAATATAGACACTTCTTAGGTTCTAAAATCAAAATTACCATCACATACAAACATCACAACCTCAACTCATCTTTCCGCATATCCATACCATTAAAACTACAAAAACCGCGAGTACGCAAACGGTGTTAGCACTCGATTTCTTCATACTATCATTTCTTTCAATGAGTTCACTCATTTTCTTGTTCATCTTTTCTTCCACATTAGTCACCAGCTTCTTATGTACTTCCATATTATCGACCACCATGTTTCTTATGTCACTTACATCTCCAACAAGCTGCTTATGTCTATTTTCCACCATCCTTATCTCCTCTAACAGAGCATCATCAATCCAGCAGAAGAGGTGTTTCTTATGGAGTTCCTAACCACATGACGAAAGATAATAATAATTTTGTTTCCCAATTTACACATTTCATATCAGCATAAGGAGATTGTACTTTACCTTAAAAACCCTAACGCATCTGTAGAATCTCTGATAGGGGTTTTCTTTTGTCGTCGATGTGTACGTCGTAATCTCTTCACCACACCAACAACTCGTAGGAACTCCTTTGTTTCTAGTCATCGAAGTCAATTAAGATGACCCAGCAGAAGATATGGTACTCATTCTCGTCGCAGAAAAGGGTTCCAGAGACGCAGATGCCAATTTGTTGTTGCCCAACCCAACTTCGAAAGTGATTGTGAATATCTTGCAGATAGAATAAGAGAAGACAAACAAGACGGAATCGAGAGAGATTACGACAGATGGAATTAGAGGAAAAAATGGATCTGCAGTTGCCCAGATTTATTCGGCGCAGCCTATGAGAAGGGGGATGGTGAACCCTAATTTATTAAGGATACACTAAACAAATTTCGGTTTTAGTGGTTTATGTGTATGATTTAAACCGGATCCAAAATAAAACAAAACTTCCAGACCACGCGGGTCAACGGCTTGGCTTGACTGGTCGATATTTATGGGTTAATTAAACACGTGTGAAATTACCTAATTTCTATTTTACTTTAAATATTTATATACATTCCATGTACGTACACAAACATCCCATACGTACACTATAAAGTACTTAAAACATAAAACCTGGTGATATATGTGTATTTTCTGTTTTACATGCCCGTAACCGTACACGAAAACTTTAGAACTATGGTGTACGTGAATAGAAACCGTTTCAATCGACTCTCATAATACATTGGGTGCGAGATATAGAAAACATATATATACATATACAACTTCATCAACCCGATACATTGTCACTGAAACTTTAATATAATACATATGGTGCGCATCTTTCAAAACATGACAATATTTTTGAGCAAAATATTAGATTTAAATATTAAAACTTAAACTTAGCAAACAAACTATAGACTTAGAAAGCAGGAAGAGGATCTTGAAAATGTTAAAAGAACATGCACATCTCACGTGCATACCAGTAGAAGAAACAATCGATGCAGCCATTCCCGTACGTGCACCGAGTTGTCACACAAGGTGGAGTTGAACCAACCTCCATGCTCGTTCCCACAACGGAGCCCCATTTTCGTGAACCTGGCTAATGTGATACATTACTAGATCTGCAGCTTCGACGGCCATATTCATGTTGGGAACCATGTCCCAGAAAATTGCAGTATCGGCCACAGCGGATGAAATACGTCCCGTACATGTTAAAAACAAAGTGTGCGCAAACTTCGCACATGGATCACGAGCAGAAACAGATTGAAGCATGTGCAAACCTTGTTCGAGTGTTGGGAAGTTGGAGTCCAGCCTAAGTCCCTCTAACTAGCGGGCCACAACGTGTCCACGTTGCACCAGAATCTCAAAAAAAGGTCGAAAAATAGAACGCACGTGGATGAGGTGCGGCCAGTTGAGAAAATCGTCAAGAGCAATGGACTGGATTTGGAGGGTGTCCACCACGGCAGTTACAAAGCAAGCGGAGTTCGTGTCACGGGGATGTAATTCACAAGCACGCTAGTAGGGTTTGGTAATTGAATGGCAAGAAACATCTCGGAAGGGGGATTTGTGGGACGAGCCATCTTTGGTTTGAAAAAAAAAATGATGTGAATGTGATGGTGAGGTTAGTTTCATGAAATGAAGTTACAAATACTTCTTCTCTTATATAATGGGAATTCAAATCATACGTAACTAGTCCTAATATTTGCCATAAATGCAGATACAAATATGGTTGGCAAGTACTTTGCCACATCGAGTAATTACTTGTGCACTAAATGTAAGTCATATCATCTTAAATAATGTGTGCTTATGTTTATCCATAAACTATAATTTTTTTGGTACTTACACAATTCCACTACATGTATTTTGAATAAATAAACAACTATTGTACGTATGTGTAAGTATATTCAATGAATATACGAATGCTTTATGTACATGTCATAATGATGTACGATCTTATTTAGTTACATTGACGAACTCCAAATTATTTACTTGTTTGTATTTTGCATGAGTAATGTTTTTAAAATAATATGTTTACTTCCGTTATTATTTTCGATATATGTATCCAAATCCTATTTCACTTACAGGTAAGAGACAAATGGGAGGGATATTAATAGTGGAAGTTCCATCATATTAATATGGATGATATAAAGTAAGGTCTTCTTAACACCTAGATTCATCAGTACATATTATGATTTGTATTTTACACCATTAAAAATTACTTCCAAACATTTATAAATATTATTTATAATATATTTCGGTATAGGGGAGTATATATTTTTCATCCATTCAAGTAAGAGACAAATGGGAGGGATATTAATGGTGGAAGTTCCATCATATTAATATGGATGACATAAAGTAAGTTCTTCTTTTCTCCTATAATCATCATTACATATTTCTGAATTTGATTTCCACCATTATATTTAACTTCCAAACATTTACACTTATAATTCATAGTCTCTTTCGTTATAGGTCTTTAAATATTTTTCATCACTATATCCAAATCCTATAACTCCATACAGGGAAGAGACAAATGGGAGAGATATTAATGGTGAAAGTTCCATCATATTAATGTTGATGATATAAATCAATTTCATCTTTTCTTCTACATTCATCATTACATTTTTTTGTTTAATTTTTGTACCCACCATTATTTAGAACTTCAAATTATAGAAATATATTTCATAAACTCGTGCTTATAGGAAGATGATGTGTTGGGAAAGAAAACATAGAAAATTCAACGGAAAAAAAAATTAATAAAAGATGACCAACATAAAAGTAAATTACAATATTTGACTAATTCTACGTGCACACCGCCAAAAATTACAAGTGTTGCAACGATTCTGAAACAGACCGTGAGCGAGATAGCAGTCAATAACGCATGTGGGGGTCGTAATCGTAGGACAATCAGGATAATCAAACGTGTGTACATATGTGTTATTGTACGATGGTCCGTAGTTAATTAGCTCACGGATAAGTTCATCACCCATTTCTCTTGTTTCTTCTGATTCCAATGGGTAGTGGTTCTGGGAGAACAAGTCAAAATATGTAGCACCCATGTTACCGTTTCTATCACATATGGACAACATTGCAGCCGCAAGTGTTGCATCACCATGTTTTGAAACGTTACGGTGTAAAAGTGATATAGCGCCTTTTATGTCACCTTCTTGCGTTACAAGCCGAAGTCCTTCATAATAAATAGCTGTTGGATTTCCCGCGTCTAGGCAACGTTTGAACAGAGGCCTGTTATGATCTTCGCGGGTTCTGTCACATGGATCACGACCATCAATGTGGATGTCATCGGGGTCACTGCAGAGGATGTAGATGTTTGCATCTTTGAGGACGTCAGCCCGGTACACGATATCTCTTCCTCGCTTACCAGCTCGTAATAGTGGTCTTAGTTGCCACCAACATCTGTCCGCCACCTTCTTAGCAATTTTCGCAAGCAACTCATCAGGAAGATCGGGATTAGACATGTTTGTTTTGATATGAGTAGTATGTGTTTATTCAATGTATACTTTTATATAGTGACAAATATATAACCTTTATGGTTAGGGAAGAATTGGTTGTTTTAATGGTCGGAGTTAATGTAGTTGCAGTAAGATAGTGGTGTCAAATCAATTTAAACCAAAGATAAAATTTGGTAGTGGTTAAGATTTTTCTTTTACTAATAGTGAGTAAGAACCACACGTTTGGTGCAGTGGATGTACATTAGAGTATAAGGTGTACGTATTTACGATTTCTCTTTTGTTATGAATGTTTTAATAAAGAGAGATAGAAGCTTACATAAATAATTTAACCATCCATGAATAAACGTTAGACAAACTTAGAATGTAGTTAATAAAACATAAAAAATCCTAACAGAAGTTCAATAAAAACATGAGTTTAGAGCAATGAAGAAGGTGTTTTTAGGGAAAGGGGCCAATGCCATGCTCGTAAATGTCAATCGCGTATTTCTTACGGAAATTGTTGACATCGGCTTCTTCTATTTTGGTTAGCTCATGAAACGACTTTCCGAGAATAAGCAATTCCAAGAACTTCATAGAAAAGGGACCACAATCTCCTGTTCGATCGTTCTGAGATATACTTGGGATTCGGTGACATGAGAAGGGTGTTACTAGGTAATCTGTCGGAATGAAATCTTTGCAAACCTCTTTCACTAAGTACGGAATTATCTCGAGGATAGGCTGCATGCGCTTCTTAACAACAGCCTCCCTCGTGTCTATAAGGAAAGGATCGAATATATTAACAACCCTCTCTTTTAGGTTGATTAATAGACCAACCCAATGCGTAAGTTTCCAGTTCATTGGAGCGTATATGATATCCACATCCTTCACCCACTTTAACTTTGGGCTACGGTTCATGCCTTCTCCGTTAGCAATGTCTATGAGGACATTGCCCCATGAAAAACTCCCTTTCTTTTTGCAGACGGTGAAGTCGGTAAATCGTCTTGCTAGCTCATAAGTTAGGACGGAGTCGGTAAGTGTTGCCCGAGATCGAATCATGTGCTCCCCGTTCTTATGCCAAAGAAGGAGTGCCATCATTTCAATATGCTGTATATGAACATATAAGAAATCATATATTACATACATAAGTTTTACCCATGTACCATGTACGTGTACAAGGGACAGAACATAGCAAATTAAAACCTGTGTACATAAACTACAACTATCATGGCCATGTACGTATACAGAAAATAGTGTGACTTACAGCAATATGAACCCAAGACCCTGGTGTAGCAAGAGTGAGGAAAAAGGCTTTCTCGACTTTACGAAATCCAAACAGCGGGTAAAGCCTGTTTGAAAATATTCATTAACTGATACTATTAATAAGGTACTCGGTGGAGTTAATATTGAACAATATGTAAGAATTGTAAAATAACTTACACATCATCTTTCAAAACAACTTCGAGTCTAGTGAATTTTTCTTCGTCAACCGTTTCCATTGGATTGTAAGGAACAGCTCCAGCATTAACCAAAATCTCAGGTTCTTTTTCTTTCAAAGAAATTGTTATTGTCTCTTCAGTTATGTGATCACTGGTACCCGTGGTATCATCAATCACAAATAATTTCCTTGTAATCAATTTCTCGGATTGATTTGGAGGCACCTCAGCCTGTGAAATCTCATCCGCAACAACTACCTTATTCAGATCCTGGTGTGCAGAAATCTTTTAGTATGTATTCATTTAAAATTACTTGCGAGTTTATGTATAAATAAAAATGTTCCGAACCTGGATTGGTGCGCGAGGAGGGACTAATTTGAGGACATCAACTCCAACTTCTGAAGTTGCTGGTTTATCTGATGTTTCAAGTCCTCCCTATTCATAGAAAATGCAAAAAAACATATTTCATAGACAGTAAACATATATTTAGACAGTAACTAAAAGTCTATACAATGCTTACATCACTTATAGTGGGTTTGAGATTGACGTCAACATGAGTTGGCCCATTAACATGAGCTGCTTTGTCAGTCGGTGCCGATCCACCCTTGTTAAAAAAATATAAACATTAATTTACGTACACAATGTTATGTACACAAAGAAAAATAAATAAATACGTACCTCGCTTTGACTCGGCGGATCAACTTCAGTGGACCCATCAACCTTTGCAGGAGATTGATCATGTGGTGCCAAACCTCCCTAGGAATTAACAGAAATCCAATAACGTTGGTTCACATTCCTATAAATAAACATTAAGTGTTGAGAGTGCGAGAATGAAATATAAATATGAGAACCTGGATATCTGACTCATCAGTCGCAGTGTTTGCAAAATCAACATCAAGGTTAGAAAATCCTGAGTTTTCTGCTGCTCGTAACCCACCCTATATAACCAATGGTACGAAAATATGTACGTACACATGTGAGAAATACGTACACATGACAGTTACATTGACTGTTGCATAATTAATAATCCGTGCTTACATCATCGGGACTTGGATGGAGAGTGTCATGAACTCCTGTTCTCGAACTCAAATCGAACAAAACCTTTGGAAGTATAAAGAGGAATTAGTGAATACAAAAATACTTCTTCATATAAAGGTAATATGATACTTACATTGCTAACAATGTTGGTGGGAGATTCGGGATCAAGTAGATGGGCGTCGTCTCCTTCTTTCGATTCTTTTCCACCATTAGGAGCATCATAGAACACGTCGTCACTATCACGAGTATTTGGTTTCTCCTATACCATTAACATGAAACTGTAAGTGGTAGTTCGTGTACAAATTTGAACAATGTACGTAAGAAAATGTACACAATAAATTGAGATATGTGTGAAAAATTAACTAGTGTATTAATGTGTAGATGTTTATACCTGAGGAAAATTAGCACCAATGTCATCAATTTCTTCATCACCAATTGTCTGCTCCTTCACCAAACCATCTTTAAACACTTTTCATTCTTCCGTATTCTCGAAATTTTTTTCGTCCATACAAATATAGACGGAAACACTCACATAAGCTTATCAAGTATAAAAGGTACTAGTTTGAAGAGTATATGATTATCAATATACATCGTCCTGCGGAGTTTCGTGGTGGGTGGAAGAGTCCTCGCCGTCATTTCCTTCTTCACCAATATCAACATTGGTATTGGCCTGTATTAAGAAACATAATACACACGTCATATATAGTTACTTATGTACGTATACAGTTATTAATGTACGACCACAGTAATATACCTGAAAAGCGGACACAGATGGATCAGAGGGTGCATGAAGTGAAGTAGTCTTCTTCTTGAGCATGTATGCTTTCTTTCTCCCGCTAGAAGTTGCTTCAGAAATTCTTCTCTTCTTCTTTCCACTCCTTTTCCGAGGAGGAGTGGTATTCTCTTTCGCATGAAGTGCAACTTGTATCTCCTCACGAACGAAAGCTTTTAGGTCGTTGTGATACTTTTCCTGTTGGACAGTTTCTTTTCCGTAAAACCCCCTTAATTCTACAATAAAACGCTCAAACTTGTCGTCCTCCTCATCACCTAACACATTCGCATTACTTTTATCTTCATCCGCAACTCTTCATCCGCAACAGTAGCTTTTTGTTTTTTTCTCCCGCCGGTTGCTGCAACTTCCCTTTTTCTTTTGCCAACTATACCTTTACCTACACAAGAATATGAAGTTTGATATTACAATAAATTTGTGAATGAAACCGTTAAACCAATCATAAAAAGGTAAAAGGAAGAGAGAATTTTGTTTTAACCTTTTTCACCAGGCCGAATCTGTTTCTCGCACTCATAATCACCTCCCCCCTCCATGTTTTCTCCTCCCATTTGTGGTCAGAATTTATAAGATTTAACATGTACTCCACTTTTGGATCTTCTCTTTCATCCTTCCATACAAAGTCATCCTCGGGGATTGGATCCTCGGACTGGATAATACATCGCACTTCCACCTTTAAATTAATAGAAAATATAAGTTAGTGTACGTAATATTAATCTATTGTGTACGTATACTATTTATGCAACTTACATCTTGAGCAGCCTCGCATTGTAGGATGCTGGCTGTACGGATGGGACGCATACTTGCCAAATTTTGGATACTCCTTCATCCGGTGGTAGTAGCTTACATAGCGATGGTACAGCTTCAAAAGCTAGGAGCTGGAAAGCGAGAAGGAATCCATGGCAAGCCAAAGACTTTTGGTTTAAAGAAGGCACAAAGTTGTCCACGTCTTAATCGTTCCTAAACCCGGATATCGTCTCTAACGTGCGGGAGAATGACATTCTTCCCCATGGGTATCTGCTGAAAAATTCAATATCTTTAGTCATCTCCATGGTTTTTTCAGAGGGTCTGACGGGCTGCGTGTAACATATCAAGATGCCGTCAACGATGATGATAAGAGATAGAGTTAATTTCTTCCAGTCATCCATCTTCTCTCGCTCTAATTTTTTCACCATGTCAGCAACTGTTGGATTTTCATCTTTCTCAAAAATCTGTGACCAAACTGTTGTGCATCCTTCTTTAGTTATAACCACTTTTTCAACAACTCTCTTTTTGGGAAACTTGCCACATTCCAGTCCTGTTAGCATAGCGAATTCTCGTAAACTGAACCTTATAGGATGACCAGCAAATACAAACCACATCTCGTGCTTCTTCTTTGTCACCAATTGTCGGGACAACATTCCAAGCACTAGCTTTCCAGAAAAACAACACTTGTTAGTATTGTAAATAGCTTCCCAAAAGGAGAAGCTAAGAGCCATTTCTTCTGCTTAGTTCCTTCAAGAGCAGTAGCTATTGTAGCAAGCCACTCGGGTTTTGAATACGCATTGATCTTCGTCTCTGTGGGGTAATGATCGAGGGCAAACAATCGAGAGGGTAAATCTTCATCAATAACATCCTCCATGCTTGAAATCTCTTCAAAATAGGTTGTGCAAAACATTATCAAATACACCACCAATCAAGGGAAATCAAAATTTACACTATGTAAAATACGTATGTACACGAAAAGTTTATTTATTTTCGTACACCCAACACAATCAATATGACTATGTACACAATTAGGGTTTCCGAATTTCTTTTACCAGCCGCATACGTACGAAGACAATTTCTAATTTCCTTTTTCTGTTTTAATTTTGGCGAATAATCGGTTCACAAATATAGAATTTGAAGTCTACGAAATATTCACACATATTTTTCTTCAATTTTTAAGGAAATCATCACCATCAATAAGGTAAAGTTTACAAATTTCTCTTTAGGATTATAATGTCAAGTGATATTACCTTTTTTACTTGACGGAGCAACGAATATCAAACCCGAAGTACTTTTCCGGCGATTTGTCCCTGCTTCAATTGGAATTTTTCCCGATTTTGGTCTAAATTGTCAAGAAATTGAAGACCCAATCACAATCCACCCCACTTCTCTTTTTGTAACACAAATCTGTAAGCCAATCCCCGACCCACCGCCGAATTCTGTTCCAAATCTCGCCGGAAGTTTCACCGAAAATGATTAGAGATTTGGAAAGAATATTTGAAGTTGGATTTCAAATTCTCGGCAAAGAAACCAACCTCTCTCCCTATCGCTTCTCTCTGCAATCTCTGATTTTATTTTCGTGACCAGTTACCTTTTTTTCCCAAATCTCGCCGGAAGTTTCTCCGAAAATGATTAGAGATTTGGAAAGAAGATTTGAAGTTGGATTTCAAATTCGTTTACAATGGGTTGTATAAACATAAATGATTAGAGATTTGGAAAGAAGATTTGAAGTTGGATTTCAAATTCTCGGCGAAGAAACCGACCTCTCTCCCTATCGCTTCTCTCTCCAATCTCTGATTTTCTTTAAGTGAACAGTTACCATTTTTTTCTTTTCAATTATGTTTATATTTCACACACGCAATTTGAAACAACACAACTATTAGTCTGAAGAAACCGAACCAGCACACTTCTCTCATTGAGGGCATATTCGTCCAAAAACCTCCTTGTGGCCAAATGGTGAAAGACAAACTCATGTTTGCCAAAAGGTGAGAGTTTGGTCAACATAAGTGACATTCATGAAAATTTCTTTATTTTCAAATCATAAATTACCCTTACTTTTGTTTGCATAAGTTTCTTTTTGTCTATACAAATTAGTAAATTATTACTAAGACCTCCTCCATTGGAGTTGTTAAAGCAAATACTCCTTATTAAAATAATATTAAATGTAAAAAAAGCATGAGGAGAAAAGGAGGAACGTTGCTCAAGACACATTGCTTACACATGAGTCAATTACCTATTAGTTCAGTTGTTAAATAAAAAAACAAAATAAAAATTATTTAATTAAAATATAATATTTTAGCTACATTTTGAGATATTCCAACGTTCCTCTGTCGAAGGTGGTCTAATGGTGTTTACATTTGATCATAACTTACATGAATGGAATAGATGTCACAGAGCAATTCAAGACATACTGATTAGTACTGATTCAAGCGAGTGTGTGGTGAGATTTAATTTTTATACGTTCATGGTTGATTTGGCATGGATTTTTGGTTACTAAAATTTTAAATATGTGTAGGTAACCAGTCAGGCGTGTTAATTCTTTTCTCAAAAAGGTTTCGTTTGTTTTTTTTTATACTGCAATAGTTTTTACCCCTTTTCTTACGACATGGTTACTGATCTTAGTTTATGATTAGTGAGAAACATTTACTTTTAGACTGCAAAATATGTATTTTATGCTTTACTAATTGACTTGGTATTACATGGTTTAGGATTTAGCTTTGCAATTAGAATGAGAATGGGCTTAAGGTTGTGTGGCATGGTTTTTTTGATTGACTAATGAACTTTCTTCTTATTTTTTTTCTCTCTCTTTTTTTCAAGGGTTCAAGCCTTGGTGTTGTCTCCATCAAGAGAGCTGGCTTCACGAGTTCAATAAACTGGTTGATTTTAGTCATCAGAGCTGTGTGTCTGTTGTCGATGTGGTTGACCATTAAGTTTCAGGTCAACTCTGTGAATATATAACTCACGGAGCTGAAGTGTGTTTGTGAAAAATGAGAGATTTGGTTCAGGAAATTATCTGAATGATATGAATTACCATCAAAAAGTAGAATCTTTTTTTACAAAAGTGCTATGAGTGTAGTAGATTAAGATTTTTCATTGTTCAGTGAAGTACTTAAAAATTCTTATTCCCTTCTTTTTTGTTGGGTTGGTTTATAAGATTTATCTTGGCTACCTCTTGCTTTCATTTAACTTGATTTCACAGGCTAAATAAACGAAACGAATTGGATGGACACAACAAAAAGCAATTTTTTAATCTTTCTCTTTCTTATGAATCCCAATTTAGGCTCTATGCATGTTATTGTTATATGAATATAGTTTTTGTTACTTAACATGGTGTAATTATATCTCAGTCATCCTTAAAAGAAAAAAGTTCTCGGGGGTATTTGATTTTGTAGGAAATAGAATATGTTTCTATTATCACTAATATCACTAATATTACGAATGTGTTTCTATTAATAGAATCTACGGATTTCATGATGAATGTGAGCGTAAATGCAGTGTGAGACTTTGGAAAGTATTTACAGATTCTTTTAACTGTTCCCTCGTGGCTGCTCTTATAGACGATGAGATATTATGTATGTGATGGGGTAGGTTTTGAACCACACCTCACTAGGTTTCACCTAAATTTGAGATTCAGGAGTTTAAACAGTGGCAAAACAATTGAAAAGCTGCAAGTGCACATCTAATCGCTTGTAATACTTAGGGTATCGATCCACCCGAAAGGAGCTACCAAAGCGAGTCCTGCAAGAAAATAAATCAGGCTAGGACAAGAGAGAGAGTTGGTTGGTTGTGTCACGGTCCTAAAACTAAGAAAGCAAATAGACGAAAATAAAGAAAGCAAATAAAGCGACTAAGCTAAACTAAGAGAAAGCAAACTAAACCTAAAGCAAAGCGAAAGAAAGCAATAAGCGAAAGTAAGATAAACGATTGAAACGTGGGTTGTAAGCAATAGAGAGAAACGCTGGGCATGCAGGGATCTTCGCGGGGGATTCATAGATAGGGTTCACTTGAGGGTCCTGAATAGATTCAATTTAAAGCCTGTTCACAAACTACGATTTCAACTGGCCACCAAACCCCTAATCGGTAAGGTTGATGCTATCACTATCAAATTTGGTAACTAATACGGTTTGATTAGAAACTCAATAAGAAGCGAGCATTAAGATCAGAATCGATAAGTTTACTACGAGCACACGACAATGTAAATCTTCAAGCGTGATATTTCAAGCTCTTCTAAACCTGGTTCAGATAATTCACAGTCAACGGTTAGCAGGCAAACGGTCTATGATCAAGGTCAAGGTTAATTACTCCTTCACGCAAGCTTTAACGATCAAGTTAGAAGAAGAACAGGAGCAAAAGAAACTATCCTAACAAACCGCCACTCAAGCTAATCTACCCATTAAATCCCCTTTGAATCACCCCTTACACCCAACTGGTTAACTACTCACACATATCAGATCCAATCATGAAAGCAATTAAAGAGAAAGTAAAAAAGCATAGATCGATAGATAAGAAGGGGTTTTGACAAGGGTTCGGATTCAACTTCTCACAACAAGTGTAAAGAAGCTAGATCTTTCTCCTAACAAAGTAAAAGCAAAGAACAATAAGAAAACAAAGAGATCGAACAACATGGGCTGAGAGAGACGTCCGAGGAGGCTCTCAAAGTCTTCAAGTCTTCTCTCTAAGGCTGCTACGAGTTGAAGAGGCGGCACCAACTGAGCATACAATGAGCACCCCCGAAACCCTAAGGCTTAGAGGTGTATTTATAGGTTTCGGTGCTCAGAATTAAGGTTAGGGTTTCCACCTCCTCGAATTAGTTTCTTGGGCCAAACGACTTGGGCTTTCATGTTGCATTTCTCGGGCCTTGAGGCGGTTTGGAAATGTGTCCTGGCCGCACACACGGGCTCTCAGCATGCGGTGCACATAGGGTTGGCCGCACGCCCGTGGCCTGGCCGTGCGCCTGGATAGGTCGGTTTTCAATCGGGTATAACTTCTGGTAGACAGCTCCAAATGACTTGATTCCATTTCGAGGTGAATCTTGACTCTTTAAGCTTTCCAATGACACCAAGATCTCCAATTCTAGTCCACGGTAAGGCCTTCAATGGATGCTAAACTTCCGACGGTCCGAATCTGTCCTCCAAGTCCTTTTCTTTCCCTTTTTGGTCGGTTTCCCTTAAAATCTGTAAAAACTCTTTGTTATTGCAAATACTAAGTTATTGGCCTTAATACATCAGAAATGTATTAAAATCTTGTTAAACACTATAGAAAACCATAGCTAAAATGGGCGAAAAACCGATGTTATCAACTCCCCCAGACTTAGACTCTGCTTGTCCTCAAGCAAACAAGAAAGTAAAGCCATGTAAAAGAGGTTTGAAAATCATGGGAACTACTTACCTTCCGGGTTATCCTCTCTGCACTCCTCACTGCTTCGACGTCCGGCACTTCCATTCGTTAGTTTCCATGAGATTCGTCGATGTCTCCTTAATCAATCCCACGGTTCTCCGGCATCTCCAAACTTTCCATTGTCATCTCTTTACATAATTTAAGCATTAATGAAATGGTGAGATCTTACCAAGGGAAAATCGATTGGAGGCATGTAGACTCTCCCAAGCCGAGACTTTCTTCATATGTTCATCCCTCTTCCTCTTTTCTCACTTCCAAGGGATCGATTCTTCCCTACTTTTCTAGGGTATCATTTTATTTTTTCTGTCGACCCCTTGCTCTTTATTTGGGACAGGCTTCCATGAGGTCCGAAGTATGCATGGTGGTAGCCACGTCATCCCTCGGTTCACTTCTTTTTGACCTATATCCTCTTTTTCTCTCTCTTATAGAATAGACTTCCATGAGGTCCAAAGTATGCATGGTGGTAGCAACATCATCCCTTGGTTAACTTCCGCCGTTTTCTCTTCTGATGAAGAAGTGCAATGTCTCGTGAGGCTCGGAGTAGAAATCCACTCAACTATATCTCAGATCCCAAGGCTCGATAATTAAGTCCGGTTTAAGTCCTATAAAGGGTAGAGACAACGCTGAATCATCTGAATATCCATCAAACATGGGTCTTTGGGGATTGTCGAATCAGCTCACGACCTATCCAAACTTGGCTCCGTAGTCAAGCGTGATCAAGAGTAGAGTGTTAATCAAATCAGATAAACCGTTAGAATAAGATCAAAATTCCCTACCAACTTTGACTCAATAAAAACGACTCGATAAAAATTCAATATTGATGTAAAAAATGGAAAATTTCGCAAGTCAACAAGAGCAAAGGTAGAATTGTTAGTAGAGGATGAACATCCTTCCCCTCAGACTTACATCACACCGTCCTCGGTGTGAAAAAGAAAGGGATGAGGACGAAAATCTTAAAGAAAGATAGAATTAAGAACGATGTCACCTTGGTGGATTAAGAATGGCGCCAAAAACTTGGTGGTGATGAGATGGATCATCTTCCCCTAGACTTAAATTGTTGCCAATTCTTGTCCGTTGGTCGATGGTGGAGTGATGGTGGGGCGGATGGTGTATAGTGACTTTCTATAGTTCATTCTCCAATGCTAGATTTCCTTTCCTTGCTTGTGTGTTCTTGTTACAAAACCTAAAACCATCAATAATGAATTAGAAAAACAAAAACCAAAAACAAAATCCTAAAAATAAATAGATAGATAGATAGATTGATAAGGCATGTCAATGCTCTGGTTTTGATAGTAGATCTATGCGATGTGTCCGTGGTTAAGATCGTAAGGATGAAAAACATGGCCGGGACGGATGGTGGGCGGTCGCGGGTTGGAGATACGATCATCGATCATGTCCGGACTAACCCGTCTGTCGTGGCGCAGGCCGCATGCTCGGCCCCGGACCGTGCGGTCGCTGGCTTTGCTGCCGCGGGCTGGTGACATGTCTGTGCGGCAGGGGCTCGGTCGGTAAGTCTTTAGAGACTCTTCCGTGTGGTGACTTCATCTTCCTGCTCACTTCCTTTTTAACATAGATAGGAAACACATCAAAGCATAAAGCGTAATCAAATCCAAAAACCGAAAATCAAAAACATAACCTAATGATGGGTTGCCTCCCATCCAGCACTTTTGTTTAACATCGTTTAGCTCGACGTTTGTGTCTTAGAGATCAGGCGGATGGAGACCTTGTCTCATGACAAGTCCGCTCGGGTCTCTCTCTTCTTGGATCCGCGAGTTCTCCTCTTCGCGTCTCACATTATGGTCTTCTTTCTTGGTCATCAAGCTTCCTATTCCGTTTGGGAGGTTTTGCCTCGTAGAAAATGTCTTCATTGATGTTAGCGAAGAACATTCTTCCCTCGGTCCAATCCATTACGGCTCCAGTGGTAGATAGAAATGGTCCTCCAAGTATAAGTTGAGAGTGCATCCCTTCCACCGTGTCGATGACGTGAAAGTCGGTTGGGATATATTACTATTTCCGATTCGGACATACATGTCCTCGATCAAACCTTCAGGTGTTGTGAAGGTCGAGTTCGCTAGCCCTATGCAAATCTCAGAAGGTCGTAATTCCTTAATCCCAATTTGTCTTGCCATTGCTGAGGTCATCACATTCACGCAGGAGCTAGAGTCGCATAGTGCATCCCTGAACTCGATTCCACGTATGTAACAAGTTACTACGAATCGTCCTGGGGGCTCTAGCTTCCTTAGCGTATTGAATGGTCTCGTGTAGTTTAAAGCTTGCTCATATAGCTCTCTCATCTCCTTTCTAGTTTCACAACTTTCCAGGAAAAAGCGATGATATCATAATTCAAACAAGCTTCCGCGAAAGAGGTACCGGGGGTAGATCTGCAACTGCCCGGTTGAAATCTCTGAGGTCTCTTAAACTTATCCTATGCGGGTACCATCGGGTCCTCAAAAGGGAGAGTCCATGTGGTTCGCGATGGAGGTCCAATCCTTGCGAAGTGGAAGGGTCAGGGTGAGCATTTACCACGTTACAACCCATATGCGGGGTTGGTTCTCCTTCTTCCGTTCTCTCGTCTTGGCGTCTAGAAACGCGTTGCCGAGCTTCTGTGGATTCTTCTCTTAGCAAGTTAGCTCTCCTAGCGGTCTTCTCACGAAGTAATCTAGACGCCCTAAGTATGGTCGAGGCGTCATCGTGGGAGCCGATTCTTTTACTAGATTCATCTAGAAAAGCTTCCTCCAGGTGGTCTAGTCGAATCAAGATCTTCTGTATTGTGCCTTCGCTCGCGATTGCACGTCTTTGCAGCACGTAGATGTAATTGAAAACGTCCGTGAGTCTTTTAATCGTCTCGACGGAAAAGTAATCAAGGCGGTCCCCTATGGTCTTGGTCACTTTATCATTGTTCTCCAATTTTCCGGCGAATTCTTGTTCTCCTATCAAGTACTTCCCAATGTCATTCTCGATGCGTCGAAATCTCTTGTCAAATTCCTCAGCATCCCTTGCATACTTCTCTCCAAAACACTTGACAAAAGCCGAGATTTCATCAATCTTCCCACAAAGAATCGAATCCATCTTGTCAAGCCGCTCTCGCGTCGTTTTCTCAATCATCTTAACGTACTCGAGATATTGCGCCAAACGATTCTCAGGTTGTCCTACGTGTTTCACTTGCTTCGAAATACCTATCTCCTGGCTGTGGAAGACTTGTTGTGGCAATCGAAAAGAAACTTGACTTCCTTCGAATTGATTTTGCTGATAAATGTTTGCTCTTGGATAAGGATGCTGAAAACGGGTTTGCAGAGGCATTGGCAGTAGTATACGAGCAACTCTAGATGGTGGAGGATTTCGCGGCCTTAGCGTACCTTGGTCGTGACATTCCTTCTGTAGCTGCCTAAAGGCTTCATCTTCGGAAACTTCGTTCTGATTGAACTTGGTTGCTGCACATGAATAGGCTACTTCGGTTCCCTCTTCATCTTCATCTAGGTCTTTAGAAGTACCACTAGGCTTTTCTTCTTCCATCATGTCCTCATCATGACTTGGTTCAACTTCAGCTAACTTCCATTCGACTCCCCGTGTCGGGTCCGGATCGGTTGCTTCTTGCGGACAGGGGTCCGGGTCGGGCTGGCGATCACTGGTGGAGGATGGGTCGTGGACTACTGTCGAGCGCGGGCTGAGTGCCCGACCGTGCGGCAAGAGGCTTCTCGACTGCAGGTCGTGGTCACCGTCGCGCGGCAGCGGGTCATTGGTTGCTTCTGGGCATGGGTCTACGGGTGGCTAATCTGGAATGGTCGTCTGCCACATGGTGGGAGCCCGTCCGTGCGGTCGAGGGCTGGGCGACCGCAGGGTCCGAGAGAGGTCTGGGCTGGTCCGGTTGGTGACCGCGGACTGTGGGCTTGTCCGTGCGGTCGTGGGTCATCTGGCCGCGGGTCGAGAGCTCGACCATGCGGTTATAGGCTCACCGGCCACAGGCTGGTGCGTTCGTCGTGCGGCCATAGGTTGGTCGCGTGGTCCGGTCCTTCCTTGGTTTCTTTAGCTAAGTCCTCTTCCTCCTCGGCTCTTTTGGAGCTACTCATGCTTGCTTCTTCTTCTTTAACTACCTTAGGTCCCTGTAAGGCAGGAGAAAGAGTTTCACATGGGTTAGAGAGATCTAAAGGCTTACCTTCTTCTTGTAAGTGACATGTTGAGTCGTTTGCTAGAGCTTCAGCTTCGTTTTGAGGTTGTGGGAGTTCAGTGGCTACGCCTTCTGCAGAAACAACTAAGCTGAAGTCCTCTTGGACCTTATCTTCATGGTAGAAGACGGGTTTCCAAGACTTCCTTTTAATGACTTGTTCTTCAAGACGAAGCTTCTCCTCTTCCTCGTAAGCTTCATACTCTTCGCTACACTTCCATTCACTATATTCTCTAGGATCGGCGAAACCGCTTTGCAGGGCTTCGACTTTCCATTCGAGATTATCTTCTATTCCTTCGATTTTGTAGTGTAAATTTGTGATCTTCGACTCTTGTTCCATGATGTCTTCTTTTACGAAGTGAAGTTGAGAATCGATATCTTCCAAACCTTTTTCTACTTTAGCAACTCGTCCTAGGATCTCGTTAAGCTTAGCTCTGGTCTCCGTCTTGTACGAGTCTATCTTGGCATGAATAGCTTCGCTAGACTTTTCTTGTACTTCAAGAAACTTAAGCAATATATCTTCAATTCTCGTAGTCGGGAATTGGAGCTTGAGGTGCAGGATTTCTATGGGTCGTAGGAGAGTTATCTCGGTGTGACTCGATCATCATTATCTCGGGATGACTTTGATTTGCGTCGGGTATGAAGCGAATGTGGGCTTGGTGCGTACGTGGGGGACTTGCACAAAGTCTTCTCAGGTTCATGTCTTGTGGTCGTGAGTGGGCAGCTCTCACGTATGGGTCCTCATAGGGTCGAGAACGGTTGCGAACAGCTCGATTGTTGTTTACTCCCAATACTCGTCTACAGGGGGTAGAGTTTAGGCCGAAATAAGGGTCCTCTGGACCAAAGAGTTTCAGACCTAGCGCGAAACATGCTTCTTGTATGGCTGCAAGCTCCGCCTCTTCTTATACTGTGATGTATCCTGGCGGATTAGATGAAATCTCCGCGTGTCTCTTCGTCATGCTTTCGAACAATAGCCAATCGGATTCCTCAGGGAAATCTTCAGGGCCAACTCCGTAGTTCATGATTCTGAAACAAAGAAAACTCAAAGAGAAAATTAAAAACAAAGTGTCCTAGACTAGACTTCTAGTCTCGAACTCGGTGGTAAACTTCTCCTCCCCGGCGGCAACGGCGCCAAAAACTTGATGGGGTAGGTTTTGAACCACACCTCACTAGGTTTCACCTAAATTTGAGATTCAGGAGTTTAAACCTTAGGCAAAACAATTGAAAAGCTGCAAGTGCACAGCTAATCGCTTGTAGTACTTAGGGTATCGATCCACCAGAAGGGAGCTACCAAAGCGAGTCCTGCAAGAAAAGAAATCAGGCTAGGACAAGAGAGAGAGTTGGTTGGTTGTGTCACGGTCCTAAAACTAAGAAAGCAAATAGACGAAAATAAAGAAAGCAAATAAAGCGACTAAGCTAAACTAAGAGAAAGCAAACTAAACCTAAAGCAAAGCGAAAGAAAGCAATAAGCGAAAGCAAGATAAACGATTGAAACGTGGGTTGTTAGCAATAGAGAGAAACGCTGGGCATGCAGGGATCTTCGCGGGGGATTCATAGATAGGGTTCACTTGAGGGTCCTGAATAGATTCAATTTAATGTCTGTTCACAAACTACGATTTCTACTGGCCACCAAACCCCTAATCGGTAAGGTTGATGCTATCACTATCAAATTTGGTAACTAATACAGTTTGATTAGAAACTCAATAAGAAGCGAGCATTAAGATCAGAATCGATAAGTTTACTACGAGCACACGACAATGTAAATCTTCAAGCGTGATATTTCAAGCTCTTCTAAACCTGGTTCAGATAATTCACAGTCAACGGTTAGCAGGCAAACAGTCTATGATCAAGGTCAAGGTTAATTACTCCTTCACGCAGGCTTTAACGATCAAGTTAGAAGAAGAACAGGAGCAAAAGAAACTATCCTAACAAACTGCCACTCAAGCTAATCTACCCATTAAATCCCCTTTGAATCACCCCTTACACCCAACTAGTTAACTACTCACACATATCATATCCAATCATCAAAGCAATTAAAGAGAAAGTAAAAAGCATAGATCGATAGATAAGAAGGGGTTTTGACAAGGGTTCGTATTCAACTTCTCACAACAAGTGTAAAGAAGCTAGATCTTTCTCCTAACAAAGTAAAAGCAAAGAACAGTAAGAAAACAAAGAGATCGAACAACAGGGGCTGAGAGAGACGTCCGAGGAGGCTCTCAAAGTCTTCAAGTCTTCTCTCTAAGGCTGCTACGAGTTGAAGAGGCGGCACCAACTGAGCATACAACCAAACCTGTTTACACAAAAACCATTTAGAAGCATCTCTATTTCCAATACTTCCACCAACTCAAATCAACATATAATCATATATATTGTGTATAGCAAAACAAGAATGGGGATAGAGGGAGAGATCGACAACGACGGAGGATCCAAAAGAAAGTGGCGAATGGGAGAGGCCGTAAGAGATGACAATCTGGTCAAAGAAGTCTGACTCAATCACCCGCTTCACTTCGCATACCTTCTTTTTCAGTATCCTCGTATTTTGTTACTCGCAGGCGACTGGGATTCCTATCGAAAGAAAAATAGAGGAAGAGAGACGTCGATTTCTAGATATAAACAGAAGCTGAATTAAACCCTAAAAAGTTATGCTAGAGGGACAAAGCAGAAGGAGAGGAAGTGAATCGAAATCTCACCATTGGAAGCCGTCGAAGCTTTCTACAAGCTAGGACATGTCTCCAAGCACATCTGGCGAAGTTCAAATTAAAATCAAGAGTTTCACCTTCGATTGAGTACGGATTCGACCAAAGATAAGGAAGAAGAGCTCGATTGGGTCGCAGACAATGAATAGGAGTGAGCAAAAATAAGGAAGAGGATCTCGATTATGCAGCCGACGAAGATGAGCGAGCAAAGAGATGTCAGATTAGGGTTTCTTCATGAGCTTAGTGAAAGCAGAAATCGGAGCTAGAGAGGAAGGAGGAGCGAGCGAGCAAAGAGATCTGTGTTTAGGGTTAGTGAAAGTGGAAATCGAGTAAAGAGGAGGCAAAGGGGAAATCGAGTAAAGAGGAGGCAAAGGTGAAAAACCTAAATTTGTTTCTAAGTAAAGAGGAGGCAAAGAGAAAAAACCCAAAAATTTTCTAAGTGTAGCGCCAATTGGGAAAATTATACCGCCTAAACATATCATAACGTTTAAGATAAGCTATTTTCTGTAACTATAATTCCGCGTCAATCTCAAAATTGTGAAACACTATTTATAGCGTTTCAGCAAGGTAGAAATGCTATGTAAAGTTCACACGTACTCCTACGATAGCATAATGATCACAAACGCTATTGTATAGTGCTATTAATACCCGATATTCATGTAGTGCTCCCGAAACCCTAAGGCTTAGAGGTGTATTTATAGGTTTCGGTGCTCAGAATTAGGGTTAGGGTTTCCACCTCCTCGAATTAGTTTTTGGGCCAAACGACTTGGGCTTTCGTGTTGCATTTCTCGTGCCTTGAGGCGGTTTGGAAACGTGTCCTGGCCGCACACACAGGCTCTCAGCATGCGGTGGACATAGGGTTGGCCGCACGCCCATGGCCTGGCCGTGCGCCTGGACAGGTCGGTCTTAAATCGGGTATAACTTCTGGTAGACAGCTCCAAATGACTTGATTCCACTTCGAGGTGAATCTTGACTCTTTAAGTTTTCCAATGACACCAAGATCTTCAATTTTGGTCCACGGGAAGGCCTTCAATGGATGCTAAACTTCCGACGGTCCGAATCTGTCCTCCAAGTCCTTTTCTTTCCCTTTTTGGTCGTTTTCCCTTAAAACCTGTAAAAACTCTTTGTTTTTGGAAATACTAAGTTATTGGCCTTAATACATCAGAAATGTATTAAAACCTTGTTAAACACTATAGAAAACCATAGATAAAATGGGCAAAAAACCGATGTTATCGGTATGCACGATGGGCTTTCTCCCAATTTAACCAATGTGCAACAGATTAAGTACATTAAGCGACCAATCGATGTTCCGGCATCGGGTTGGCTCGATGATCTGCTTTGGTCTAATCCAAGCAAAGATTTCAAAGGTTGGGGGATGAATGACCGTAGAGTCTCTTACACGTTTGAACCTGACAAAGTCGCGAAATTTTTAATTAAGAGCAATATGGATCTCACCTGTCGCGCTCACCAGGTTGGTCTACACATATCCATGTTTCTCTTTATTAAAAAACTAGACACTTGCGTTATTCTTTTTAGCAGTTAATCTAGACACATATCCATGTTTCTTTTTTTAATTCAAAATCTTTTATAGCTATATACGCCTCGCTAAGGTTAGTAAGTTTGAATCTCTGGATCTGTTCTCTTAACGGACAATAACATTATTTTTAATAGAATAAAATGGATAAGATGATAAATATAGTGACGAATATGACGAGCAAGAGAAACAAATAAGAGGGTAATTAAGAAGCGGAGGGTGAAACTAATGGTGACGATGGCCATGTCGATGAAGATGACAAGAAATACAAAGAACAAGAAAACAATGAATGTGACGAGAAAAAGGAAATATAGATACAGTAATTGTCAGCCAATTGAACTATAATCCCTCATTATCCTTTTTAACTCAATTATATAAACATGTGTGCATGTGTAGACCATCCAATTGGAAGAGGTTAAACTAATTTAGTTCATACGAAATCCGAAAGAGTGGAAAATGTGTATAAAGAAGAACATGACAAAGGAAATAGTAATTTCCTCTTTTTAAGTTTGTATACTTTTATCGTAGTTATTAACAATAAGTTTAAATTTTTATAACATGTGATTGTTTTGATATATTTGAGTTGTTTTAGTTACTTATGAGACCATGTTGTGTGCATCATTTTTTTTATGACATTTCTAAGAGCTTTCTTTCAAAATTTAGGAGAAGAGGAAGAAATGAGAGAACGAAAAAGAATATGAGAATCAGGATGATGGTGAGAATGAGGTTTCGTTTTTAATTAGTGATTATTCCAAAAAATGCGACAACATTCTCAGAGATACCATGGAAGGAGAAAAGAGTTTAGTTGTTTACAAGAACCTAATTGAAGTGAAAGTCAAGAAGAGTTTCATGGATGATTGATGAGTCTTATTTTTATCGTTTTTAGTCTATGTTTTAGGATTATTATTTGAGTCAACTAACCTATATCAGGTAAGTTTTAGGACTATATGTTTCACTTAGTGTATTTCAGGTCTGAGAAACAAATATTGGAAAAGAAAAGTTTTGGATCATTTTGGATGCAATTATACATATGAAGATGTAGAGTCCAGCAGACCCGTCAGAAGTATGGCCTCAGACGAAGACCTTCCCACCGTTGGATCTTACTAGGATTTTGACACAAGATATCTAAGGGAGTTATCTTTTATCTCCAAGTGGTTTGAAGGAAATCCAACGGTGCAATCAAGAGTTATCTGCTGACGAAGCGACTCGGACGAGAGTTGGGATCGACCAATCCACACTTGGATCGATCGATCCTATAAAGAATCGAGGCCCAAGCCCATGAAGACATGGACCGATCAATCCGGTCCATGGATCGACCGGTCCACCGCCTCTTCTCCAAGACTTTCCATTTCTTTTCTTTCCTTTTGTTGCTCTCCCTTTTACTATATAAAGAGGGGCTCGCCCCTTGTATTGGACACACCGAAAAATCAGAATTCATTCTACTACTTTTCTTTAGTTTGTGGGCTAGAGACCTAAAAGCTCTCTAGCTCCTTTTTAGTTTTATTTTAGGAAATAAAGATGTTTTCATTTATTGAATTCTTTGTTTCCTTTTGTATGTCTGAGTAGTTTCCTTATTAGGTTTAGGGTTTCGGAAGGGATGTGATTGATTCGCTAGGTTGTTAGTCCGGGAATTTAGATTATTAGTTCTTCGTCTATTGTTGTTCTTAATGCTAGAATTAGACTGATCACCTAGTTCTAAGATCTTAGGCGATTAAACAAGGCACGAGAGTGGTGTTTAGTTGCTGGAATCAACATTAGGCGAGCAAGGTTCCATGGCTCGTCAACGAAAGTTCTTGCCATGGCACCTTGTGAACATATCAATCTTTTTATTAATGCTAGCTTTACTTTGTTAGGAGGGCACGTGATGCGAGAGCGACTTGCCTGTTCTTTAATTTAGTATTGCTAAGTAGGCACGTGATGCGAAAGCGACTTGCCACTACAATTGTGAATTGAGTTCTATAACGATTCTTTAATATTCCTTTACTTTGATTTGCTTGTTGTTTTACATCCTGGAAGAATACCCTAGGCCTAATGCTTGTCTCATTATTTGAATTATCTGCTTGAATTAATCGTTTGCTTAAAACAAATCTTTTAAATCGCTCCTAGCTATATTTAGTCTAATATCTTATAGTGCAATTTTGGTCTCTGTGGATTCGACCCTTAAATACTACAACTGATTGCCGTCTTTGATCCGGTAGTTGTTTTATTTCTAGGTTATTTATTTGTTTGAAGATCAAATTGGCGCCGTTGCCGGAGACCAATAGATTGCCTCTAGGATTTTTAGAATTGAATTAAGTCTAGGTTTTTATTTTTCATTTTACTAATCTATTTTATTTATATTATTTAGGTGAACAATGGAAGAAGCTAACCAGAGAGCACGAGCCATGAACTAGTGCGTCCTTGATCCTGCAGCCCCACCTGCCAGACCGATCGATCCAGCTGAGGGACCGATCGATCCTCCTCCTATGCCGCCAAGACGCATCACTCTAAGGGAGCATAACGCGCCGGATAAGTTCTACGAGACCCGGTCAGCCATCTGCCCACCTACTCCTCAGGTGGAAGACTACCAGATCAAGCACAACCTGATCTTTCTAGTTCAGAACCGTATCTTCAACGGTTCAGCGTCGGAGAATCCTCTTGACCACATCGAGACCTTCGAAAGTTTATGCAACACTGCAAAGCAGAATGGAGTGCCCACTATCTAAGGCTTACCCTCTTCAAGTTCTCTTTGGGAGAAAAAGCTTTGAGGTGGCTCAAATTACTTGAACCAGGATCTCTTACAACTTGGGAGCAATGTAGAGGAAAGTTTCTCAACTATTCCTACACCAAATCTCGGTCCGCGAAGATGAGGAACAAGATCGTTACGTTCTCGCAAGAGGAAGGTGAACCGTTCTGCGAAGCATGGCTGCAATTCAAGGAGTATTTGAGAGACTGCCCACATCACGGGTACGCAAGGGAGAATCTCATGAACATCTTCTATTGCGGAGTGGATTTCGATTATCAAATGGCGTTAGATACCGGAAGCCGCGGTGATTTCTCTACCAATAAAGCTGACGAAGCCACTCTTCTGATCGACAATCTAGCAGCAAGTAGCAGCATCAAGGTCCCTCAGACGCCTAAAGAGGACAACAATGCCTTCAAAGATCTGAGCTCTAAGGTGGATACTCTCCTGCAAAGAAATCGACGCATCATACGTCGGAAAACTCCATTTGATCCTGATCCTGACGAGACTGAAGAGCTTCACTACTTGGGAAGGCAAGCGAACTTCCAAGGCTATGGAGGGTACCCCCCTCAAGTGTACCACCCTCCGCAAGGTTTTCAACCTTACCGCGATGCGCACCATGAGCCAAATCCACAAGAAATTCGACTCGAATCCATGATGCGTACTCTTATGGATAGTCATCACCAAAGCTCCAGCAACATCAATGTCAAAATTGATAGCATGTACAATGACCTTAACGGGAGAATTGAAAGGTTAAGCACTCATATGCGCATACTCGAAAACCAGGTGGAACAATCTGCGTCTTATGTTCGAGCACCGCCAGGAGTACTCCCAGGCAAGCAAGAAGACAACCCTAGGGAGTTCATGCATGCAATAACGCTAAGAGGCGGGAAAAAGTATGATGCACTGAAATGGCCAGAAGGGACCGGTCCGTCTACCACCCAGACCGAGCGGTCTGCACAAGGAAGCAACCCCAGACAGGCGCTAGAGACCGATCGATCCCCTACACAGATCGACCGGTCTACCACCAATAATGCCCCTGCTTCCCCAAGAGTCAATCCATTCGAAGTGGAAGATTTCGACGAGATACTGAGGGATCCTGAGAACGAGCAACCGCCTGTAAAAGTTCCTAAACCCGCGATAGCACCACCACCGGCAGCTCCACGCAAAGCACCTTTTCCAGTTCGTAGAAGGAACACAATGCGCGAGAAGGAATATGACAAGATGAAATCAGTAGTAGGGGATCTCCAAGTGAAACTTCCATTCGTCGAAGCTGTCAAGATGGTTCTATGGCTTAAGAAGCTTATGAAGGACATTTTGACGAACAAGGCTAGCTTGGAACAAGGAGCTATGCATCTCACGCACGAGTGTAGTGCAATAATTCAGAATCAGCAACCCGAAAAGCATAAAGACCTTGGTCCATTCACTCTGCCATGCTCGATAGGAGACTTGAAATTCAAGAAATGTCTTTGTGAATTGGGAGCAAGCGTGAGTCTCATGCCACTTAGTGTTGCGCAGAAACTTGGTTTATTCTCTTTTAAACCAACCAAGGTGACTCTGATATTGGCTGATCGATCAACACGGCGTCCAGAAGGAGTTATCAAGAATCTACCGGTTAAAATAGGAAACAGTTGTATCTTAACTGATTTCATTGTCTTGAAGTTCGACAAAGAACCGCGGAATCCCATCATTCTTGGAAGGCCATTCCTCGCCGCCGCTGGAGCTTTGATTAACGTGAAGGAAGGAAAGATCGAACTCCGAATGGACAATCTTATAATGGAGTTCAACCTCGAGCAGCTTGCCAAGAATCCGACCATTGATGGTCAAGCTTTTCAGATTGACGTGGTGGAAAAATTAGCCGAAGAAGTGTGCTCGACCGATTATGTTCAGACAGCTCTAACTAAGTCCACTTTCGAACTAAGTTTTCGCTGTTCGGAAATCACGGAGCTGTTACGCCAACTTGACGATGCACCGGCCGCAGAGAAGAAAGTATCTCACCCACCATTAGAGGGCAGATCGACCGATCCTCTGAAGGGATCGACCGATCCTGTCTGCTCCATCGACAAAGAAGCCGAAGAAGACGGACCGATCGATCTGGATCTTGGACCGATCGGTCCTACCCTTAAAAACCCTTCGAAACCAGAAGATGATTGGAGCGAGTCGTCTGCACCCAAGCTCGAACTCAAACCACTTCCGGCAGGACTCAAGTATGCGTACTTGGGACCAAACTCAACGTATCCGATGATCATCAATGCCAATCTTAACAACATGGAGACGGCAATTCTACTTAACAAGTTGCGAAAGTACCGGAAGGCTTTGGGATACTCTCTCGATGATATCACTGGTATCTCGCCTGAGCTCTGTACGCATCGCATTCATCTGGAGGATCCTTCTAAGTCCTCCATCGAGAATCAAAGACGTTTGAACCCTAATCTTCGGGAAGTGGTGAAGAAGGAGATTCTCAAGCTTCTAGCCGCAGGTGTGATCTATCCAATTTCTGATAGTACTTGGGTGAGTCCAGTTCATGTGGTTCCAAAGAAAGGTGGTGTAACCATCGTCGCCAACGAGAAGAACGAGTTAATCCCGACTCGTACCGTTACAGGCCATCGGATGTGTATCGACTATCGGAAGCTCAACACCGCCACAAGGAAGGATCATTTCCCGCTCCCATTTATTGACCAAATGCTTGAGCGCTTGGCGAATAATCCGTACTACTGTTTTCTTGACGGATATTCGGGTTTCTTCCAAATCCCAATCCACCCTGATGACCAAGAGAAGACTACGTTCACATGTCCGTATGGAACGTTTGCCTATCAGAGAATGCCTTTCGGATTATGCAATGCGCATGCCACTTTCCAGCGGTGTATGATGTCTATCTTCACCGATCTTATTGAAGACATCATGGAGGTATTCATGGATGACTTCTCTGTTTACGGCTCATCCTTCTCTGCATGTCTATCCAATCTCTGCAAGGTTTTACAATGATGCGTGGATAAGCACTTGGTTCTCAATTGGGAGAAATGTCACTTCATGGTCACTGACGGAATCGTTCTAGGCCACCGAATATCGGAGAAAGGGATCGAAGTTGACAAGGCAAAGATCGAAGTCATGATGAGCTTGCAACCACCAAAGACGGTGAAGGAAATACGCGGTTTTCTAGGACACGCAGGTTTTTATCGGCGATTTATCAAAGATTTCTCTAAGATAGCTAGGCCTCTAACCCAGCTACTATGCAAAGATGTCCCATTCGTTTTTGATGACGCATGTCAGAAGGCATTTCTCGTGCTTAAGCAAGCATTGGTGTCCGCCCCCATAGTGCAACCGCCAGATTGGACTTTGCCTTTTGAAGTCATGTGCGATGCAAGTGATTTCGCCGTTGGTGCAGTCCTGGGACACAAAAGGATGGTAAACTCTACGTCATCTATTACGCTAGTCGGACACTCGATCAAGTGAAAACGAACTACGCCACCACAGAGAAGGAACTTCTCGCGATCGTGTTTGCTTTTGAGAAGTTTCGATCTTACTTGGTGGGTTCGAAGGTCATTGTCCACTCTGATCACGCCGCACTCCGCTACTTGCTTTCCAAGAAAGACGCCAAGCCACGACTCCTGCGCTGGATTCTCCTCTTACAAGAATTCTATCTAGAAATACGTGACAAAAAGGGGATAGAGAATGGAGTTGGCGATCACTTATCTCGCATGAAGGTTGACGCGGACATTCCTATTGATGATAGATTCCCGGTGGAAAACGTCTACGTAGTCTCCCTCCTCAAAGAGTATTACAAACTCGCCGCCGATGTTAAGACTATATCTCAGGTCGTTAATGACATTCCCTGGTACGCTGACTACGCTAACTATCTATGCGCCGGAGATGAGCCCCCGAACTTCACGGGATATGCAAAGAAGAAATTCTTACGCGACGTCCGACACTATTTCTGGGATGAACCATACCTCTATAAGCGTTGTACTGATGGGCTTTACAGGAGATGTGTAGCCGAGTCTGAGATGAATGGTATTCTTTACCATTGCCATGGTTCTGCATACGCTGGCCATTTCGCTACATTCAAGACTGCTACGAAGGTTTTGCAAGCCGGACTATGGTGACCTACCCTGTTTCGTGATGCACACACTTACATCTCTAAGTGTGACACATGCCAACGCCGAGGGAATATAAGCAAACGTGACGAGATGCCTCAAAACTACATCCTGGAGATCGAAGTTTTCGATTGTTGGGGAATTGATTTCATGGGACCATTTCCTCCTTCTTATGGGAATGAGTATATACTCGTCGCGGTCGACTACGTCTCTAAGTGGGTTGAGGCTATTGAACGATCATAAGCTGGTCCTCCATCTCTTCAAACACGTGATTTTCCCACGTTTTGGAATCCCTCGGATCGTTATCTGCGATGGCGGTTCACACTTCATTAATCGCGTCTTTGCTAGTCTCCTTCGGAAGCATGGTGTCACCCACAAGGTCGCTACACCCTATTATCCTCAGACAAGCGGACAAGTCGAGGTTTCCAACCGGCAAATCAAAGCTATTTTGGAACGTACGGTCAATACTACGCGCAGAGATTGGTCGCTAAAGCTTGACGACGCATTATGGGCTTACAGGACAGCCTACAAAACACCAATCGGTACTACCCCATTTACGCTTGTTTATGGGAAGGCTTGTCATTTACCGGTTGAGTTTTAATACAACTCATTCTGGGCCACGAAGCAAATGAACTTCAACACCAAGACTGCCGCAGAAAGATGCATGATCCAGCTTAATGAGCTCGATGAGATCCGCATGAATGCCTACGAGAACAACAAGATCTACAAGGAGCGCACTAAGGCTTGGCATGACAAGAAGATCGTTCCTAAGCACTTTGAAGTTAATGATCGAGTCTTGCTCTTCAACTCTCGATTGCGACTTTTTCCTGGGAAATTGAAATCTCGCTGGTCCGGCCCGTTTCTAGTCACATAAGTTCGTCCCTATGGTGTTGTGGTCCTTGCATGTAAAGATGGGAGTGAATTTGTTGTCAACGGGCAACGTTTGAAGCGATATCTTGCCGACGAAGTGATAGAACAGCCTCGGTCACTTCATTTGGTTGATGCTCCACCTGCCTAGACACCTCATACGGTCGAGCTTACGACCTTAACCAAGCGCTGAATGGGAGGCAACCTATTACGAACTGGCTCTATACGCAGAATATGCGAATTTTTCAGGTTCAAATTATATGTGTTACATTTTTGTCTTAGATTTTCTTTCACACCGGGACGGTGTGAAGTAAGTCTGGGGGAGGAATGTAACCATTCATACTAACATTTTTTTTATTTTATTTTTATCTTATTTTCATTTGAGTCGTTTTATTGAGTCAAAATGGTTGAAACTTGGAACTTCTTTTGTGAATCGTGTGTTCGTACTAACGTCTTCTGCTATCCGTCATAATTATTCTTTTGAAGAGCCGAAGATTGGAACGCCATAGCCGAACAACTCACTAGAAGTCCCTATCTCTTGGAAATCCGATTGACTTGGCGTTGACTCCACCCGTGACAAGACGTTAATTTGGACTTAATCTTCTCAACTTGGGGCTTGGTATACTTCGAACGCGACCTCTGACTCAAGCTTTCCGAGACGTGCATAACTTCTAAAAAAGTATGGTTCCCCTATCTCTTCTCCTGAAAAAGAAAAAGAAGAAAAAGAGAAAAAGAAAAGAAAAGGGATGTGGTAAACAAAGAAGTGGGCCGAGGGATGTGTGGTTACCCCCTTGCATACTTCGGACTCATGAAAACCAACCCCGGGCTAAAAAGAAAAAGGTAAGAGGAGGAAAGGAACCATAAGAAGAATATCTTGGGAGCTAGAAGAAGGTAAGCGTCTACGCGATCTTTGATCGATACTCCCTCGTTGAGACCGCACGCTTGTAAAGAACGAATATAGGGAGTCAGCAAAGAAGATTTTGGAGCTTCCTTGAGATCTCGGGGCATCAGTACGGAGAGTTGCTAAGCCAATGGTTAGTACATGTTGTAAGCTCGATCCTTTGAGTGATGGATTCATGGAAGATGTACGGAGATTCTTGAGAAGTTGTAAGTTCTTGTTTTCAAACCTTTCCCTTTAAGATTTCAGATTGTTCTTGCTTGAGGACAAGCAAAGATTCAAGTCTGGGGAAATTGATGAGTCTTATTTTTATCGTTTTTAGTCTATGTTTTAGGAAATAAAGATGTTTTCATTTATTGAATTCTTTGTTTTCTTTTATATGTCTGAGTAGTTTCCTTATTAGGTTTCGGGTTTCGGAAGGGATGTGATTGATTCGCTAGGTTGTTAGTCCGGGAATTTAGATTATTAGTTCTTCATCTATTGTTGTTCTTAATGCTAGAATTAGACTGATCACCTAGTTTTAGGATCTTAGGCGATTAAACTAGGCACGAGAGTGGTGTTTAGTTGCTGGAACCAACATTAGGTGAGCAAGGTTCCATGGCTCGTCAACGAAAGTTCTTGCCATGGCACCTTGTGAACATATCAATCTTGTTATTAATGCTAGCTTTACTTTGTTAGGAGGGCACGTGATGCGAGAGTGACTTGCCTGTTCTTTAATTTAGTATTGTTAAGTAGGCACATGATGCGAAAGCGACTTGCCACTACAATTGTGAATTAAGTTCTAGAACGATTCTTTAATATTCCTTTACTTTGATTTGCTTGTTGTTTCACATCCTGGAAGAATACCCTAGGTCTAATGCTTGTCTCATTATTTGAATTATCTGCTTGAATTAATCGTTTGCTTAAAACAAATCTTTTAAATCGCTCCTAGCTATATTTAGTCTAATATCTTATAGTGCAATTTTGGTCTCTGTGGATTCGACCCTTAAATACTACAACTGATTGCCGTCTTTGATCCGGTAGTTGTTTTATTTCTAGGTTATTTATTTGTTCGAAGATCAATGATCATTTCTTCGATTATGCGGAGAGAAGAGAGTAAAAGAAGACGAAGCAAATACATTAAACAAAGTTATACTTAGATTAAAGCTTAAATATATATATCTAGCAACTAAACTCCAAAACCCTGATGGAAAGTATCCGAGCAAGAGATTTGCATACATAGGGTTTATATTTACTAAGTGGAGGTTTGATTCAACCAAGTGGAATATTGAATTCCTTGAAGCTTTTTTAGTGATTACGTGGATTTAGTACTTAAATTCAAATTGAGATGCGCTCGATAATTGGTGTTGTTGCTTTCGGATTGTTGCATAGACGAAGATTAAAGCGGTGTTTGATGATGCGAGCTACGAGATAACAAAAAAAAAAGTCCAATGAAAACGAGATACATGAAATCACATACAAACTACCTAACAATAAAATTCGAGATTGAAAAGAACATAAAGAGCAAAACAAGGATGATAATGGAAAATATAGAGCAGGGACTATTGGAAAGGCTGAGTCAAAGCAGAGCAAGGGAGCGAGAAAGAAAGATAGTTGATTGTAACATATATTAATACAACAACCTCAAAAGTTATATAATTGGGATAAAAGATCAAATGATTTATCAATATAACATTGTAAATATTTAATATTAATCGTTAGAGAGTGCAACTAAATCGGTAGAGGTTTAGAGAGTGCAACTAAATCGGTAGCCTTGTGGCTTCTCAATTGCATGCACCTGAAAACAAAAACAAAAAGAAAATAATTAGTATAATACGAAAAATAAAATCTTAGACTAAATTCAATTCTAAAACTCTAAAGGTATCTATTGGTCCCCGGCAACGGCGCCAATTTGATCATCACTAAACAAATAAAACCTATCATACACTATACCAGATCAAAAACGGTAATCATAGTAGTACTTTAGGGTCGAATCCACAGAGACCAGAGATACACTTTAAATTAATAGATTAAATTAAGCTAAGACAAAATAAAATAAGGGTTTGATTTCTAACAACCTATCAAGAAGTAAAACAAAACAAATAAAAGAATATTAGGCATAGGGAAACCATCCGGGATGTGACAAAAGAATATAAAATTGTAAGCAATCACTAATGATTTACTGATTTGATGTACAAGAGTTGAAGAGAGACTAGAGGGTGGCCGCTTAAGAAAAGACGAAGAGTTGAAATTTTTTTAAAAACAATTGAAATTCATTAAAACCCTATATTTTATTCCTAAAATCAAAAGAATTTTATTGACCCATCAGTTGAACCGGTTCACCGGGTCACCGGGTCACGGGTGGTTGGCGAGTTTTTCAGGATTTTGCCGGTTTTATGATTGCCAAATTTTAATTACCCGAAATTGACTTAATCGGGTTGTTAAGGTTAAGGAAGATTTTAAATAAACATAATTCCCTGAAATAATATTTAGTATTTAATATCATAATTATGAATTCCTTAAATTTATTTCTTTTGTTTGTACGTGAGATTCAAAATGGAAAGCTAATTTATACTCCTATTTTATAGGGATTTACAACAATTATAACATATATTTTAGATTCCTCGAATAATAACTATTTCCTAATTTTGCTCACTCTTAATTAATCGTTACTATGAAATTCAAATTAGTTATTCAAATTTTTATTATGTTTCCTAATTATGCTTACTATTTATTAAGCAATTACTATAAAATATAAATTTGTTATTTGTTATGAACAAATAGATTTTGGAAAATATTCTCTCTGTTATTGATCTATGATAGAAGATACAACATATATATAGGGATACAATATTAGGGTTTAGCTTAAGGATAAGATAACATAGAATCTTCTAGAATCTACTAATGGTCATCCATATATTAACAATATATTTCTAACATTTTTCAAATTTTAACCATATTTCCAAATAACTAATTTATCCTTTTATAGCTATATATTAATTACGAGGAATATTTTGTTTTTGTTTTTAACACTGATTTTATTATTCTATTACAAATTTAGAGAATTATTACATCTCATGCCTCTATGAAGATTCATATCAAGTGGTTGCACCAGCACCATACTGAAGATCTCATGTAAACTTGACTCCTGATAGGACACGCTCTCCGGGAATTGAAACCCAGATCTCCGGGTGGGACTTCCACCAATAAAACGTAATATCTGGGACTCGAACCCCAGACCTCTTGGTATTGAAGTATTAATCAACTTTTGGTCAACCACTCGACCAAGGGTGCTTCCACAAAATATTTTGTTTTTAGTTATGTATCACAAACGAATTTTCAACAATGGAAATATCTATGAAACATTAACTACATAATCCCTAATTTCCCTCAATCTTATTAGATCGAATATTAGGAAAACTTTAGTTGTTATTCACAATTTAATCTCTTCGCTTTTTTGTCGCTCTAATAATTATCGATATCTTTAAGAAATATTTTATAAGATATAAATACCCTATTATTGTAGTTATTCAGTTAAGATTAACCTAACAAATCGCAGTGCTAATTAAATTTGTTTCCTCTTCTCGTGCTACTGGATTGATTCATATCAGCTATTTTCACATTTTCATAAGATAATCATTGATTCTAATTATTTATTGGTAAAATTTAAATTGTTTAACACACTTTCTCACTCTATAAATAAGATAAGATAGTGACACACACTTTCACGATTGTATGTAATCACTCTCCCTTCCTTTTAATTTCTCTCTTTCTTGCTTTCTTTTCTTTTCTTATGCAAATACTTATAAATTTGACGATGATATGTATTATAATAGTTTTTAATATTGAAATGCTTGTGATTCACTAACGTTTATTGATGTTTGTGATTGTGTGCAGGGTTACAATCGGTGGAGGAGATGGTGATGCTAGAAATAAAAGGATATATTAATATCAAATTGAAGATTATGATGACAAGTTGAATAAGGTATCTACAAAAAGTTTAGTTTTCGATCAAACAAATTAGCATTAACAAAAATATTGACTCATGCTATAATGTAGAGTGCAATCAAACCAGCAGCTGAACAAAAGCTCACTCAGACCGGATGCACATTCCCAATCAAACCCGACAAGGACATATGCTAATTATTTGAAGCATATCAGCTCAACCACGGAGATTCAAGGCCTAAAACCACTTGGAGATTGTTCACAACTCAGTTACAAGACACCTCAAAGAAGGACCAGCCCAAAAGGAGTTCAGACGAAGGATTTATTCAACTCACAAATAGGGTTATTCCCAGCTTACCCGATTCGGACATATGCGGACTGATTGAAGATTTCCGATCAAACCAAGAATATTTATGCTACAAATCGACTTGTTCTACAATCTTGACCCATCGGAGGCACGCGGCGAATTGGATTTACACCAATACCAGCTAAGATGTGAAAGTTATTAATTTTCTAAACCGAAGGATCCTAGACTTGCCTTATTTGGAACCTTTTATGTTTGGGAGACTTCAACCACATGTTTGGCGTCCAGGAGAGTCTCTAATACTTCCAGAGGATCCTAAGTACATCTCAAACTTCATTCCCAGCCATTGGATCAGGTGGATTCAATCTTGTCCACTAACACACCAAGACTTGCCATATATGGACCCGAGAGCATTCAAAGCCCAACCCCAACGGCTATCTTCTGATTTGGTGCGTCTTAAGAGTGCTATTATGAGGTTAATAGGCCATGGAATCATACAGAAGCTTTCAAGATACAAGAGCCCACAAATTTCCTTCTTTGGCCGAGCCATTAAAGTTCCAACGGCTAGTTTCCCTGAAGACCAAGTCCTTTGATATTTCTCACTCAAATTTCGTGTATCTTGTTTGCATCCCCTATATATTAATAGAGAAGCATTTTTGCCAATAATGCTGATGTGTCGTCGCTAGAGAGCTCGGCATTAATTATAAAAATAAACTAGCATCCTCACACTCTCCTCTCACCTATTGAATTTATTTAAGGAAATATTGAATTTTCTCTTTTCTCTAATTTTGTTAACAAAGATATTTCCCTTTAATTTAGAAATATTTCAAAAATTTTATTAAAAATTTATCTCTCATCTTTTTATGATCATATTTTTTTTAAAAAAATTGAACCAATACATAGTCTATATAATAAATAAAATCTAGATTTTATTTTTCATATATGTTGTGATTTGAATTTTTAAAAACGGACATAATTTACTTAATTAGTAAAAAAAAGAGTGAATTTTAATATTTAAATATTTTAATATTTGATTTAACACACATTCAAAAAATATTTAATATTTTGAATAAAAAGTAAAGAAACTTTGACAAAAATAAAAATAAAGAACAAAACTATTCAATCAAAAAAAATAAATAATCACTTAAAAATGTGAAAAAATTGCATTGTATCTTAAAGATCAGCGGGTTACTGAAATTTGAAATCGGAATATATAAACAAGCTTTTGTATCATAAAGATCAACGGGTCACTATGTCTTTGATTCGTTTAATATTTTTTATAGATCAATTAGAGTTTTATATTTACGTTACAAGCAAACTTTCAAATCATGAATTTTAAAATTTATAAATTTAACGTTTGTCCCGCGGTGTACCGCGGGTTAAGACCTAGTTTAATATTATTTTACTGTTAGGAGTCCTAGAGGTCGTGGCTATAAAGTTCAAATCATTTGTACTATTTTTAGACACCTTTTCATTGATTTAATAAACATTCAGTTTTCCTACAAAGTGTTGTCTTTGTGTTCTTATTCTTGTCTTCAGGATCTAAGTGTGGAATCACTTATTTTCTATTGATTTTCGGATCAGACTGCTTGTGGAATCAAGCCTTCTTGTTCGTTTGTGATTGTGGAATCAATCACAAACCCCATCTCCATCTCCATCAACATCCATCTTCCGCAACAAAGCTTGTCAACTCTTGACATCTTGTGATTCATAAGATTTGGTGGATTCCAATCTTATATCAGTGTGTTGTTTATGTTACATAAATTATAATTACCTTTATAATAACAACACAAATATTCTAACAATCATATGTTTTTACGATAACTTAGGGTCTATTATCTTCTAAAATAATTTCAAGATTACACTAAATAACCAAGCAGAAATAATACTGAAACAAACTGATGAGGTTTGGAATATTCTCATATAATATTTAACTATATAAAAATTAGTAATTACAAACACTAAAAAAAAGACCAAACTAAAAAAAAATTATATTTACAAATTGCTATTTACGCCAACACAATATTTTTATATGGGCAACAAAATCGACCCAAATAAGTTAATTAAATGAACATTATTAGTTATACTCATCAATAATATTATAACTTATAAAATTATAATTGATCTTCACTCTAGGAGCAAACAAATAAAACCTATCATACACTATACCGGATCAAAAACGGTAATCATAGTAGTACTTTAGGGTCGAATCCACAGAGACAAAATATATTAAATTAAGCTAAAACAAAATAAAATAAGAGTTTGATTTCTAACAACCTAACGAGAAATAAAACAAAGCAAATAAATAATAAAAGAATATTAGGCATAGGGAAACCATCTGCGATGTGACAAAAGAATTAAATCAATTAAATTGGAAATAATAAGATATGTTCATGAACTTAATTCACGATAATAAAGGCAAGTCGCTGTCGCGTAAATACCTAACTTAGCAATACTAAATTAGATACGGCTTTCGCGTGATCCTAACAAAATAAGACTAGCATTAATAACAAGATTGATATGTTCACAAAGTGCCACAACTACAACTGTCGTTGGCTATGGATCACCTTGCTCGACTATACTAGTTCCAGCAACTAAACATCACTTTTGATGCCACGAGTAGTCACCTATGATCTAGAACAAGTTAGCTACTCAAGCCCTAGCATTAAGAACAAACATAGAAGAAAAACTATAAAATAAATTTCCAAACTAACAACCTAACAATCGGATCACATCCCTTTAGAATAACCCTAGCCTAATAAGGAAACTACTGAAACATAAAAACTAAAACAAAGACGAAACTAAAAAGAAACATCTTTATAAAATAAAACTAAGAGTGTAATGAGATGTGAATCTCTTACAAACTCTAAAAGGGAGAGAATGTATTGTGTATGATTACAAGAGGCAATCCCCTCGATATAGTAAAGGGAGAGAGGCCGCAAAAGGAAAAGAGGAGAAAATAGAAAGAAGAAAAATGAAAATCCTTGGAGAGTCGGCAAGCGGGGATCGATCGATCCTCGGTGTGGATCGGTTGATCCCACCGTCTTTTCATCTTGGGACAAAGCCTTTGATTGGATCGAACGGTCCATGGGTCTGGTTGGTCGGTTCTGCCGCCTCTTCAACCGTGGGTCGCAAATCTTCAGGGATCGATCGATCCTTGGTGTGGATCGGTCGATCCTCCTTCATTTCTTCACGATTGGTCGACTTCTTCATGATTAACCCATTTGCACTCTTATTTGATCCAAAATCCTTTCTTTTCCAATATTCTCTCTTTAGACCTGTAAATCACTAAGTAAAGCAAATAGTCCTAATATCTATCTAATATAGGTTAGTTGACTCAAAATACAAACCTAAAACTTAGACTAAAAACGATAAAAATAAGACTCATCAATTCCCCCAGACTTGAATCTTTGCTTGTCCTCAAGCAAGAACAATCCGAAATCTTAAAGGGAAAGGTTTGAAAACAAGAACTTACAACTCCTCGAGAATCTCCGTACATCTTCCATAAATTTATCACTCAAAGGATTGAGCTTACAACATGTACTAACCATTGGCTTAGCAACTATCCGTACTGATGTCCCGAGATCTCAAGGAAGCTCCAAAATCTCCTTTGTTGACTCCCTACATTCATTCTTTACAAGCATGTGGTCTCAACGAGGGAATATCGATCAAAGATCGCGTAGACGCTTACCTTCTTCTAGCTTTCAAGACATTCTTCTTATGGTTCCTTTCCTCCTCTTCTCTTTACTCTTTTAAGATCGATTTCTCCCTACTTTTCTAGGGTATCATTTTATTTTTTCTATCGATTTCCTTTCTTTTTAGCCCGGGGTTGGTTTTCATGAGTCCGAAGTATGCAAGGGGGTAACCACACATCCCTCGGCCCACTTCTTTGTTTACCATATCCCTTTTCTTTTCCTTTTCTCTTTTTATTTTTTTTTCTTATTCAGGAGAAGAGATAGGGGAACCATACTTTTTTAGAAGTTATGCGCATCTCCGAAAGCTTGAGTCAGAGGTCGCGCTCGATGTATACCAAGCCCCAAGTTGAGAAGATTAAGTCCAAATTAACGTCTTGTCATGGGTGGAGTCAACGCCAGGTCAATCGGATTTCCAAGAGATAGGGACTTCTGGTGAGTTGTTCGGCTATGGCGTTTCAATCTTCGGCTCTTCAAAAGGATAGTCATGATGGATAGCAGAAGATATTAGTACGAACACACGATTCACAAAAGAAGTTTCAAGTTCTAAACCATTTTGACTCAATAAAACGACTCAAATAAAATGAAAATGTTATCATAATGGTCACATATCCCCCCATACTTACTTCACACCGTCCCGGTGTGTAAGAAAAATCAAAGAAAGGAAATGCAAAGCATAAGAAAACAAAAGTCAGAAAACATAGCAGGGATCGATCGATCCTGGTAGGGGATCGGTCGATCCTACCGTTAGAGATACAAATCCAAATACAAAAATACATAAGTTCAAAAAGAAACTAAAAATATATAGTACATAGGATAGAACCAGTGGATATGAGTCTATGCTGAAGGTTGAGTGTCGAAAATGTCGGGGTCTCGCCTGGTACGAATGCGGAAATTGTCCTGCACGCAAGTCTCTGAATCATCATGGGTAGATGAAGAATGCCATGTATGGGATCGGCCAGGAGGGTCTGAAGAGTACTCCTCATCATCATCAGTGCGGACAGCAGAAATAGGAGCAAAGGCATCGACCTCAGGATCAGCCTCATGTACAGGAGTAGGTTCGCGTGGAGGCGGCGGTGGTGGTGGTGCAACGCAGCATAGCCAAGAAGCAATCTTGGTCAGCAGGCTGTTGTTCTTCTTGGTCGTCTCGCAGACCCAACGCTCCATCTCTGTAGTCGGCTCCGGTGGATCTGTAGCGGTGTAAGCGCTCACATCAAGCTCAAATGGTGGCACCTGTCCGGAGAATGGCGGAAATGGCGGTGGCTGAGATGCAGAAGGCTCAGAAGGACCAGCCTCATCAATGCGTCGGGTGCGTACTTGATCTTCACTCTAGGAGCAAACAAATAAAACCTATCATACACTATACCGGATCAAAAACGGTAATCATAGTAGTACTTTAGGGTCGAATCCACAGAGACCAGAGATACACTTTAAATTAATAGATTAAATTAAGCTAAGACAAAATAAAATAAGAGTTTGATTTCTTGTAACGTAACGAGAAATAAAACAAAGCAAATAAATAATAAAAGAATATTAGGCATAGGGAAACCATCCGGGATGTGACAAAAGAATTAAATCAATTAAATTAGAAATAATAAAATATGTTCATGAACTCAATTCACGATAATAAAGGCAAGTCGCTGTCGCGTAAATACCTATCTTAGTAATACCAAATTAGAAAACGGCTTTCGCGTGATCCTAACAAAGTAAGACTAGCATTAATTAATAACAAGATTGATATGTTCACAAAGTGCCACAACTACAACTGTCGTTGGCCATGGATCACCTTGCTCGACTATACTAGTTTCAGCAACTAAACAGCACTTTTGATGCCACGGGTAGTCACCTATGATCTAGAACAAGTTAGCTACTCAATCCCTAACATTAAGAACAAACATAGAAGAAAAACTATAAAATAAATTTCCAAACTAACAACCTAACAATCGGATCACATCCCTTCAGAATAACCCTAGCCTAATAAGGAAACTACTCAAACATAAAAACTAAAACAAAGACGAAACTAAAAAGAAACATCTTTATAAAATAAAACTAAGAGTGTACTGAGATGTGAATCTCTTACAAACTCTAAAAGGGAGAGAATGAATTGTTTATGATTACAAGAGGCGAGCCCCTCTTTATATAGTAAAGGGAGAGAGGTCGCAAAAGGAAAAGAGAAGAGAAAATGGAAAGAAGAAAAATGGAAATCCTTGGAGAGTCGGCAAGCGGGGATCGATCGATCCTCAGTGTGAATCGGTCGATCCCACCGTCTTTTCGTCTTCGGCCAAAGCCTTTGATTGGATCGAACGGTCAATGGGCCTGGTTGGTCGGTTCTGCCGTCTCTTCAACCGTGAGTCGCAAATCTTCAGGGATCGATCGATCCTTGGTGTGGATCGGTCGATCCTCCTTCATTTCTTCACGATTTGTTGACTTCTTCATGCTTAGCCCATTTGCACTCTCATTTAATCCAAAATCCTTTCTTTTCCAATATTCTCTCTTTAGACCTGTAAATCACTAAGTAAAGCAAATAGTCCTAATATCTATCTAATATAGGTTAGTTGACTCAAAATACAATCCTAAAACTTAGACTAAAATTGATAAAAATAAGACTCATCAATTCCCCCAGACTTGAATCTTTGCTTGCCCTCAAGCAAGAACAATCCGAAATACAAATCTCAAAGGGAAAGGTTTGAAAACAAGAACTTACAACTCCTCGAGAATCTCCGTACATCTTCCGTAAATCCATCACTCAAAGGATTGAGCTTACAACATGTACTAACCATTGGCTTACCAACTCTCCGTACTGATGTCCCGGGATCTCAAAGAAGCTCCAAAATCTCCTTTGTTGACTCCCTACATTCATTCTTTACAAGCATGTGGTCTCAACGAGGGAGTATCGATCAAAGATCGCGTAGACGCTTACCTTCTTCTAGCTTCCAAGACATTCTTCTTATGGTTCCTTTCCTCCTCTTCTCTTTACTCTTTTGAGATCGATTTCTCCCTACTTTTCTAGGGTATCATTTTTTTTTTTTTCTATCGATCTCCTTTTCTCTTTTTCTCTTTAGCCCGGGGTTGGTTTTCATGAGTCCGAAGTATGCAAGGGGGTAACCATACATCCCTCGGCCCACTTCTTTGTTTACCACATCCCTTTTCTTTTCCTTTTCTCTTTTTATTTTTCTTTTTCTTATTCAGGAGAAGAGATAGGGGAACCATACTTTTTTAGAAGTTATGCGCATCTCCGAAAGCTTGAGTCAGAGGTCGCGTTCGATGTATACCAAGCCCCAAGTTGAGAAGATTAAGTCCAAATTAACGTCTTGTCATGGGTGGAGTCAACGCCAGGTCAATCGGATTTCCAAGAGATAGGGACTTCTGGTGAGTTGTTCGGCTATGGCGATCCAATCTTCGGCTCTTCAAAAGGATAGTCATGATGGATAGCAGAAGATATTAGTACGAACACACGATTCACAAAAGAAGTTTCAAGTTCTAAACCATTTTGACTCAATAAAACGACTCAAATAAAATGAAAATGTTATCATAATGGTCACATATCCCCCCATACTTACTTCACACCGTCCCGGTGTGTAAGAAAAATCAAAGAAAGGAAATGCAAAGCATAAGAAAACAAAAGTCAGAAAACATAGCAGGGATCGATCGATCCTGGTAGGGGATCGGTCGATCCTACCGTTAGAGATACAAATCCAAATACAAAAATACATAAGTTCAAAAAGAAACTAAAAATATATAGTACAGAGGATAGAACCAGTGGATATGAGTCTATGCTGAAGGTTGAGTGTCGAAAATGTCGGGGTCTCGCCTTGTACGAATGCGGAAATTGTCCTGCACGCAAGTCTCCGAATCATCATGGGTAGATGAAGAATGCCATGTATGGGATCGGCCAGGAGGGTCTGAAGAGTACTCCTCATCATCATCAGTGCGGACAGCAGAAATACGAGCAAAGGCATCGACCTCAGGATCAGCCTCATGTACAGGAGTAGGTTCGCGTGGAGGCGGCGGTGGTGGTGGTGCAACGCAGCATAGCCAAGAAGCAATCTTGGTCAGCAGGCTGTTGTTCTTCTTGGTCGTCTCGCAGACCCAATGCTCCATCTCTGTAGTCGGCTCTGGTGGATCTGTAGCGGTGTAAGCGCTCACGTCAAGCTCAAATGGTGGCACCTGTCCGGAGAATGGCTGAAATGGCGGTGGCTGAAGTGCGTCGGGTGCGTGCTGCTCTCCGGATACCACTTGTCTTCGGCAGGATAGGTCTCTCGCAAAGCGCCCCAGCAGGCGGGTTGAAACCAATGTTTCCTGGAATAGCGAGAGATGTCAAATCAATGCGGGGCAGGCGAATGTACCTGTAGGCCCCGTCAGAACCTTGGAAACGGTAGACTAGCGAGTGGCGGATGAGGATCTCGCTGGCATAGAGGTGCTCCCGATCAATGAATCGCACCTTGTTTTCCGGTAAGGGGCACGTGATACCAAAACCATAGAAAGCCATAATGGGAGTCACCATACTACCAATGGTGATGACCTTCTTTGAGGATCGAAGCACGTTGTTGCGCACCTGGATGAACTCCTAGCAAAGCAGAGTGGCGAAGTTGACGCGATGCGTCTTGTTGTAGTTCGCCGAGGCAGGATCGGTGATGAATGGGTAGCTTTAGAGTACTCATCTCCGCGCGGGCGAAGATGGTACTACTCATGAATCGAACAGCGAGGCGGAGCACCGGATTGCGGATCAATACCTGTTTGGCACCTCGCGAGACATAGTCACCAGACCCAAAGGTCTGCCAGAAATCAGAAGTATCGGTGACTCCATCAAACTTGGTCTTCTCCCTCCTCGGAAAGCCATAAAGATCGCAGAGCTGGCTAAACGTGATGGTAAAGGGTCTCTTGGCGAGGAAGAAGGAGATAAACCCGTCGGTAGCATCAAGTGGATCCGTCGGGAAGTGGAGCTCCACTGTGGCTAGGAACTCAGCTGCAGCATTAGGGAATAGGGGCCATCGCTTCTTAGGGAAGCTGCCAAAACCGGCGTTACGCAGAAACGCCAAGACATCATCAAGAATATATCCCTGTAGCCTCCAGGACATCGGTCTCCAGGAACCGTGTGGGCTCAAACTTGCAGGCACGAAGTGCAGTGGTGTTCTTGTTGTCTTTGCTATTCCACTCTCTTTCTCTGGTGGCAGGTTCTTTGCCGCTGCGTCTTTGTCTAGGAGCCATTTCCTGAAAAACAGAAACACTCAAAACCAAGTAAGTATAGATTTCAAAACTTAACAAAAATCAAAAATGACTTTGTAAGCTTAGCAAATGATACTAGACAAGCAGTGCGACGCAAGCAACAACATCCAATTAAACATAGAACCGAAATCTCTATCGCACTCGCGAAATGTAAAATAGAAAATTCGAGACATGTAATGGCATTAAACACAAACAATCCAACAAGCAAACTCTCTCAAACTCCATCGAACACTTTTAAACATCAAGCATCGGTCTTTACATGCATATCAACTTAAAAATCGGAAATTTTCAACATGTAAAGCAAAATCGACCAAGTGCGATTGTTCTAGCAGTCCTATAACCAGTCTAGCAACCTAATGTGATCAAATTCCATGAGAAATGATAAAGAACTAAGGTTTTCTCTCAAGGAAAAGAGAAACCCGAAATCCCCCATGCAACCCAAAATTTCGAAATTTTTACCTTGATCAATCGAAGCTGGGTATAGGTGGATCATATAGAGCACAGAAAATGAAGCAATTCACACACAAATATGGCAAAAATCGATGGAGAATTGAGAGAGAAAATGGAGCTCAAAGATGGAGAGGGAGTGTAACAATGGTGGCGAAAATGAGGAAGAAGAGGGAGGGGTCGATCCCTAAATCGACTTTGGCCTCCAAAAACCGGTTTAAACCGGTTTGAATTGAGTTACAAACCGATTCAAACCGGAAAACCTAATTTTTTTCGAAATACCTGAGTCGGGATATATCGATCCCTGGTGTAGATCGGTCGATTCCGAGGCTTCTGTCCCTCGGTTCATTTCCAGGCGAGACCGATCGATCCATGGTGGAGATCGATCGGTCCTAAGTGTCTGATCGCCAAAATCTCACATCTTAATGCGATTAAAACCTATTGATAATAGTTTGCGACCCACTGATTAAAATCCTCAACTTATAAATATATAGTGTGGATCTCGGATCCAACACTCAAAATATGGAATTTGAAATAAAAGAAAAGAACGATAATCAATAATAGTTTGCTCTTGCAAAAAGTGTAAAATATCAGTATTATTGCCCAAAAGAAATTGTCCCCTATTACATCGGGATTATCCTATATTTATACTTCCATTCTAAGACATTAATTGCATTTAATGCTATTATTACAATTATTTACATTAATGGCGTCGGTTTTGATCTTGTCCTTTATTGTTGTAACAGCTATATTTGAACTCTTCATGGGCTTGGGCCTTCTATTTCATCTTGGTCCTCCGAGCTTCTTTTCATACCCGAGCTCTTCTTTCTCCGAACTGCTCTTGTTAATGTCTTGTAATTCGGTTGATCCTTTTTTTGTTGTACCTAAACTTGGGCCCAATCTTGAGATCGGGATCCGGTATCAACAATTGCCCCCCAAGTCTTCCAAGCTATTCAGCTCGGATGACTTGGAATTAAATGCTGATTTATTTGATTTTGTCTGGATTTGCTGTGCTTTCCATCATTGCTTTGATTTTCGTGATTACAGCGATTTGATCTCCCTGACATTCGCCAATTTTGTCCTTCATTGATGACTAATTTTTATATTAATATACTGGGGAAACCGCTCCACTTCCCCACATTCTTTGTGGCGGTTAATAAAAGTAAACTCAATCAAAAATATTTTTATCTTCCTCCTACATCTTTACTTTTACCCTTTCATTGAAAATTCCGAGATGTCGCCGCCTCGTTCTACTGCTATTGTCCCAACGGAAGAAGAGCTTGCTTTAATCGTGGCTGGAGACAACTCTTTCTTCCGAAGAATCGCTCGATCTGCTCTGGCGCCTTTGCAATATTCCGAAAGATGTGGAACTTGCTCTTCCGGTGCCGAACGAGTCTCCGGAATCCGTGCGCCCTGAATATTGTTGTGCTTACGAAGTTTATTTTAAAGGTTGCGGCTTCTCCTTTCCTATTCCCGATTTACTGCTTCTGTACTTATATGCTCTAGGTCTTGCTTTTCCGCAATGCACCCCGAATTTAATTTGTAATATCATGTGCGCAATAAATGTGGCTATGGAGGCGAACCTCGCCATTGGTCTTGACGAACTCTCTGAGTTACTTTCACGCTCCAGCCTCGCACAGATAGAGCATTATTCGACGGTTTTCCTCTTAAAGATGAAAACTGGAGAAGATACTGGTTCTTGTTCAAGATTGACGAGTCCTCTGCCGGAAGTTTTAGCAAAATCTTCAGGACAAAATTTCTGTCCGAACCAGGTAAGGAAACTGTTCCTTTAATGCCTCCTCTTATTTGCTTAATTAGTACACTCTATCCCTTTGGATTGCTGAATTCGGCATTCTTTTGTTTTCAGCGGACAATAAGTTAAAACGACCTGAATTTTATCAAGGTTTCTTCCACTTTTTCAAGGCTGCTTCGGAGCAACGCATTCACTGGAACTCTTTTACTATTAAAAGGTACTTTTGACGAAAATTGGAGTGAATTGGGTCTTCGTGAGCGAAGGGGCAAGGAGATTGACATGCTGAACGCTGTTGCCACTATCAGTAAAGAAAAGAGGGCTTCACCTAGCGTTGAGGTCCATCGTAAAGCTATCCTTGTTAACGATGGTTCTCCTGAATCTCTCAGGGTCTTTGGTCGCCCCCCATCTCCTCCTCCAGGTCCAGCCGCTCCTGCGGGGGATGACTTCGATGTCACTATTGCTTCTCTTCCAAAGAGGACCTCGAAGAAACGGACTTCGGATTCAGCGGTTGACCCAACGGTGAGTTCCTCTCAGCGTTCAAAAAGAACCTGTCCCGAGATGCCTCTCCCACCTACTCCGATCTCTCAACCTTCTGGTAGTTCAGGCCAGGTCGGCTCAGATGAAGTTCTTATGGCAGCTCATCATGAGGTGTCCTTTCCACCCGAGCTGATTGCACATGTTTCCGACGATTCACTTCGGGTCGATTCTGACAATCCAATAGCCCCTACCTTGGAGGTAAGGCCCCGTGTGGATAAGGACTCTCGCTCTCAAGGCTCAAGGTCTAGCAAGCCGCCCCGTCGTGGCCCCACTTCTAATCCTGCTTTTACAGGTATCCTTATTAAGCCTTTTGGTCTGTTTCCCCTTGTCGAAATATAACAAAGATTCTTTTATTTAGCTCACGATCGTGCTGCGAATGTTTTTAAGCATCTCGGAACTCAAGCGGGTGATCCTATCCCTCAACTTGAGTGCTGGAGGCCCGAAATCCGTGACCTTTATTCCAACTATGCACTTCACGCAGCTCAGGTTCAGTTTCATCATTTTTTTTTTTAGAGTTTCGTACAATCTCAAGGTTGGTAAGTTTCAATTTCCCGAATCTTCTTTTAGTGTGCTGGCTTCGTTACCAGCATGGTCAGCTGTTATGAATCACGGGTTATTCCCAACATTGCCGGTAGTGAGTCCCTGCAGAATAGGATTGCAGCTTTGGAGCAATCAGGGAAAGAACTTAAGGAGGCGCTGATCCAGTCAGAAGCTCGCGCTAGTTCGGCTGATGTTCTTAAAAAAGAACTTGAAAAGGCTCAGGAGCTCGGAAAGGCTCAAGAACAGAGAATTCGATTATTCGCTACAAGTGCTTCTTCTTCCAAAGAGTCGTGTGAGGACATGGGCATTGAACTCCATAACATTAAGGCCAAACTGAAAGAGCAAGAATTGAAGAATGAAGCGTTAGTTAAACTTCGTGAACATGATTTGAAGGTGTCTGTACACTCAGCTCGGAAAATGGTGAAATCCCGAGGTCAAATACTTTTTGATGACATTTCTGAGTACTTCCGTTGTGTTAAGGCGAGGAAAGGAGCTGAAGCTGACTTGGTGGAAATTAATAGCAACAAGATGCTCCTTGTTTAGATCGCTGAAGGCAAGGTCTCTCCTGGCGATGAGCTCGATGCTCTGGACAAGATGCTGAAGGAGACTAATGAGAAGCTTTCTTCTCTTCCTCCAGCTGACTTTGATCTTCAGAAATACGCTGAATACTTCGCTGATTCTCCTCCTATAGATGAAACTGGTCCGTCCTTGGCTTGCGACGAGAACCTCATGGAAGGAGGTTTTGGATCTTCGGAGAGAATCGACCCTTCATCTGCTCCGGTTTCAGTTACTCTAGAGGTGAATTTTATAATTCCTTCTTTTATCTATCAGTTTGGTTCTAACTTTTTCTTGCTCAAAAATAAACAGGTATCTGAGCTTCGAACTCCCCTTGTTCCCAAAACGAGTATTCAACATGCCAGTTCGGAAATTCCGCCACCGAGCTTCGAAGTGAATCATATTGAAGTCGTCAGTTCGGAGTTAGGAGATTTAACTCCTGAAGTTCATTAATCTTGCGGTTATATCCGCCTTTCCGGGGAATTTTCCCTTTTTATCTTTAAGACTTGTTTTTGTTATTTTGTTGCCCATGAGGGTTTTAATGATTTAATGTTTCATTTTGCCTGAGGAGGCTTGTAAACCTTGAACTTAATTCGAATTTTTAGGTTTGCAAAGCCTTTCTATTCGATTCAAAGGTTTTATATTGTTTGTTGAAAATGTTAGGGTTGATCAGGCCCATCGGTCATTACTAAAAGTGGGCATATGCCCATCTTTTGTTTTGCCCTTTCGTTGTTTGTTGAATAATTAATTCAAAGTACGAATTTTATACCAAGATTTGAGTTTTTTAGTTCGGATTCCGAACTTGGTGAGCTCGGATCTCGGGATTAGGAAATCCCTTTGAGTTCAAATGAACTTGTGCCCTTTATCGTGTGAAACCACACTCTTTTCGTTGGGCCTGCCCTATATCCCAGACAAGCCCATTTATTTAAATTTTGATTTCGAAATTGACTTGACGCTTGGGTTTCCCTAGACCCTCAAAGTCTTTAGGTAGAGTGGCTTAATTGCCCTCTTTATTACACTCTCCTACTGCCTTAATTGGGAAACGTGATGTCATGATTACTTCTTTATATTAAATAGGAAAAGATACGAAACCTTTTAGATTTTCCGTATGTCTTTCTTCCTCTTTCTCTCTGCACATATTTTGTTCTCGGTGATCATGTTTTCTTCTTCCTCCAGCGACGACAGCGCTGTTTCGGCTCCTCGTGAAGGTACTAGGGCGCCCGTTAAAGGCCGTCTCCCCTTTCCTCGTCTTCCGACCAGAAGCAGAGATGCAGATGGTAAGTTCATTCCTCTGGGCCTTCAGTATCCTGACATGGAGATTCCAGGTTGCGTCTACGAGTGGTCTCAGGTTCAAGACTATATGGCTGAGGTTTATCCCTTTTCTTCCCTATTTTCTCGCTTAGTAGCCTTTCGTAGTTGAATTCTAGGTTTAGGTTCTTCTAGGATTTCCGGACTGTTTAGATGTTGATCCCCAGTATTGAACCCTAAACCCTATGTTTTTTTTTTGTTTAGATTGTTGAAAAACATGACCGTCTTGTTGCCAAACGTTCGCGTCTGGTAACTGAGAAGAAGAAATTACAGGCCAAGATACTGGATTACGAAAGAAGGATCAGAAGGCTAGAAACGGACCCAATCGATTGGGAGCGTCAGAACTTTGACTCCATAATGCCCATTCCGGACGTTTTCCGAGAGTGGATGAGAGGTGGAGAGAAAGCTTCCGAGGTTCACCGGAAACGTGCTAAGGCCGCTCTGTTAGCTGGGACTGCTCCTGCCAACGCTGCTCGTGATATTTCTATTGATCATCCACCGGAAGTCCGTCGGAACATCGCCGTTAACAGACGCAGACGCGGTGCCCCTGGCCCTAGTACTAGTGATGCGGGTCCCTCGTCTTCCGAAGCCAAGAGAGCTGACAAGCGTCCGGCTGATGGGCCTCCCTTCTGATCTTTTGGTGATCCAACTTTGGTCCCGAGGCCTTTTTTTTTTTAAAAAAACTTATGTTGATAATGGGCCCAAGGCCAATTTCTTTTTCAAACAATGGATCCTTCCGAGGATCCGAAGATTCAGTTTCCATATTTTATTGATCGGATTCCTTATTTCCTTTACTTTAGAATGATTTTTATTGCATTTATTCCTTGATAATCGTGATTTGCTCCGTAACTTAGGAAATTGGTTCTCCTATGATATCAGAGAGAGTTAAATAGATCCTATGGTGCAGTTTCTTCTCATTAAGCAAAATGCGTAAGAAGTCAAATTCCAAACGTTATAGATCAAAACGCTCTGGAAACAATTGCTCAGGTCCGCGGGTCAAAGATGCTGAGACTTCTTTTCACGAAGAACTCTTCTGTTCCAACCCAGGGGCAGGCGAATGTCGTCTTGGCATTGGTACTGCCATGCAGATTCCTCGTGGCATGCTCGAACAACTCTCCCCCAGCCATTACATTTCTGCGCATGGTTATCTTAAGAAGGTTTGTTCCCCTTTAATCGCAATAGTTTGTTTATTTATAAAGAAGATAACTGACTATTGTCAATTTGCAGCTTGTGAACAAGTACAAGGGTCTCAGAAGTGAAAGGGAGTTTCTCCAAAGAAAAGTGTTCCAATTGGAGAAAAGGATGCTTGAGATCTCGAAAGATCTGTGCATTCTCGAGGCCCATCCCGAACACTGGCTTGATCTCGGTTTTGATCAGTTCTTTGGTGGGATACCTGCCGGTCTTCGGGTGATAATTGACCTCGCAAGTCAAGGAGTCGAAGTGTTCGAAAGAGAAAACTAAATTCATATAAACCAAATCCTCAGTTGTAGTTCCTTTGTTTCGCTTCGCGTTTTGTTCTTTTGATATTCCTTGTAATCGAAGGAGGTGGTGTAACCCCTTGCCCCCCTGTTTTTTTTTTTGAAAATGAAATAAAGAGGATTTGATGGATTTTATTTAATAAAATAGCTGAACTCATCCGAGCTGCCTACGTACCCTTGTCAGGGATCAAGCCAAACCGTAGTTCATTATACAAAAAATACAATGGGCGTGGAACGTCCGTTCCATCCTGCTCCTTTAGCCGATACACACCATTCCGAACCACCTTGGAGACTTCGTAAGGTCCCTCCCAGCTAATTCCGAGCTTTCCTGCTCCATCTTCTTTTTTGTTCTCAAAAACACGACGAAGGACGAAATCTCCAACTTTTAAAGGCCGATTTTTAAATCTAGAATTATAATATCGGGCTGTAGTTTGCTAGTAATTCTGTAAACAAATCAGTGCGCGATCTCGTCGTTCGTCAATTGTATCCAATGTATCTTCCAGATTTTGAGTATTCATTACTTCGTTACGAGGTAGTTCATTCCGACGTAGTCCCGGCACCTCGTTCTCGGATGGTACAACTGCCTTCATGCCATACACAAGAGAAAAAGGAGTTTCTCCAGTAGCTCGTCGTGGTGTTGTTCGGTAAGCCCATAGTACTGGTTGCAACTCATCGTACCAACCTCCTTTATAAGCCGTCAAACGCTTCTTCAAGTTAGACATAATTGTTTTGTTGGTTGCCTCAGCCTGACCGTTCCCCAGTGGGTATCGAGGTGTTGAGTAGCTAATCTTAATCTTCCAAGAAGAACAGAAGTTTTCAAAGTCCGCCGAGATGAATTGTGACCCATTGTCAGTAACTATTTCGAATGAAATACCATGGCGACAGATGATATACTTCCACAAGAAAGTTTTAACCTGAGAATCTTTTATCGAAACATAGGCCTCCGCATCGACCCACTTGGAGAAGTAATCTGTAAGAACAAGCAAGAAATGTACCCCTCTAGTTGACCGATGTAATGGACCGATGATATCCATCGACCAACGCATAAACGGGTAAGGAGCCGTGATAGAAGATAAAAGTTCTGAAGGTTGATGAATTAATGGTGCATGCTGCTGACATTTCTTACAACGTCGGGCGTATTTTTCGCAATCCGTTACCATTGTTGGCCAATAATATCCTTGTCTCTTGATTTTGAACGCCATTGTACGTCCGGACGAATGACTTCCACATAACCCTTCATGTGTCTCAGCTGTGACGACGTATGTCTCTTCTCCGTGGATACATAATAAATATGGGTCACTCAGGCCGCGCCTGTAAAGCTTTCCTCGTATCAAACAGTACTTTGCGCTTTGTATGCGTAACTTTCGAGCCCTCCATTTGCCCTCCGGAAGTTCTCCAAATTCGATATACCTCTTGATCGAAATTCTCCAATCACTCCCCCAGACTTCGGGTGATGCGTCGAATTGTACCTCGCGAGGTTGTTGTTTTGGTTCTGGTGCTAAATCTGAAGTATCGGCTTCAGTTGCTCCAGTTTCTATTACCTCATCATTTGCCTCGTACGATTCGGGTTCTTCGGAAGGCTTTTCCACTGATGTTCGTTGCACAGGAGTCTTTCGAACTCTTTTGTTCGGGAGAGACTCAGTTTGATTACTCGGATTCACCCTGAATTTTGATCTTGTTACAACTGTTACTTAGTCTTGAATTGAAATGCTCGGAGATATAATACTCTCTACCGGAATGATCCTTTTGAGATCTGGATCCGAAGTGGAAGCTAAGGCTGCTAACGCATCCGCCGAAGTGTTTTCACTCCGAGGAATTCGAATGAGTTCGAAATGTTTAAAGTTTGCAGCTAAATTCTTGACTAAGTGGAGATAAGCTTCCATTCGCTGATCCTTAGCTTCATAATCTCCATTAAACTGATTAACTACGAGCTGTGAATCGCAGTAGACCGTGAGTTCATTCACGTTTAAGCTCGCTGCAAGGCGCATTCCGGCTATTAAAGCCTCATACTCTTCTTCGTTGTTTGATGCCGGAAAAACAAGTCGAAAACATTGCTCTATCACCTCCCTTCCGGGTGCAACAAGTCTGACGCCTGATCTCTTCCTAACCGGATGAACAAATAAAAACCTATCATACACTATACCGGATCAAAACGGTAATCATAGTAGTACTTTAGGGTCGAATACACAGAGACCAAAGATACACTTTAAATCAATAGATTAAATTAAGCTAAGACAAAATAGTAAGAGTTTGTTTTCTAACAACCTAACGATAGAATAAAATAAGCAAACAATAATAAAAGAAGTATTAGGCATAGGGAGACCATCCAGGATGTGATAAAACAATTAAATCAATTAACAGGAAATATTAAGATACGTTCTAGAACTCAATTCACAATGGTAAGGTAAGTCGATTTTCACGCAAATACCTACTTAGCAATATTTAGGGAACGCTTTACGCTAGGCTTCCCTAAGTAAAACTAGCATTAATAACAAGATCGATATGTTCACAAGATATCAAAACGAGAGCTTTGCGCTTGCCAAGTTATGAAATCTTGCTCCCCTAGTGTTGATTCCAGCGACTAAACATTACTTTCGTACCTAGTTTAATCACCTAAGATCTTAGAACAAGTTAGCTACTCAAGCCCTAAGCATTAAGAACAACAATAGGAAAAGAACTATAAATTAAATTCCCAAACTAACAACCTAATAATCAATCACATCCCTTCAGAGAAACCCTAGCCTAATAAGGAAACTACTCAAGCATAAAAATAAAAACAAAGATGGAACTAAAAAGAAACATCTTTAAAATAAAACTAAGAGTGTATTGAGATGTGAATCTCTTACAAACTCTAAAAGGAAGAGAATGAATTGTGTGTCTTTACAAGAGGCGAGCCCCTCTTTATATAGTAAAGGGAAATCCTTGGAGAGTCGGCAAGCAGGGATCGATCGATCCTTAGTGTGGATCGGTCGATCCCACCGTCTTTTCGTCTTGGGCCAAGGCCCTTGATCGGATCGAGCGGTCCATGGGCCTGGTTGATCGGTTCTGCCGCCTCTTCAATCGTGGGTCGCAATTCTTCATGGATCGATCGATCCTTGGTGTGGATCGGTCGATCCTTCCTCATTTCTTTACGATTTGTCGACTTCTTCATGCTTAGCCCATTTGCACTCTTATTTGATCCAAAATCCTTTCTTTTCCAATATTCTCTCTTTAGACCTGTAAATCACTAAGTAAAGCAAATAGTCCTAATATCTATCTAATATAGGTTAGTTGACTCAAAATACAATCCTAAAACATAGACTAAAAACGATAAAAATAAGACTCATCAATTCCCCCAGACTTGAATCTTTGGTTGTCCTCAAGCAAGAACAATCCGAAATCTTAAAGGGAAAGGTTTGAAAACGGGAACTTACAACTTTTCGAGAATCTCCGTACATTTTCCGTGAGTCCATCACTCAAAGGTTTGAGCTTACAACATGTACCAACCATGAACTTAGCAACTCTCCGTACTAGTGTCCCGAGATCTCAAGGAAGCTCCAAAATCTCCATTGTTGACTCCCTACATTCATTCTTTACAAGCGTGTGGTCTCAACGAGGGAGTATCGATCAAAGATCGCGTAGACGCTTACCTTCTTCTAGCTTCCAAGACATTCTTCTTGTGGTTCCTTTCCTCCTCTCCTCTTTTTCTTCTTGAGATCGATTTCTCCCTACTTTTCTAGGGTATCATTTTATTTTTTCTATCGATCTCTTTTTCTCTTTTTCTTTTTAGCCCGGGGTTGGTTTTCATGAGTCCGAAATATGCAAGGGGGTAACCACACATCCCTCGGCCCACTTCTTTGTTTACCACATCCCTTTTCTTTTCTTTTTCTCTTTTTCTTCTTTTTCAGGAGAAGAGAGGGGAATTCATACTTTTTTGAAGTTATGCGCGTCTTGGAGAGCTTGAGTCAGAGGTCGCGTTCGATGTATACCAAGCCCCAAGTTGAGAAGATTAAGTCCAATTAACGTCTTATCAAGGGTGGAGTTAACGCCAGGTCAATCGGATTTCCAAGAGATAGGGGACTTCTGTTGAGTTGTTCGGCTAATGGCGTTCCAATCTTCGGCTCTTCAAAAAGATAGTCATGACGGATAGCAGAAGATATTAGTACGAACACACGATTCACAAAAGAAGTTCCAAGTTCCAAACCATTTTGACTCAATAAAACGACACAAATAAAAAAAAAATGTTAGCACAATAGTCACAATATCCCCCCCAGACTTACTTCACACCGTCCCGGTGTGTAAGAAAAATCAAAGAAAGAAAAATGCAACACATAAGAAAAATAATGTCAGAAAACATGAACGGATCGATCGATCCCGAAGGGAGATCGGTCGATCCTACCGTTAGTAACACAAATCCAAATACATAAGTTTAAAAGGAAACTAAAAATATAGTACATAGGATAGAACCAGTGAAGAGGGATCTAATGAGACGGTGGAGTGTCTCGAACGCCTGCCTTCCGCCTGGTGCGGATACGGAAGGCGTCATGCACGCTAGTCTCTGAATCATCATGGCTAGAGGATGAGTGCCATGTAAGGGATCGGCCAGGAGGGTCTGAAGAGTACTCCTCATCATCATCAGTGCGCACAGCAAAAATGCGAGCAAAGGCATCGACCTCAGGATCAGCCTCGTGTACAGGAGTAGGCTCGCGTGGAGGCGGCGGTGGCGGTGCAACGCAGCAAAGCCAAGAAGCAATCTTCGTCAGCAGGGTGTTGTTCTTCTTGGTCATCTCGCAGACCCAACGCTCCACCTCTGTAGTCGGCTCCGGTGGATCCGTGATCCGTAGCGATGTAAGCGCTCACGTCAAGCTCAAATCGAGGTATCTGGCCAGAGAATGGCTGAAATGGCGGTGGGTGAGATGCAGAAGGCTCAGAAGGACCAGCCTCATCAGTGCGTCGGGTGCATGCTGCCCTCCGGACACCACTAGTCTTCAGCGGGATAGGTCTCTCGCAAAGCGCTCCAGCAGGCGGATCAAAGGCAATGTTGCCTGGAATAGCAAGAGATGTCAAATCAATGCGGGGCAGGCAAATGTACCTGTAAACCCCGTCAGAACCCTGGAAGCGGTAGACTAGCGAGTGGCGGATGAGAATCTCGCTCGCGTAGAGGTGCTCCCAGTTCGGATAAGTGCCTGCTTGGCACCTCTAGAAACATACTCTCCGGAACCAAAGGTCTGCCAGAATGCAGAAGGATCAGTGATGCCATCGAACTGGGTCTTCTCGCGAGGCGGGAATCCATAGATCTCACACAGCTGAAAGAGTGTGATGGTGAAGTGTCTCCTAGACAGGAAAAAGGAGATAAAGGCATCAGTAGCATCAAGCAGATCCGTGGGGAAATGGACCTGCAGCGTGGCGAGAAACTCGGCTGCGGCCTTGGGATAGATATCCCATCGCTTCTCCGGGAAAGACCCGAAGCCAGCATTCCGCAGAATTCCCAGGACATCATCGAGTATGCCCATCGCACTCAGGACATCGGTCTCCAGGAACCGTGTGGGCTCAAACTTGCAGGCTCGGAGTGCAATGGTGTTGTCATCATCCTTTTGGGTCCACTCTCTCTCTCCGGTGGCTGGTTCTTTGCCGCTGCGTCTTTGTCTAGGAGCCATTTCCTGCAAACAGAAAACACTCAAACACAAATTAGAACAATTCACAAAGTTTAACAAAAATCAAAATGATTTTAGAAACTCATATGAACAAGCAGTGCAACGCAAGCAACAACATCCAATTCAACATAAAATCGAAATTCCTATTGCACTCGCGAAATGCAAAACAGAAAAATCAATACATGTAATGGCATTAAACTCAAATAACCAGCGAACAATCTCTCCCAAGCTCCGTCGATCATATCTAAGTATCAACCATCGATTTTTACATGCATATCAACCAAAAAATCGGAAATTTTCAACATGTAAAGCAAAATCGACCAAGTGTAATCGTTCTAGCAGCCCTATAACCAGTCTAGCAACCTAATGTGATCAAATTCCATAACAAATGATGAAGAACTAAGGTTTTCCTAAAGAGAAACCCGAAATCCTCCATGCACCCTAAATTTTCGAAATTTTTACCTTGATCAATCGAGGCTGGGTATAGGTGGATCAGATAGAGCACAAAAAACTAGACAAATCACACCAAAGAATGGCCAAAATCGATGGAGAATTGAGAGAGAAAATGAAGCTCAAAGATGGAGAGGGAGTGTAACAATGGTGGCGAGAATGGGGAAGAAGAAGGAGGGGTCAATCCCTAAATCGACATTAGCCTCCAAAAACCGGTTTAAACCGGTTTGAATTGAGTTGCAAACCGATTCAAACCGGAAAACCTAATTTTTTTTTCGAAATACCTGAGTCGGGATCGATCGATCCCTGGTGCAGATCGGTCGATCCCGAGGCTTCTGTCCCTCGGTTCATTTTCCAGGCCAGACCGATCGATCTCCACAGCGGATCGATCGGTCCTAAGTGTCTGATCACCAAAAATTCGCATCTTAATGCGTCTTGAACCTATTCCTGAAACACTTAGGGATTCTCATTGATCCACTGATTAAAAATCCTCCATATAAATAGTCTTAAACTTAAAAGTAAAAGTAAAAGAAACAAAAACCAAAAGCTCAAAACATAATAGTTAGTACAAAAACATCGGGTTGCCTCCCGGAAGCGCTTGTTTTAAGTCTATAGCTTGACTTTCCTTCTGCTAGGCTTGTGAACGAGTCCTTGGAATCTCCACTCGTTCTCCTGAGATGCTCACACTCCGAGTTGCCTCTTCGATGCGAATGGGTCGAAGCGCGTTCTTTCTTAGCATGAGATGATAGAAGACTTCCTTATCGACATTGGTGAAGCACACTCGGCGATTGGGAGTATCAATGATGGCTCCGACTATGTTCAAGAAAGCTCTTCCGAAGATGACCTGCTGACGCTTTCCGGGCACATCCACAACTTTAAAGTCCGTGGGGACATCCACATCGCCGATTCGCACCATCTCATCGCGAAGCTCTCCTCTTGGTACCACTACGGACTCGTTGGCCATGTAGAGGTTTGTAATGGATGGGAAACAATTGGTGATTCCACATCGAGAGGCGATGGCGGTAGGAATCACACTTGTCCCGGCTCCCGAATCACAAAGGCAATTGTACACTGAGGTACCATTAATAGCGCATGGAATCACAAAGCAACCGGGATCTTCCATCTTGGGAAGACATCTCCTCTCCGTGTTTCTCTCTCGGGCTCTATAGAAGTGTGCTTCGATGGCATAGAAGGGCTCTCTACTCCTCCAAAAGCACTTGTGTAGACACGGATAGTTGCACCAAGCCTCCTCGAAACTATAATCTTTCGGCACCATCCTCACTCGCATCTCGAACATGTTGAGATCATGGGGGTGAATCTCATCCCCCATCTCCTCTTGGTTCTCGGTCGGATCAAAGCATGGAGGGTTGCAATTGCAATTTCTCTTGGGAACTCGAGCGTTATGCGGAGTGAAAGGCCATTGGCGATTCGCGCGGACACGAAGTGTCCTCTTCATCACTACGAACACATCGGCAAAGTTGGATCCCAAGCGATTGGCTTCGCGCACCGGATGGTAGGCTACATTCTTGTCAATCTTGGTGAAGGTCATGTTGGGTTCTTCAAGGTCAAATATGGCTCCAACCGTGGTCAAAAACGCACGTCCCAAGATCAAAGGAGTTTCCGAACCTCCACTCATTTCTACTACATGGAAATAGGTGGGCACCAAGTAGTTACCTATACGCACCTCCACATTACCAATAAAGCCTTGAGGAGTGGTTGTGGAGGCGTTAGCAAACTTCAAAGAGCATTTAGAAGTCTCCATCCCTTGGAGATCAAGTCTACGGACGGTCGCCATGGACATGACATTCACGCTTGATCCCGAATCACACAGGGAATTAGCAAAGACTTCTTCATCAATTGAACATGGCACCACAAACTTGCCCGGATCTTCAAGTTTCTCCACTTTGACGAGCATTGGATTTCTAGCCTCCTTCCTCTTTGCTAGGTAAGAGTCAACTTCTGCAGCATCTTCAGTACCGTCAATGACATCCTTGCAGATCTTCTTTAGGAATGGGAGATCTCCTAAAGCTTCGGAAAACGTAGCTTCTTTCATCAATTCACCAATAATATCCTTGAATCGGTTGTACTTCTTCTCATCGATTTTGGCGTTAGGCATCGATGGGTAAGGACTCTGAGGTTTGTAGAGAAGTACATCAGCCTTAGCAATGAAGTGTGCATCATTCTCCCTTGAAAACGAATCGGAAACGCCTGGAACAGCCGCACCGATCGACCGATCTGAGGTAGGATCGGTCGATCTGACCTCTCGGGTCAACAGAGTGAAACCAACAGGAGGATCGGTCGATCTGGGCAGGAGATCGGTCGATCCTGGCTTCTGAAAACTCGATAAATCTCCAAACACATCGGACTTGAAGCTCGCATTGACTCCAGAATGAGTCATGACAGCATTACAAGCTTCTTTTCCTTTGGAGCTGGAGGCCATGGATGAAACCCTTTTGTCTAATGAATCAACCCTTGTCGCCAAAGAAGTGAATTTCCCATTAAGATCGCCATACATCCCGTCAATCTTAGCATTGATCTCGGATGCACTTTTCTTATGGCTCTCGATCAGAGAGTGCATCATTGTCTCCATTTTATTTTCTTGAGGGGCAGACGGTTTGTTGAAAGCTCCTTGTTGGCATGGGGGATACACCATGTCTTGTGGGTTCTCCACATTGTTGCTTCGATAGGAGAGATTGGGATGCTTCCGATAGTTGGGATTGAAACCACCACGGTAACCTCCAACGTAGTTAAGCTCTTCCAAGACTTCATCTTCTTCTCCTCCACAAACTTGCACCGGTTGTTTTTCACGCTCAAGAAGAAGGTTCACCTTCTGCGTGAGGTCCTTAAGCGCATCAGTCTCAATTGCTTTCACCTTAACCGACCGGTCATACTCCGGAGCGTGGTCACTATTGCTTCGTGCCAAATTCTCGATAAGTGCCGTCGCTTGTGCCACCGTGTTGGTCGAAAAGTCTCCCTTGCTTGCCGTGTCAAGAGCCATTTGGTATTGGGTGTCAATACCGCCGTAGAAAGTGGTCATGAGGCTTTCTTGAGTGTAACCGTGATGGGGGCAGTCCTTCACGTATTCTTTGAATCGTTCCCAAGCTTCATTGAAAGTCTCAGTAGCCCTTTGCTTAAAGGCAACAATTTGGTTCCTCATACGTGCTGATCGGGCCTTCGTATAGAAGTGGTTGAGGAACTTAGCTCGACACTCTTCCCAAGTGGTTATGGAACCGGGCTCCAACATCTTGAGCCATCGCAAGGCCTTATCCTTAAGTGAGAATTTGAACAATGTCAGCCTCAGATAGTCGTAGGGTACTCCATTGGCTTTCGTGGTATTGCACAATGCTTCAAAAGCCTCGATGTGGTCCATCGGGTTCTCCGTGGGCAAGTCGTTAAAGCAACGATTTTGCACAAGATTGATCAAGCTGTACTTGATCTCATAGTCCTGACGAGTGGGGTTTGGAGGACGAAGCGCAGACCTATTCGCATAGAATCGGTCCGGTGTGTCTTGCTCACCAAGGGTACGAGCAGGACGTACAGCAACGAGAGGATCGACCGGTCCAAGTGGCAGATCGATCGGTCTGGCAACACGAGGATCGTTCGGTCCAAGAATTAGACCGACCGGTCCGGCAGCAGCAGGTTGGACATGGAGGATTGTTCCGTCCTTCAGCAGCGGGAAGAACAGGTGGATTAGCTCCTTCTGGTTGCACATCTTGATGATTCATCTCAGCTGGTTCGGAGTTGGCTTTCCTTCTTCGTTCCAAACGGCCTAGTTCTTCGTTAGAGAGTGCAACTAAATTGGTAACCTTGTGGCTTCTCAATTGCATGCACCTGAAAATAGAAACAAAAATAAAATAATTAGTATAATGCGAAAAAATAAAAATCTTAGACTAAATTCAATTCTAAATCTCTAAAGGTATCAATTGGTTCCCGGCAACGGCGCCAATTTGATCTCTTCCTAAACGGATGAACAAATAAAAACCTATCATACACTATACCGGATCAAAACGGTAATCATAGTAGTACTTTAGGGTCGAATCCACAGAGACCAAAGATACACTTTAAATCAATAGATTAAATTAAGCTAAGACAAAATAGTAAGAGTTTGTTTTCTAACAACCTAACGATAGAATAAAATAAATAAACAATAATAAAAGAAGTATTAGGCATAGGGAGACCATCCAGGATGTGATAAAACAATTAAATCAATTAACAGGAAATATTAAGATACGTTCTAGAACTCAATTCACAATGGTAAGGTAAGTCGATTTTCACGCAAAACTACTTAGCATATTAGGGAACGC